>JAMPIV010018030.1:0-47279 GCA_024509875.1 Oreohelix idahoensis
GGGGGTGGGGTGGGTTGTTTGGGGTGGGTGGGTGGTTGGTGGGTGTTGGGGTGGTTTGGTTGGGGGGTGGAATTTTTTGGGGGGTTGATGTTAGGGTTTGGATGTTTTTGTTGTGGTTTTGAATTTGGTTGTATTGGGTTGTGGATAGTAATTATTTGTATTTTTTTTATTTTGGATGTATTGGTAGATTTGAATGGAAAGTTAATGTGGGGTAAGATGGGTTTGTGGGTTTTAGGGTTGGAATGTTTTAGAGTGGGCTTGTTTTGTGGTGAGGTGGGAATGATGTTGTTTTTTGTAAATTGGTTGAGTAGTTGTGGGTGGGTGAGTTTGATGGGGGTTGTAGGTAGTTTTTTTATGGGGGGTGAGATGTATTGGATGATTTATGGGAATATTAGGGTGGGTTGGTGTTTAATTGTAGGGGATGTGTGTGTGGGGGGAGTATGTATTAGGAATTTAAGGGTAGTGGGTTTGTTTTAAGAGGGTTGGGGGGATGTTGGGATTAATCAAGGGGTTTATTTGAAGTTTGGGGGGATATTTTTAAGGTGATATAGTTGAAAGAATGGGGAGAGTTGAAATATGTTGGTATAGTATGTTGTATGTAGATGTAATTGGGTTTAAATGGTAAAAACGTGCCCCAAGGAGTAGGCTTGACTTATTAAGAAAATTTCCTGAGCGGCTGCTGCTCATCTTTGGAATTGTCTTCCACATAACCTAAGAAACAACCTCAGTCCCTATTCATACAATCATAGACTTTTTGAATACTTTCTGAAGTCTGATTACATGCCCCCCTAATCGGATTATCTTTTCTTATAACATCAACTGTAGGTTCTAATGACGATGTTTGTACTTTTCAACATATGTTATGTCATGCTTATAAGTAATTAATGATAGATGCCCCCAGGATTCACCGAAAGGGGGGGGGGGGGATGATGAATCCACAGGCGCCTCAGTGGAATCGACCAGACCCGTTACATGGACTTCGAGCTCTGAACAACGGCTGGAATTTCCATGTGTCTGTGGTAGGGAATTCTCTACTCAGAGAGGAATGAAAATCCACAGAACGAAAAAGGGGCGTGGGAGGTCATCTGGGGGAGATCAACAGCGCTCTGTCTCGACGGATAAGACGTTAGAAGAACGCAGCCAGGAGTCAATCCACAGTGCTGAGTACATTCAAGTTGATCTGCCAGATGATGATCTCACACACTTCTTGGACGGGAAGAGAGATGCAATAAAGTTTCCACCTGCCAGTGCAAAAGGGCTTTGGGAACAGCTGGACGAAGCCTTGGCAAAAGAGTTGGATAACAACCTGAAGCAGCTAACTTTGGAGAAGAAGCTGGAAATCTTCGGCGACATAGTATATCTGCACTGTCGCAAAGAGTTCGGTGTGAGGGAGGCAAGGGAAAGTAACCCACCACGGAAAAGTAGAAGACAAATTAAAATAGATGATATCAGGAAACAGAAGAAGCATGCCCGAAAACTGTTCAAGAACGCAGTTGCCACAGAGAAGGAAGGGTTACGGCAAGTTTGGGAGCACCTGAAAGGCCAACATAATGCCCTTTGTAGAGCGGAAAGGTTGTGCAGGAAGAGAAGGAAGACTCGAAGGGATAGGGAAAAATTCTTTAGGGAGCCCTTCAAGTTTGCCAAAGATCTGTTTGAGCAGCCACGGTCGGGTACGCTAAACATCAGGAAAAAAGACCTGGAAGAACACCTTAGAAGGACATATTCAGATGGTCGCAAAGATGAGCCGCTCAGCAGCATGGTAGGCCTTAAATAGCCGGGGAAGCCAGGAGCTGAATTTAACACTAAGCCCCCAACAGTGCAAGAGGTAGAAAGCATTGTCCAGAAAGCTCGGTGCAAGTCAGCTCCAGGTCCTAATGGTGTTCCATATGTGGTGTATAAAAGATGCCCTGAGGTTCTCAAACGACTGCTCCGTTTACTGAAGAATGCGTGGAAAACCCAACTCGTAAGCAAGGAATGGAGAAAGGCAAACGGAGTCTACATCCGAAAGGAACAAAATTCCACAGACATCAGTCAGTTCAGGCCAATCTCACTACTCAATGTGGAAGGGAAGATATTCTTCTCAGTAATGGTGAAAAGACTCACTACATACCTCCTGGCAAATGGGTACATTGACACTACCATTCAGAAAGGAGGTATCCTAGGTACACCAGGATGTCTAGAGCATGCCGCAATGATCTGGGAAGCAATCCAAAAGGCAAAGTCTGACAGAACAAACCTACATGTAATCTGGTTGGATCTAGCGAATGCTTATGTATCCGTTCCACACCAGATGTTGTGGCATGCCCTAGAAATGTATCATGTTCCACAAGAGATTGCAGCAATGCTGAAGCTGTATTTCGCAGGGTTTTCTGTCAGATTTTCAACCAGAGAGTACACAACGAAGTGGATTGGCTTTTGAAGTTGGAATTGCGATGGGATGTACCATCTCTCCGATACTATTCGTCATGGCTATGCAGGTAATCCTCAATGCGGCTGAAGGAATGGCTATAGGCCCAAAGCTCGGTGGAATGTGTCACATGCCACCGCTCAAAGCATTCATGGATGACACAACAATTCTGACATCAGATGAACATCAGGCCCGGAGGATGTTAGCACACCTGGATGAACTAGTCAGCTGGTGCAGAATGAGCTTCGAACCCAAGAAGTCGAGAAGCCTATCAGTCAGGAAAGGGAAGATAGCAGAGGTCATATTCACGGTTTCTAGCCAAAGAATCCCTACTGTCATTGAGGAACCTGTTAAAAGTCTTGGCAGGGTGTACGATGCCTCTTTAAAAGACTCGAAGGCAGTGCAACAGACAATAGAAATGGCAGACAGAGGACTACAGATCATAGACCAAAGCAGACTCCTGGGAAAGTTCAAACTGTGGTGCCTCCAGTTCATGTTGATACCGAAGTTGCTGTGGCCACTGCTTATATTTGAAATAAGCACAAGTACAGTGGAAGCTATAGAGCAGAAGGTCAACAAGTTCATGAGAAAATGACTAGGGGTACCACCAGGTCTGTCAGATGTAGCACTGTACTGCAAAAAGTCAAAACTTCTACTTCCCTTCAAGTCAGTTGTTGAAGAATACAAAGTCGGAAAAGCAAGGCTTGCAATGATGCTACGCGAGTCAGCTGGTGACGTGGTTAAGTCCATTCAGCCCACACTGAAAACGGGAAGGAAGTGGAGAGTGGAAGAAGCTGTTGATGCTGCCCAAGAGTCACTCAAAATGAGAGAGGTAATCGGATACACACAAACGAATAGACGGGGATTAGGGCATGGTGACATCCGCTGGTGGTCCAAGGCATCAAGCAGGGAGGGAAACCTGAGGCCTGTAAACAGTAAATTAATATGAAATTAATATGAAACAAATATAAAGGTATGTTATCAGGCACTCGCAGGAAATAAAGAAGTAGAACACCAGACAACAGAAAAAACAACAGACATGAGTGGCTTACCCAGGATTTGAACACTGGACCTTCCGTGCGACAACCCCGCCTAGCCATGCAAGCGAACCACACTATCCGCTCTGCCACAGAGCGGATAGTGTGATTCGCTTGCATGGCTAGGCGGGGTTGTCGCACGGAAGGTCCAGTGTTCAAATCCTGGGTAAGCCACTCATGTCTGTTGCTTTTCTGTTGTCTGGTGTTCTACTTCTTTATTTCCTGCGAGTGCCTGATAACATACCTTTATATTTGTTTCATATTAATTTCACATCAAGCAGGGAGCGCAGAGACATGGTATTTCAGGAGATACGAGGAGCTGAGAATGATAAGAGGTTGCAAAAAGCAGTGCAGCGGGTCCAACAAGGCCAATGGACCACATGGGAAGGAGCCCTGCAGAGGTCCTTGACATGGAATGATATATGGCATATGGCACCTCTTAGGCTCAGCTTCGTGGTTAGATCAATGTATGACCTGCTGTCGTCGGCCACCAACCTTGTGAAATGGGGAAAGTCGGATGATGAGCAGTGCCCCCTGTGCCAGGGGAGGCAGACACTTGAACACGTGCTCTCAGCGTGTAAGGTGGCATTAGGGCAAGGGCGATACACTTGGCGCCATAACAAAGTGCTAAATGAGCTTGCTGCGACAATAGATCAGGCAAGAATGAAAGCGAATAGCAAAGTCCTGCCAGACACCACAAACACATACTTTCTGAGGGCAGGAAAGTCAGCACACCCCAAACCGAGTAAACCTGGTAGCAGTTTACCATCTCTTCTTGACTGTGCAAACGACTGGGAGATGGCGGTAGACCTACCTGGACGAGGGGCATATCCAGAGTGTATCAGAAAATCGCGGAGACGGCCGGATATAGTGCTTCATTCTGCAGCAACGCTTCAGGTCATACTGATTGAACTGACCGTGCCATTTGAATCCAGATTAGACGAGCAACATTCATTCAAAGCGGCCAAGTATAGCGATCTGGCCGCGGATCTGAGACACGATGGATTCAGTGCAAGGGTCATGGCGGTTGAAGTGGGCGCAAGAGGGCATGTGGCTGCATCAGTGTATGATTTATTGAAACTGTTGGGGCTGAAGGGACAGTCTAGAACAAGGGTACTGAAGAGGCTTAGTGAAACTGCCAAAAAGGCAGCAGGCTGGCTGTGGAACAAGCGCAATGGGCGATGGACATCGTGACAATAAACGCTGCGGTACAGAAAACACCAAAATTTTTCTAAGTCCACAATGCTGAGTTTTTTTGGTGTACTAGTGAAAGAGCTGCGACTCTGGGGCAACAGGCGATGTATACTATAGGGAGTGTCAGATACAGAATTTCAGTGGCTTGCGGCGCGCAGCTCGTCGGCTGCGCGCTAATGTCTCAGTGTGTGTCCTTAGTTGTGAAGGGCGACGAAACGAACGGAATAATTTGTCTTCTCTTTGTTACTTTCACAATTGCCTCCACGGTTGGAGTTGTGGATTTAAAAGTTGCTACCATAAGTGAAATGGGTTCATTTTCGATACAAGACAACAGGAAGCTGAGACGCTTGGGAGTCATGACCCAAGTGGGCCCGTCCCCCTTAGAGTGTAAAGGAGTAATTTGGCCGAAATACTTGTCGGATGGGGGGACTACTTCTGATGATCAGATTGCTTCCTGTTGTATCGCTCTGTAAAGAGTTTCCTATCATCTTAATATGAGTGTGCTATATTATTATTTTACTTTACGTTGAATTTCTTGAAATTGATATGTAACATGCATATGAGAATAAATGAATTCAGTATGAAAGGTGAGAGAAAGGAAGGGCAGAATGTTATTCGGGCCTGTGTGCCCAATTCTCAACCCTTTGAAAATAAAGTTCGTTCGTTGCCCCTGAATATTATTTTTGTTTGGTTTTGTTTAATTTTATCTCGTATTTGTTTGTTTGGTTTTTTTTTTTAACATACAACCAAAATTTGTGATTTTGATTTGCCATATTTACAATGAGTTGACAGATGTCATGCCAATTTTCCGTATCGGGAGTTGTTCATATTATTTGGAATTGAGAACAATATATATCCTAATTATAAACGATACTGGTGGCAGGAAGTTGAGGACAGGCATGGTAGGCAACGCCAACGGGCATGGTACCGGTACTTGAAGAAGACAGAATAATGACCATCATAAGTTTAGTCTTTCTTTTGGCTGTTTATTTTATCTATTCCACCACCTATGTGTAATTTGCCCGACAACAAGTTTTCCCCGAGGTGGTCGGCTAAAGTTTAGTTGAGGTCTAGCGTGGGTCTGCTACAGTTTTGTTGAGGACTAAAATAGGTATGCTACAGTTTTGTTGAGGACTAACGTGGGTCTGCTAAAGTTTTGTTGTGGACTAGCGTTGATCTGCTAAAGTTTTTTTGTGGACTAGCGTTGATCTGCTAAAGTTTTGTTGTGGACTAGCGTTGATCTGCTAAAGTTTTGTTGTGGACTAGCGTGGTTCTGCTAAAGTTTTGTTGTGGACTAGCGTTGATCTGCTAAAGTTTTGTTGTGGACTAGCGTTGATCTGCTAAAGTTTTGTTGTGGACTAGCGTGGTTCTGCTAAAGTTTTGTTGTGGACTAGCGTTGATCTGCTAAAGTTTTTTTGTGGACTAGCGTTGATCTGCTAAAGTTTTGTTGTGGACTAGCGTTGATCTGCTAAAGTTTTGTTGTGGACTAGCGTTGATCTGCTAAAGTTTTGTTGTGGACTAGCGTTGATCTGCTAAAGTTTTTTTGTGGACTAGCGTTGATCTGCTAAAGTTTTGTTGTGGACTAGCGTTGATCTGCTAAAGTTTTGTTGTGGACTAGCGTTGATCTGCTAAAGTTTTGTTGTGGATTAGCGTTGATCTGCTAAAGTTTTTGTGTGGACTAGCGTTGATCTGCTAAAGTTTTGTTGTGGACTAGCGTTGATCTGCTAAAGTTTTGTTGTGGACTAGCGTTGATCTGCTAAAGTTTTTGTGTGGACTAGCGTTGATCTGCTAAAGTTTTGTTGTGGACTAGCGTTGATCTGCTAACGTTTTGTTGATGACTAGCGTGGTTCTGCTAAAGTTTTGTTGATGACTAGCGTGTTTCTGCTAAAGTTTTGTTGATGACTAGCGTTGATCTGCTAAAGTTTGTTTTAACACTACAGTGGGTCTGCTGAAGTTTTTTCTTTTAATACTTGCCTGTGTTTGTTAAAGTTTTTTTTTAAACACTAACGTGGGTCTGCTAAAATCTTGTTGTGGACTAGCATGGGTCTACTAAAGTGTTTTTTTTTAATACTAACGTGGGTCAGCTAAACTATTTATTTTTTAAAATACTAACGTGGGTCTGCTAGAGTTTTAAAAAAAATAAGAATGTGGGTCTGCTAACGTTTTTTTAAATACTAACGTGGGTCTGCTAGAGTTTTTTTTTTTCAAAACCTAATGTGGGTCTGCTAAAGTTATTTTGTTTTTAATACTAACGTGGGTCTGCTAAAGTTTTATTTTTGAATACTAATGTGGATCTGCTAACGTTTTGTTGTGGACTAGCGTGGGTCTGCTAAAGTTTTGTTGTGGACTAACGTGGGTCTGCTAAAGTTTTATTGTGGACTAGCGTAAGTCTGCTAAAGTTTTTTTTTATTTTTTTTTTTTAACTAGCGTGGGTCTGCTAAAGTTTTTGCTTTTTAACAGTAGCTTGTGTCTGCTAAAGTGTTGTTGTGGACTAACGTGGGTCTGCTAAAGTTTTGTTGCGAACTAGCGTGGGTCTGCTAACGTTTTGTTGTGGACTAGCGTGGGTCTGCAAAAGTTTTGTTGTGCACTAACGTGGGTCTGCTAAAGTTTTATTGTGGACTAGCGTAAGTCTGCTAAAGTTTTTTTTTTTTTTTAACTAGCGTGGGTCTGCTAAAGTTTTTGCTTTTTAACAGTAGCTTGTGTCTGCTAAAGTGTTGTTGTGGTCTAACGTGGGTCTGCTAAAGTTTTGTTTAATACTAGCATGTGTCTGCTAAAGTTTTTTTTAACACTTGCGTGTGTCTGCTAAAGTTTTTGTTTTTTAACACTTGCGTGTGTCTGCTAAAGTTTTTGTTTTTTTACACTAGCGTGTGTCTGCTAACGCTTTTTAACAGTAGCGTGTGTCTGCTAGTTTTTTTTAAATATGTACTAGCGTGGGTCTGCTAAAGTTTTTTTTAACACTAGCGCGTATCTGTTAAAGTTTTGTTGTGGACTAGTGTGTCTGCAAACGTTTTTTTTTTAAATACTAGCGTGGATCTGCTAAATTTTTGTTGTGGACTAGTGTGTCTGCTAAAGTTTTTTTTTTAAAATACAAGCGTGGGTCTGCTAAAGTTTTTTTTTTTAAATACAAGCGTGTCTGCTAAAGATTTTTTTTTTTAAATACTAGCGTGTGTCTACTAAAGTTTTAAAAGAAAATACAAGCGTGGCTCTACTAGTCTTGTTGTGGACTAGCGTGGGTCTGCTAAAGTTTTTGTTGTGGACTAGCGTAGGTCTGTTTAGAGTTTTGTTGAGGACTAGCGCGGGTCTGTTCATAGTTTTGTTGAGGACTAGCGTGGGTCTGTTTATAGTTTTGTTGAGGACTAGCGTGGGTCTGTTTATAGTTTTGTTGTGGACTAGCGTGGGTCTGTTTATAGTTTTGTTGAGGACTAGCGTGGGTCTGTTTAGAGTTTTGTTGAGGACAAGCGTGGGTCTGTTTATAGTTTTGTTGAGGACTAGCGTGACATATACCAGCACAGACATAGTTTTGTTAATTACAGATTTCATTCTGAACAAACCGAATTATGACATTTAAGAAGAAAGTCTGCTGATTGACAGAAGAAAGGTTTCCAATCTAGCACGCCACATGTGTCGGCACATCGTTCTTGGTGAGGTTTACGACAATCGTTCTCTGGCAGGCATCATCTGCGACAAACCACTGTGCACGTGATTCTGAAAATGTTTAAAATGACGAATGAAATCTGCCTACGTAAAAAGTTATTTGTCCCAAAATTCACATGGCACCTGGTCAAATGTTATGCAGTCAGGCACTAGGAACAATAACAACATTAAGTTAACGTCGTGAAGATAAAAAACAGAAGTGAGTTGCTTAGACAAGAGGCTATAAGAGAGAAATGACTGAGACAAGAGGCTATGAGAGAGAAATGACTGAGAGAAGAGGATATGAGAGAGAAATGACTGAGACAAGAGGCTATGAGAGAGAAATGACAGAGACAAGAGGCTATGAGAGAGAAATGACAGACAAGAGGATACGAGAGAGAAATGACTGAGACTGTGAGAGAGAAAAGACTGAGACAAGAGGCAGTCTGAGATAAATGACAGAGAAAAGATAATGTGAGAGAGGAATGACTGAGACGGGAGAGAAATGACTGAGAAGAGTGAAATGACTGTGACAAGAGAGAAATGACAGACAAGAGGCAGTCAGAGAGAAATGACTGATACAAGAGGCTACAAGAGAAAAATAACTGTGACAGGAGAGAAATGACAGATAAGGGTGAAATGACTGTGACAAGAGGCTACAAGAGAGAAATGACTGACAAGAGGCTTCGAGAGAGATGACTGAGACAGGAAAGTCGGAGAAATTACTTGAGGCGAGAGAAATGACTGTGACAAGAGAGAAATGACTGAGATATGAGGCAGTCATAAATAACTGAGACAAGTGACTGTGAGAGAGAAATGACTGAGAAGAGGCAGTCTGAGATAAATGACTGAGACAAGAGACTGTGAGAGAGAAATGACTGAGACAGGAGGCTATGAGAGAGAAATGACTGACAAGAGGCTACAAGAGAGAAATGACTGAGACAAGAGGTTGTGAAAGAGAAATGGTTGAGACAAGAGGCTGCGAGAAAGAAATGGCGGAGACAAGTGGCAGTCAGAGATAAATGACTGAGACAAGACACTGTCAAGAGAGAAATGACTGAGACAAGAGAGAAATGACTGAGACTTGAAACAGTCAGAGAAATGGCTTGAGACAAGAGAACTGACTGAGATAAGAGGCTACAAGAAAGAGAGATGACAGACAAAAGAGAAATGACTGAGACAAGAGGCAGTCAGAGTGAAATGACTGTGACAAGAGAGAAATGACTGAGACAAGAAATAAATGACTGTGACAAGAGAGAAATGACTGAGACAAGAGAGAAATGACTGAGATAAGAGGCAGTCAGAGAGAAATGACTGAGGCAAGAGAAAAATGACTGAGACAAGAGGCTACAAGAGAGAAATGACTGAGACAAGAGATAAATGGCAGACAAACAGATGTGAGGGTGAAATTATGTGAAAGATTATCTTGAAACAAGAAAAAAAAAAAAAAAACTCAGTGTGTGATAAGTTGTATTTTATTGTGTATATATAATCATACTTCAGTTAGAATGTCAACAACAGCATACATGAACATAAAAATGTGACGTCTGGTAACAAGATTATGAAGTCAAAGACAAAAACAAAAGACTTAATTAAGTTAAAAATATTGATGTTGAGATGTTTGTATCTGATGAAGTGTCATCTTCTCTGATATTTTATGATACAGCAGTCAATAATCTGAAATATATTTAAAATAAATCTGACAATGGTAAAATATTGTGAAATGATGATATGACACCAAGGATAAGCCCCGAGTTTCTCTAAAGTTTTGTTTGCAGTCATACAGCCTTCAGACACTTGCAAATCTTTAAATTATTTTTTCACCTTTGCAACGGTTTAAAAAAAAAATGTTGTGCCTTCAATATTCAAAATGTTGGAATTACTGGTTTTGTTGCACTTCATACATACACCAAATACACAATCACACATGCATGCATAAACACACATATGAACCATAACCCCACTCTACCACAAACAGCAGCAGTACTATCTCACATCACTGACCAACAAGATGAGACCCAGGCATTTCTTCACATACACAAGCTGACAACTAAAACAACTGCTCACAGTAAACATAGCTACTATATGCCAAGGGAATCCTACGTACATACTTTAACATGTCTGTCTTCAAGAACAGGATAGGCTGCGGCAGCCTCAAGAGTGCAGATCAATTATTCACCAGCAATTAATGACAGTAATGAGCAATTATAAGTCCAGATGGCCATATTAATGTGTTAAGATATCTTGATTACCCACTCAGATTCTTTTAATTAGCAAACAATACAAAAAAAAAACAATTCAACACTGTAACTATGTGTTTTATTCTCATGTTTCCAGCCAGTTAAAAAATGTTGACACATTTTGATGGTGCAGTAGCCAGTAAGTTGATGAAATAGAGTGACATCAGCAACCATACAGCTGCTGCAAGTCTTGCTGTAAAACAGTCACTGGAGTAATAAAGCTTTAGCCATCTAATTTACATAATGTGCAAAGGTTCCCTTTTCAGAACATTTTGTTCCACATATTTTCTTAACCATTTATTATTTTTTAGAAACCCTTTTGCCAATAATTTTCAGATGTTCTCTCGGTAAAAACTAAAATATGAATAAACAAACTAAAAAAAAAAAAATTATGTATTTTTAAAATTTTAATAAAGGCCAAAAAAAAATATGACATAAAATCTTACGCATTCTAAAGTCTTGTCACATGACACAAATAAAAATATCATACTCCATATAATGTTACAAGTACCTACTACCACATGGCTCTTTCCTTCGAGATTAAAAAGTGAGCATAATGAACGATCCGGGCATCTGCCCAGACAGTGGTATCTGATTCATAGACAGTCAGTGAACTAACATGAATTATATCCATGGCATCAATATAAACAAATAATAACAAAAAAGTACAAAGGTATACTGTGTGCTGTGGTAGTAAGATAACAGAAAATATGTGCTGTAAACAACATGCCTTGTGTAATATCTTATCTGACACGGCCATGACCACCCAGACATATCACAGATTGCATTTTTCTCTCAGACTGTGATAGACAACAGGTGAATATACTGACATGTCCTGATCTCATAGCCTGAAGAAGATGGGGGGAGGGGGAGGCACCACACAAAGCTACCATGAGTAGTTATTTGCCTGTTCCTTCCCCTACCTACCTTCAATCAGTTCTCTTCAAGTCCCCCTGCCTTTCAACCTAGCTCAAGTTCTTTTCATGTCTTCTTTATATTTCATGTCTTCTTGATATTTCATGTCTGTGTTGGGGCAAAGTCTACAGACAGGGGGTATGATGTGCTGGTGTTGTGGGTAGTGGGTTTCCCCCCTTGCTTCACCCTAGGCCTAGTGAATTCTGTTCATGAAAGGAGCGACCATTGCGGTGTTAGTCTCTTGGCCTAGCAAAACCTCTCATACCCCAAGATCGTTGTGCGTGGTGAAGAGCCACACCCTCCTCGAGGTAGTCCTGGTAACTGAGGGTGCGAATCCTCAGGCTAAACACAACGGATCTAGAGGAGCAAACCTCGATAATAAAACCGGTGCACTACACCGTACACGCCCTCTGTGGGTGGGAAGGAGCCAGATGGATACTGAACAAGTCCTGGGAGTGGGAACGAGTGTGGACTGCTCCCTGAAGATCGGAACCCATCGTACAGGCACAGAGACTCAGGACGTGACGATCCTATTGCCTTCAACTCTTGGTCACATACCTAGAGCCTCGGAGAACTCGGCGTAACCAGCAGGCAATTTGGTGGCGGGGAAAGAGCACTGTGAGCCCTACCTTGGCTACGTATCACAAGGAGACGCAGAAACACCCCCTTTATCTCCCCCAGAGCTGGCACAGTACACTTCTGGCTTCTACCCGGGGCGTTAGGAAATCCACAGGCACCCCAGCATCACAATGCCAAGAAGATGACAAAGTTGGAATTTACTAACTCAAACCTGGCAGAGCAAGTCCTCCAACAGATGCGGCCGATGCTGGGCCCACTGGCGCGTGGACACGTCCCGATCCCCATCGAGACTTGCCCGGGGAGCCCACCCCGGCTCAAAAAAGCAGAGAAGGCCACTCTCCAAACCTCCGATGTCTTGCGGGCAGTGTTAGGATGTGCAAGAACATGGACAGGAAGACTCCACAACTTCCCCACTGAAGACACGCCCATGGCGACCGTTGCCTCAATTGGCTGTGTGTGGTGTACCCAGAAACGGGGCCTCCCAGTACTGAGACACAGTTAAGTCCCCGATGTCACTTATCGGTGCAGAGTTGAGAGAGATGGCTGAGCATCACAATCCCCCCTGTGTTGCAGCATGATGAGAACCCAGAATTGCACACTGAGCTTGGGGGGATCACTTGGGCACCAGACTTAATACTGGCTCTTGACTGGATGGCCGCATGCAGGAGATTTCTACAATGGGGGGTTGGCAGGTGGTGGGTATCTGGAAGTGGCTCTGTGCAGGACGTGAGGATTCCTTGGGTGAGCCCAGAACCAGAGCACAGCATTGTGCAAGCTCTGCATAGTTGGAGAGCCCCCTGGATGACGGGGAATGCACAGTGTGCTACCCCACCTATCCCCAACTGCTAACTTAGAACCAGAAGTGGGGTCCTCTGTATGCGTGCCAGGCCAGGATAAAATGCCTGGGAAAGAGACTGGAGCTCAGAACTCCCTAACTCAAAGTTGCAGGATGGCAGGAAAGACAGGGCTATTTTGAAGATAATGCAACCATATTTTCACCATACGAGCTCGGACGCCGCCTCGGTAAACAAGGTCCGCGCAGAGCAGTGACACCCCCAGGCTGCTTGCGAATAGTCTACTACTGGGAACATAAACAGATTAGGGATGAGCCCACTCTCCCGTTGAACAGGTGCTAAAGTCATAGATACTGGGCCAGAAGGCGCACCGGAAACCACAGTATCATGCAACTCGCTTTTTTTTTCTATGGAGAGTACACCGTCAAATAAATCTCGTACTGGTGCTCGCCCTGTGGAGCTCCACCAGGCAGGTGCAGTGCCGGGCTCTGAGCCTCGACAGAGCCCACCCTCAGCTACTGGAGGACCCTCTAGACCGTCTTGTGGAGTCAGCAGACGGCGGAGGAGAACTACTGACCAAAACAAAACAGAAAAAGAGAAACCCAGAGTGCCACTTGTCATGATGCACTGGAATGCAGAGGGAGTGAACAGCAAGCAGGCTGGATACAGCAAAAAGACAGAGCTGGAAAACATCTTGTATGAGAAGCAAGTCAGTGTTTGCTGTATCCAAGAGACTCACTTGAAAGCAGATCAAACCTTTAAAATAAGGGGATATCAATGCTTCAGATCAGACAGAAAAGATAGACGAAAAGGAGGAGTACTTACTCTTGTAAGGAATAACATTCCTGCACACGAAAGGAAAACCTTCATGGATGGAGCAGAATATCAGCTGTTGCAGATAAAGGTAGACAAGATGGAAATAGAACTCCTGAACTATTACTGTCCGAACAACAAACCCCTGAGTCTCAGCTCTATACAGGTACCAGCCACCAACTTTATAGCAGTTGGAGACTTTAATAGCCACTCCCAGAGCTGGGGCTATAACCATCTGGATCACAGAGGTGAAGAGGTTGAAACTTGGCAAGATGATCACTCCCTAATCCTAGTCAATAATGCCACAGATACTCCTACCTTCTACTCCAGAGGATGGCACACAACTTCAACACCAGATCTTGCCTTCTCCACACCAGATATAGCTGGATCTATTAGTAGAGAAGTAGGAGACCAACTAGGGGGAAGCGACCATCGCCCAATCTTTCTTACTGTCCAGAGTGCAACTCTCAGTACAGGCCCAGCCATTACAAGATGGAACTACAAAAAAGCCAACTGGGGTTTATTCAGGCATCAGGTGAACACGCTGCTGTCTACCCTCAAGGTACAGAACAGAGACATTAATGAAGTGGTAAAAGACTTCAACAGATGCATACTACAAGCTGCAAAAGAAACCATTCCCAAAGGATGCCGGCGTAACTACATACCATACTGGTCCAGCACACTCCAAGAACGTCAGGAAGCTATGGACAGGGCTAGAAAGGACGCAGAGTCCCAGCCTTCACTTGAAACTCACAACAAATGGAAAAAGGCTGTAGCAGAGTTTCAGAGAACAAAGCTAGAAGAAAAACGGAAAAGCTGGAGAACTAAAACGGCATCGCTGAACCTTGAGAAAGACGGCAGGAAACTTTGGAGATTAGTCAAGTCTCTAAATGAAGAGCGTTCCTCACCTAGGCAGACTATCACATTGGATGAAGGTGGCAAACTTTTCAGAGGAAAACAAGCTGCAGACTTGTTTGCTAGAAGATACAGTTCAGAAAGCAACTTACCCATTAACATAGATCATCAGAGAGAGATAAGAAAAGAAATACTGGCAACCATGGGACAGACAGATACTCCTGCCCCAATGAGGGAACCCATCACACTAGGAGAACTACAGAAGGCTATTTCCAAGCTTAAGTTTCAAAAGTCACCCGGCCCAGACAAAATCAGCAACGAAATGCTAGTAAATCTGAGCTCAGCAGCAAAGACAAAACTGCTTGAGATATTCAACCACAGCTGGTTGAAAGGAACGGTACCCCAAGTATGGAGAGAAGCCATCACAATACCCATACTAAAGAAAGGGAAATGTAAGACCGAGGCTGCAAGTTACCGGCCAATCAGTCTCACAAGCTGTGTTGGGAAGACTATGGAGCGAATAGTCAACCACAGATTGAAATGGTATTTAGAGTCTGAGCAGATCCTGGTGCCGGAACAAGCTGGATTTAGAGAATGCTACAGTATAGAAGACCAAGTTACTTACTTGTCTCAAGCAATAGAAGATGCCTTCCAGGAGAAGAAAAAGGTCCTAACGATCTGGGTCGACTTCAAGCAGGCCTTTGACAAGGTGTGGAAAGATGGCCTCATTGCAAAACTTAGGAGAAGTGGAATCCAAGGCAACATGATGAAATGGATCCAGTCATACTTGCATAACAGGAGAACTAGAGTCACTCTTGACGGTCTGCAGAGCAGAAAAGTGTTGCTCCATCAGGGGGTACCTCAAGGAGGAGTAATTTCCCCAACACTCTTCCTTGTTTACATCAATGACCTGGTGAAAGATCTCCCTGCAGGAGTTAAAGCTGCCTTATATGCAGATGACCTAGTACTCTGGTGCGCTGATGAAAATGTCACCACAGCAAATTATAGAATGAGCAGACATGCTAGTGTCATGGGCAGAGAAATGGCTTATCACAATAAACACAGACAAAAACCTCCCACAACACTGTTCTCCCTCGCCCCCAAGGACAAATCAGCTAACATACACCTAGGGACAACCGTGATCAAGGAAGAAAGCTACCCCACCTATCTTGGGGTGACATTTGACCAAAGGCTTACATGGAATAAGCATATTGAAAACGCAGAAGGAAAGGCCCGAAGACGACTAGGCATACTCAGAAAATTAGCAGGTACCAACTGGGGAGCAAATGAACGAAATCTAAAGAAGATTTATAATGGAGTAATAAGACCACACTTAGAGTTTAGCTCAGCAGCATGGTCATCAGCTGCTAACTCACATCTGCAGTCTTTGGACAAGGTGCAAAATCAAGCTCTCAGGCTCATTACAGGAGCCATGAAAACTACACCAATAACAGAGATGCAGAAGGTTGCTGGATTACAGACATTGTCCCATAGAAGAGACACAAAAACCATGATCCAGATGGAAAAGTACAACAGTATGCCAATGCACCCAATGAAGGCAAGACTAGATGATCTGGCATTGGGACGTCTAAAGCGTAGCAGCTTTGTGCATCGGGGGAAAAGACTTATAAGACAGCATCAAGAAGACCTATCCATGAAGACAACACCACTGAAGCCCACCCTATACCCTGTACCATGGGAGCAGGCCAGCAGTGCCCTCCAAATTAATACATCAGTCAGTGGTCTCACAAGTGGATGTGAGTATAATGATCTGCAAAAACGAACTGCTACATTGAGTATGATCCAAGAAAGCTATCCCGATCAATCATGGATACATGCCTATACAGATGGATCAGCAACTAATGCTGTTAGGAATGGAGGTGCCGGTATCTTTATCTCATATCCTGACAACCACTGTGAGACTAGGCACATTCCCACTGGTAAATTCTGTTCCAACTATACAGCTGAGGTTCAAGCTCTAGAGCAAGCTGCAAATATGATTTATAACACCAACTCTGACTGCCACCAGGTAGTCATCCTCACAGATGCACTGTCTGTCCTGCAAGCTCTCAAGGGTGGTAAACACCCGCATCTGAGAAATGAACTAAACAAGGTAGCTGCCAAAAAGAGAACCATACTACAGTGGGTACCATCTCATTGTGGTGTACCCGGAAATGAAAAGGCAGATAAACTTGCAAAAAAGGGAGGAGAATGTGAACAAGAAGATAATGAAGTCACATACTTTGAGAAAAAGAGAGCTATCCAGACTATCAGAAGAGAACAGAACCAACCCAAAGACGACTATCACACTCTCGACCGGCAGGGACAGATAACTATTTTTCGACTCAGGACAGGGCATAACAAACTGAATAAACACATGCACAAGCTACGATTGTCTGCTTCACCACTGTGCACATGTGGATTAAACGAACAAACTGCTGAGCATGTTCTACAGGACTGTCCTCTGTATGACCAGTTAAGAAAGATATACTGGCCCAATGACTCAACACTAAACTCAAAGCTATATGGAGTTAAAGAGGAACTTCAAACAACAGTCGAATTCATCATGAGAACTCGTCTGACGGTGTAATCATCAAAGATGCGATCGCAAGAAGAAGAAGAATGTCTGTGTTCACATACTCATATATATATCTATGTTTTTGTAATAAATAATTGTTATTTCTTTTATGAGAGCATTTCTAGAACTAGGACTGTCCTCTATGCCGATCTCAACACCTTGCTCCAGTGACCTTCCAACAGTGACCTTCCAACAACTTCACATCTGTGCAAGCACTCATTGACTAACGTCTGCAACTTCTTGGTTGTTGTCCACCATATTTGAGGGCCACAAAATAACAGCCAGCGTAATGATAACGCTGGAATAAGGAATAATATACATGGCAAGTGTTTTACATCAGTCTGTTTAAAGTTTCCAGACACAAAAAATTGTTTCAGCCGACTTTTTTTTTTTAAGTGGTTAATAGCTCTTCAGGTACACTGTTTTGTTATTTATTCAGACTTGATACAAGTGAAGTAAAAAAAATAAACAATAATAAAATACCTTAAGCTTAATATGTCTAACACTCCATAAACAATGTCACGACAAACTTGATCTTCTGATCCATTGGATATCCAAATTACATGCTCTCTCTGTCTTCACTCTGTTTCTGGTCAATGTAATACTATTTTCATCATGGTCTAGTTATGATATGGCAAATTCCATCTATTTTTAAACTAAAAGACACACACCTACACTCGGCTACTGTTACTCAGTCACAGAGAACCATCACAATGCCTCAGTCATTAGTCACTCTTGGTCAAGTGACTGTAACAACACAACCAGCAAACTCAAGAAGGTCAGAGATCAGGTCATTGAGTGTTGACTAAACTACAATACCCTCAATATTCCTGACAAGATCATCCCTGAGATTCAGCTTTTGCAATTTGTTATTTTTAAAATTGAAAAAAAAAAATGCCTAGATCAAATGAACCCAGAACTTAATCACTTTGTGATCTAAACAATGAGAAGAGAAAATGTTTTTGGCCTGCAACAAATTTCAAAAGCTGGAGGAATGTCTGTCACAGAAAGAAAAGTTATTTCCTGATTTGAAGATGTTAATCTGTTCTTTCTATGCTGGCTAATAACGGGAGATTATAATCTGTTCTTTCTACGCTGGCAAAAAACGGGAAATGTTTATCTGTTCTTTCTACGCTGGCAAATGACAGGAGAGGTCAATATGTTCTTTCTATGCTGGCAAATAATGGGAGATGTTAATCTGTTCTTTATATGCTGGCTAACAATGTGTGAGAGAAATAAATGACAAAAATGTTATACTCAAGTCACAGCTTCTCTGTCAGCTTCTGGACATGTGACTGGAGTTTGATCAGATACTGCTTTCAAGCTATAGTTTTCTCCTTGAATAACACAAGTAGAGTGCAACCAAGTTTAACAGGAATCCATCAAGTCTATTCTCAACCCTGTCACAATAACCCCCTACCAGTCACAACATTTCTAAACTAGTCTTTGTTCTAAACAGCTGGGAGCACTTTGCTCTAGCTACAAGCTTTAACTCAGCCTCAGGTGTCTACTGGTTCTAACGATGACAAAATGAACAATGAAAATGCTTTAAAGCTAAAGAATATGGAAATATCTGAGCACCACTTATCTATTTAGATGACCATATGGGGAAACAAAACCTGACATGGTAGTCTCAATAAAAAAGGTGTTTGTTACATCTCATCAAAAAGGTGTTTGTTACATCTCATCAAAATGTTTAAGCTGAAATGCACCATCACTTATATCTTATCCAGATTATGATGATATATTTTAATCAATACTGACACATATACTCAGAGTATGACATGTGGCATCTATCCAAAAATAATTTTGTAAGTTCTAATCTAGATTATGTGTAACAAAAATGATTACAGTAAATTTATAACTGTCATGAGCACACACAAGCTTCATCCACACACAAACCACTATTAACCATTTTGACAGAATGAGTCTAGCAGTCACAGGTCATGTGACATTCTCTCATAAGCTTCAAGATAAAAATAGCACATCACTAATCTTAGTTCTCTTCACTATTTAACAACCACATAAACAAAAAGAGTTACACAAACTGATATATAAATAAAGACAGCCAATGGATCGTCTACTTCCCGAACCGCTGGTCTGTATTGCCATACTGGATGAGGGAAGACAGAAATGACTTGTATGATATACCTTTATGAGATGGCAAGGATCTGGAAATATCAGAAGCATATGTTAATGATAACTCAAAACTTAGTAATGACTTGCACATACAAGGGGCTTGACATAAGTCTTGGGCCTGACCATGAAGGACATGTCACAGAGAGCTGAAATTTTGTAGTGTTTATTCCTTTTCAATATAGCCACCGTCTGAATTGACACACTTCTGCCATCTCTGCGTGACCTTGAAAAGACCTTGGGAGTAAAACACCCTATTTTTCAAACTAAACCAGTCATCACATGCCAGTATAACTTCTTCATCGCTGTCAAAATGATTTCCTTTTAGCTGTTTTTTAAGATTTGGGAATAGAAAAAAGTCTGATGGAGCCAAATCTGGAGAATATGGTGGGTGTGGAAGAATTTCAATATTCAAATCGTTGGCTGCTAGCTGCACAAGCCGTGCTTTGTGAGAGGGCGCGTTGTCTTGAAGCAAAGGAAGATTTTGAGTGCACTTTATCTCTCATTTCCTGGTCACAACCTTTCTTAGTTTGGTGAGAAGATCTGCATAGTACTGTCCATTAACTGTGTTGCCACGAGGCAGATAATCTTTCAACAGAACACCTTTGGCGTCCCAAAAAACAGTCAGCATCACTTTTCCTGCAGATTTCTGCACTCTCGGCTTGACAGGTGTTGGGGAGCCCGGGGTTTTCCATTGCATGCTGGCAATTTTGGATTCAGGGTCATAATGGTGTACCCAAGTCTCATCTACTGTCACCATGGTCTCCAAAAAGTTTTTTGACTGACACTTTTTGAGCAACTGTTGACAGCAATTTACCCTCGTTTGCTTCTGTTCACGTGTCAACAGTCGCGGAACCCAGCGTGCACACACTTTTCTCATGTTCAGTCTGTTGTGTAAAATTCTATAAACTGTTCTTTCATTCAGTTTTACTCTACTAGCTATCTCCACAATTGTCATTTTTCGATCCTGGTCAATGATTTTCTTCACTCTTGTTGCATTTTCATCGTTGCACTCTGAGGCTGGTCTACCAGATCTTGGCAGATCAGCAACATTTGAGCTGCCGCACTTAAACTGTTGACACCAGTTTTTTTACTGAAGTATATGAAGGACAAGAATCACGAAACACTGGTTCCATCTCCCTGTGTATTTCTGTAGGTGTTTTTCCTTGAAACATCAGAAATTTTATCACAGCTCTGGCCTCCTTCTTTTCCATTGTTTTGTCAAATCTTTGAAGCAGCAGATCAGGTCAATAGGGTACATTGCGCCGTGCACTGTAGCGGGAAAACCCATTGAGGAAACAAACGCGTATTTCACACATTCAGTGTAAATATGATGAACTTTAAATGTGCCAAGTTTCATCTTCCTCCTGTGACTCCTTCATGGTCAGGACCAAGACTTATGTCAAGCCCCTTGTATGTGGCCGGGTAGCCAACATCGACGTTCAAGACGTCATATAATCATAAAGTTCCCTAGATTCTTTCTGCCCTTTCAATATTCCCTCTTGCCTAAAGTTAGCCAACGACATTGGACGTAGAAATTCTCACCCTTAAGACTGTTGCGTTTTCAAGACTTAATTCTGGCATCTTCAATGAACGTATATAGAAAACATTAATATGAGTGGAAGTCAGTAAGTAGGTTACAAACTGATATGGGGAAGCTGAAAATGGTATTTGGTAGTTTCTAAAGGCGTCATTAGGCGACAGTATTATCCAGCTTTATGATTAGCTTATGTAGCAGACTGCTAGGTGTTGCATGCGCATAGCAGATAAAAATGGTGACCGTGCTCGTGGAGTGTACCAATGAAGAACAGCGCGCTGTTGTGCATTTTTTTTTTGGGCAAAGGGACTTTCTGCAAAGGATATTCATAAGGAATGTGAATGCTGCATCGTACTGTGAAGTTCTGTTGATGCTTCGGGATGCAATTCGAAAAAAACGCCCAGGCCTACTGACTAGAGGAGTACTGCTCCATCACGACAATGCCAGACCACATACGGCTCGATTAACCCAGGAGAAAATTGAACAACTAGGGTGGCAAATTCTTGAGCATCCGTCTTACAGTCCCGACTTAGCCCTGAGTGATTTTCGCCTGTTTGGTCCACTAAAAGCTCACCTTGGCGGTAAACATTTCGCAGGTGATGCAGGTGTTGAACTTGAGATGTGAATGTGGCTGAGACAGCAGAGTACGCACTTCTATGCTGCAGGTTTCGAAGCGCTAATACAGCGATGGGATAGTGTATCAATATTGGTGGAGATTATGTTGAGAAATAAAGGGGAAATGTAAGTGCAATAATACATGGTGTTCAAGTTCGTATCTCATTTTTTTTTTTTCATAACCATTTGTAACTTACTTACTGACTTCCCCTCGTAGAATACAATGTATCGTGCCTTCCATTCGTCCATGTTCTCTGGTCATGACTAGTCTTTCTTCATGTCTGTTTCTACTCTTGTTGAAGAAATAAATTATATGTATTTGACTGATTATAAGCTGATGAATAACCAGGCTACCACCGGGGGATGAGATTTGTCAGTCAACGTATACTTAATCTACCAGAATGTTCTTTGTCTATTTGCTCTACACATGTTACAAAGTTTCTCACCAAGAATTTTGTCTCTATTGTCGTTTTCATCACAAAATGTTCGTAGTCTACTTTGGATAATTCTATGAGGTCAAATTCTTATTACATACCACTGGATCATTGTTCTGTCTCTCGATAGAACAGGATCGTCGTTCTCGTGATATCTCTGTCGTATCTGCTAACCACAAATGGTGGTCTAACACAAACACGTGTCCTGATGACTATATGAATATCTCACAACAGACCCGAACTAACTCAGAAGGAGTCTGAAGGGTGAAAAGCGTCACTAATGTCCTCATATATAGGGTAATACGTCACTCAGTCATGTGACCTATACAACTCCTGTCGCTATGTTACGAGGGAAGGTCAAAAAGTAATGCCTCCTATTTTTTATATATGTAAATACTGCATCGGTGTGCAATTTGTAAATTTAGCAGGATCCCACAAACAATCTTCTGCACTGTATAGCATTACCAACCTGTTTCAGTAACAGGTGGCACCACTGTAACAGTTTAAAAATGGCTGCCAAAGACGTTTGGTTAAAACAACGTTATGTCATAGAATTCCTCAATGCTGAATGAGATACCCCAATTCGCATCCACAAACGTTTGAAGAATGTTTATGGAGATTCAACAGTGGATGTTAGCACTGTCCGACGTTGGGTACATCGTTGTGACGAAGCTGAAGTAGGTCAATCCTAAATGGCTGACGCAAAGCGGACTGGCCGTCCGTCTACCGCAGTGACTCCACACAACATTCATCGAGTTGATGGCATCATTCGTGGTGACTGTCGGGTAACACTGGATGAACTTTCTTCCATGTTGTCCATTAGTAAAGGCAGTGTGCAGAACATCATTAAAGACCTGGGTTATTCAAAAGTTTGTGCACGGTGGGTACCCAGAATGTTGACAGACAGAATAAAGAAACAAGGAAAACCATAGCCATCAACCTCCTGCACCGTTACGAAACTGAAGGAGAAGAGTTTTTATCGAATATTGTGACAGGTGATGAGACTTGGGTTCATTTTTTTGAACCAGAATCCAAGAGGCAGTCAATGGAATGACATCACACAACATCGCCGACAAGAAAGAAGTTCAAAAGTTCACCATCTGTAGGGAAAGTTATGGCCTCCGTGTTTTGGGATGAGAAGGGTGTGATTCTTCTCGACTTCTTGGAACAGGGAAACACGGTGAATGCAGACCGTTACATTGAAACTTTGAAGAAGCTTAGAGGTCGTCTTCGGCGACTTTACCCATTAAAAGATCAGAGAACTGCACTACTGTTGCACCATAATGCCACGCCACACACGCTAAACGCACCATTGATGCGATTGCAGAATTTGGCTGCTTCCCTTCGATCGTCTCCTAACTTAATCCTTTCTCGTCTTTATCTATTCCTAGCATCTCAAGTCAGCGGTGACACATTAAAACTGGACAGGTCTGAGATGAATCATTCAAGTGTAAGTAACATAAACATTCTTCACACTATACACTACTAGGTTCTAAACACAAGAAATTCTCTTCATGTTTCCAGGCAATCATCACAGCCGCAGTCAGCCATACAGGAACAAAGAAATATTTGGCTACAACGACATGAGAGGTGACTAATCAATGAAATATAACTCAACTAGAGTCAATCAGATTTGTTCATGACTGCACTTTGAGGGTTAACTTATCAGTTTCTCAATGACAGTTTAAACAAACACGCTGCAACTGAAGTCACCAATGTGATAAGGTATCAAGTTATTTCTTCTCCTTCAACAGCCATGACAGCCAATGAAGGATTTTACCATCCTGTACTACATGTAGTTTGCTACTCTATTAGGTCCTAGTGTCTCACTTGATCATCTTGCTCCCTGTACAGTACAGGTAACCAGATATCTCCTAGCTTTTAGAGTACAGGTAACCAGATATCTCCTAGCTTTTATATCTCTTATCATTTCTATATTATTGTAGTAAAATGCACCGTTTGTAACCCTCCCTCTCAAATTGTAATGAAAATACTGTATTTGAATTTTTGTCCCAATATGCCAAGATAGCTACCACTGCCCTACCCTGCGCATATTTTTCCAAAAAAAATTCCAATTCTAGTGACGTAAAGTTGCCGTTAGACGTTGTTTTTCAGAACGTTGCATTTTCAAAAAACGCCAATGAGAGGCATGCGATTTGAAACTATTAACGCCACGCGAGGGTACCCATCCCCTTACCAAAGGCTTTTTCGTTACTCCGTACTAATTTTTAAATATAACATGAAACCGTTTAGGCAGACGGCTAACACGTGTCTCTTTAAAAAAAAAGACGGGAGACAAAGTGAAGAGAGGGGGTTAGTATGGAAAAAGGGCGAAACCCACTTGGGTATTTTTCAAACTGAAACTAATGAACACATGAGTGCAGGGGAGCGCATGGGACTAAAGAAAGACAGAAAACGTAGATAATGTTATGCATTTTATAGAAGGATGAATAAAAAGGAAAAAGACAATGGAATTAAAAGCAATAATGGTGTTTATTCAATAATATAATATTTCCCATAAAAACGTATCTAGACTTATAAATAAAGAGAAAAGTACAAAGATGAAAACTTAGATAAAGACGTAGATGAAAATCTACTGGATAGATAAAGGACACTAGCCTGGTTAATAATCACTTTTCATCTTTTAGATAGCTTCAAAAGTGACTGAGTTATCACATAAAATAACATTTGACAACAGACAGACGATCACACTGATATCCCAACTCAGTTTAAAAGTAACATTTTTCTAGTCGTTGCTTGGAAACAAGTCACATTGGCTTGCCTCATTTGATAGACACTCCCAGTGAGGAAGTGAGAGGTGGCTTTGAAGTTTTGCCAGCCTAAAACGACACTTAGTCTTACTAGTAATAATAGAATCAGACTGACGAACTAATTGATAAACGTACATAAATGTTGGGGTTTTTCAAAAATAAAGGTTTGGGATTTTCAAAAAAGAGTCAAATCGGCTTAGTTTAAACTGATTGGCTAATGTTAGGATAGACATAGGGAGAATAAAACTAATGCGTCTGCTATGCAGGGTGCCACTTGATAGAGATCTTTCATACAAGCAAGGTTTCAAGCAGAGCAATTAATAACCAAATTGCCGTTGTGACTATAGAAGCAGCTGTCTAAAAGTGACCATTGACAGCCTGTTAAACCTTAACATATTGTGTGATTATTTCATTGGTTGCGGTAAGATGAATAACCTTTTTAATACATTATTATATGTAGAGGCCAACCCAGATAGGGCGCCATAACATTGTGTGTGTACGACATTTTGCCTTTGTGGAAGATTGCGACATACTATGAGCAGAGGCATGTCTAAGCAGACATAGGAAGCAAATTAAACTAAATTTGAGTTGAATACTGTCATACATATTTTGACTGTAAGACCAGGAAGTCACTGGCAGGCCTACTGGTATATTAACTTTGAAGAAAAGAAAAGATTGTATTTCAGCTGAAGAAGAAGATGATGTATATTGACAGGGGCGTTGATACTATGTGGAAAAGAAGATACCCACTGTTATGAAGAAGTCACAATAAAGTTGAAGACTGTAGCTAATTTAGTTAGCTATTATATCTGATCACCATACTTGTTTAATGATGTTAAATTGGTAGTGGTGGAGATAGTCAGCTGGAGACTTAGAGAGGCTTGTTCCTCTTGTTTCAGGGTTACATCACCCAGTTCAAGTTGGTCAGAAGTCGGAGCTGCAGCAGTTGAGGCAACCTACCGGTTGTTTCTTTATCAAAGCATACAAGTATTAGCAGACTCCAGAATACACGGCAGTGGATCGTGTGCATTTTTCTCAAACCAGTCATCCAGGGTCTACACGGATACTAAGATAAGCAAAAATCTTCAGGGCTTACATGCTAGCTCAAATATGTTCGATCTCCACTCTATTCAGTAACAGTTGTGATATGATGTGAATACCAGTTTTCCCGATAGTGACTCTTCAGATAACAGTAGTCTCCACCAGGGAATAAACGTGTATAAACATTGACATATTAATAGATGTATTGCACTAATGTCCTTCTTGTGTAGTAATTTGATATAAAACCATAATTTCATTTTAAGTTAAACATTCCTGTCCTAGAAAATTTGAGGGACAGGAAATTAAATTGTATATACATATATATATCATAACTTTAAACCCAGTCTTGTTTATTCGATGTTAGTGAATTAAATTGTATTTGTTTAACGCATTTATCACTACATTTTCATTACCCTAGACATCAAGCCATATAAATAACATCACAAACACTAGATACCCAAAATAAATCGCAGAGTGAGATCGTAGGGTGGTAGCAGTCAGTTACCCTGAGAACATCATACTCAACTATTAGACTCAGGGACTTGCATAGCTGACCTCACTCTGTAGACAGATACTAACTACTTTCTTTTAACATCAAAACCCACCACAATTATTATTATTCTTTTCCTCTTAACTAATCTTCCCCATGAATTTTTACAGATAAAGGTGAATCTATGTCTCCAGTTTTACAGATAAAGGTGAATCTATGTCTCCAGTTTTACAGATAAAGGTGAATCTATGCCTCCAGTTTTACAGATAAAGGTGAATCTATGCCTCCAGTTTTAGAGATAAAGGTGAATCTATGCCTTTAGTTTTAGAGATAAAGGTGAATCTATGTCTCTAGTTTTACAGGATGAAAGTAAATCCATGCCTCCAGCTTTACAGTATAAGGTAAAACCATGTCTCCAGTTTAACAAGATGAGGTAAATTCATGCCTCCAGTTTTACAGGATGAGGTAAATCCATGTTTCCAATTTTACAGGATGAGGTAAATCCACGCCTCCTGTTTTACAGGATGAGGTAAATCCATGCCTCCAGTTTCACAGGATGAGGTAAATCCATGTTTCCAGTTTTAAAGGATGAGGTAAATCCATGTTTCCGGTTTTACAGGATGAAAGTGAATCCATATTTCCAGTTTTACAGGATGAGGTAAATCCATATTTCCAGTTTTACAGGATGAGGTAAATCCATATCTCCAGTTTTACAGGATGAGGTAAATCCATATCTCCAGTTTTACAGGATGAGGTAAATCCATATCTCCAGTTTTACAGGATGAGGTAAATCCATGCCTCCAGTTTCACAGGATGAGGTAAATCCATGTTTCTAGTTTTACAGGATGAGGTAAATCCATGTTTCCAGTTTTACAGGATGAAAGTGAATCCATATTTCCAGTTTTACAGGATGAGGTAAATCCATATCTCCAGTTTTACAGGATGAGGTAAATCCATGTTTCTGGTTTTACAGGATGAGGTAAATCCATGTTTCTGGTTTTACAGGATGAGGTAAATCCATGTTTCTGATTTTACAGGATGAAAGTGAATCCATATTTCAAGTTTTACAGGATGAGGTAAATCCATATCTCCAGTTTTACAGGATGAGGTAAATCCATGCCTCCTGTTTTACAGGATGAGGTAAATCCATGCCTCCAGTTTTACAGGATGAGGTAAATCCGTTTCCGGTTTTACAGGATGAGGTAAATCCATGTCTCTAGTTTTACAGGATGAAAGTGAATCCATGTCTATATGAAGTTGCCAGGCTCTCCTCAGTCACTTCTCATGATCTGCTGGAAGAACTAGCAACCCTATTATCTGCTTGTTTGGATGCACATGGGGGAAAGGTTGGTGCTTATTTAAACTTTACCTACACCTAACTGCATCACATTAACAGCAAATTTATTAATACAATGTGCCTGATGCGAAAGAATCCGGCCGGACTGATAACACAAAAAAATAATAATTAATAATTAGCTAATAACTCACATAATTTCTGTAAGTCTTATCTGCCATGGCAGGTATCCAAACAAGCTGTCAACTGTCCCAAACTTCAAACACAAATCAGGGTCAGGGAGCTGCAATGATTCTATCAAAGACAAAAATGTTGTCATAGTTATAAAGTCTTGTCTAGTTTTACATACTAATGACAGCACAACTCTAGTTATGTTTTATGTATTGCCATGGCAACCATCAGTTCATCATTGGAAAGTGTGACAGCAAATAATAAAGCATTCAAAGGAAAGTGGTTCCACAACAGCCAAGTAGGCTCTAGGATGAAGGAACAAATGTACTATAACGTGCATAATGGTAAGACAAGACAGTATGTCTCTACTCTCTGTACGTGGTAGCAGAACATGAATAATGCCAGGCAGAGATTACAAAGATGTGAATCAAAATAAATCTGTCATGTATTTATTTCACAGCTTTATTCTCTGCTTTTCCTAACACTGAAATCAGCAGTACTGCAGTTTAGTTGTACACTTTATGACCTAGTTTAATTCATTCATAAAGTGTCATGCAGGCTGGGTCCTGACGGTGTACAGTATCACCACATAAAACAGTTCGATGACACATGCATTAAGAATGTGGTGAGTGATTTCAACACCAGCATAATGAACACTGAGGTGCCGGAAGACTGGCTACATAGTTACCTACGGCCACCTCCTAAACCTGGTAAAGACACCACACTTCTCAGAAGCTACAGAATTACCACAATGCAGAATGTCTATGGTAAACTACTAGAAAAGATAGTAGCACGGAAAATGATGAATTACCTCGAAAATGCACAGATCCTACCTGATACTCTCTGAAGCTATAGGCCCATGAAAGTAACATGGGGTAACGCCGGAACTTTTGCTTATGATGTGTACGAGGGGTTCCAGGATAAACGAGAAATGGGTGCTGTAGCCATTGACCTAGAGGATGCTTATTACAGTGTGAACTTTGAAACATTAATGAACTGTGTGATGGCTTGTGGTGTTAACCATTGGCTAACAGGTTTAATAGCTGCTGCCTTAACTGAGAGATCAGTTGCATGTTGCTTGGGAACATGGACACCAGACCCAATGCACATTTACCCGGGACTACCCCAGAGTTCTCCGCCATCACTGGTGCTGGTGCTCAGCCAACTTTAATGAATCTATGACAACAACAGTAGCCACAACAGGAAATAATCACACAACTGGGTGTTTAAATGGTGTGATGAAACTGGCTCCAAAGTCAATCTCAATAAGGCCTGCGTGATTTGGTGTTCCTTAAACAACACCAACCCAGCTCCAGCGTCTGCCAGCTATGATGGTATGCATGTCCTCTTGCTTGCTACGAGTAAGCAGATCTTGGTTGGTGATGCAGGGCTTACATGACAACAACCTCCAGCATGAGAATAGAGGTAGAGGACTCTACTGCAGCCTTAAGGTGGTTGTCTGAGACTTCATTAACAAGGGCGGTTATTGTGTCAGACTCACAATCCATGCTTCGGAAGGTCAAAAGTGGATGGCTCCGACATGAATGGAAAACCTCCATAGAAGGCTCGAATCTTCAGGAACTAGTGTGGATCTACTGTCCTGGTCATGCAGGGGTACATGGTAATGATAGACTAGCTTCAAGAGCACCCATAGAAGGTGCACTGATAAGGGAGAGATACTAAGGGCAATTCATGATCGCCTGTTAGAGAATGACACTGCAATCTATGAACCATCAAGGCTAATGTTGCTGGAATTTGGCATTAAACATAAGACGAGCAGGGATGGACAAATGACAGGATGCATCTGGCGCATATGCAACAAACGCGGAACATGAACAATTAGCATTCATACCTTTCGACATTTTCTGAGGGAGACTGAGCACCTATGGGTTTGCCTGGAGTGCAATGACGTCTATTCTGATCAACAATAACAATCATATCATACAGAAATGCAGGAGAGCCTGAAAATAATGGCCACAGCACATCTGGAGCAGAGATTACTATTTATTCTTATCATCAGCTATGATATCAGTCACTGATTATGAATGACTAGAACACATTCACAATGAAGGGATGCGTATAGTCTTGGGCTGTATGCGAGATACCCCCATTGTAGCAATGAGGTACATGCTTGGAGCGCTGTCGAGTAGATCCAGATATGCGATGGCCCAGGCAAAAGCCTATATGCGAGTAACCACAGACAAATGGTAACCCCTGCATGGGAATATAGCTGACATTAAGGGAGCAAGAATAAAGAGGCAGATGTCATGGATGACACAGGCAGAGACAAAGATCAAGCAGGTGACCACAGTTAAAAATATATTCAATGGGGAAGAGTGAAGTATGTCAGATGAGAACTGCAGTAACTACTAGCAGGTCATCATCAGCCTTAGCAGACAGTGTAGAACTTGAGGCATGGGGAAAGCGGAACTGGAAATTAGTCAACTGATAGATGATTGTTACGGAACTTGTTCCCCAGTATAACGGGCTAGATTTCGTGAAGACAGTATGTACACAAATAAATAACTTGACAGAAGTCTGGGTCACAGTTCCATACATCTCAACAGCATAGTCCTGGACATCAGTAACAATAGTAAAAAATACTTGCATTAATATAATATGTGGTACAGTCATTCTAACGTACTGGCAGCCACTGCATTCTATTAAGTATATAAGTATATGAGGAGAACTGCCGTAAGACGGGGTAAAACAGTTGAAAAAAAATATAAAACACACACCCACACAAATAGTAATACGTCTTACAAGGAGAAGGACAAGAAAAACCTACATTGCGGCCACAAGGCCTTCGTCAGGGACAGACAAACAAGAGACAGGAGGGAAAGAAAATGAGAATTAAGTAGAGAACATGAAACTATAAAAATAAGAGAAAAAAACTCCCTTAATATTAAGTCCAGTCACATGGGAAGCAAGATGGCTGCCACTAAACCGGAAAGAGGAAGTTGACAGTACATAAAGATAAGAAATAATAAAAACAAGGACTGGAAAAGAGTGAAAAAAAAGTAATCAATAAATAATAAATAAAATAAAATAAATAAATAAAATATAAATAAATAATAATAATAAATAAATTTAAAACAAATAAATAAATAAATAAAAATAAAAACTAAATAAAGAAATAAATAAAATAAAAAATAATAAAGGAAAAAATAATTTAAAAAATAAAAATAAAAAAAAATAATAATAAAATAAACAAATTTATAAAAGATAAAAATAAATAAATAAATAAATAAAATTATTAAATTAAAAAAATGGTAATTTAAAAAAAAAAAAAAAAGGGTGATCGCATCAAAGTAGAAAGTCATAATACAACAGGGACTCGATAGAGAAAAACCTCCTCTGATAGAGTCAAGTTAATAATGACCTATCACCCTCACAGCACTGCTGTCAAAAGGATCCTGTTTCGCCACCTACCTCTCCTCCAAGCTGACCCAGTGGCGCGGGAAGCATTTAGTGAGCCACCCTTGCTGGCATATAGACGGGACAAAAATTTGAGGGACCTCCTAGTCCACAGCCGTCTGAAAACCGTCAACGATGGCCACTTTGGAACCAAGCCATGTAACCGTACACGATGTAAGACATGTCAGTATGTAATCGAAACACGTTCAGTCTCGTTCCCTAACGCCAAGTTCACCATCACCCATGGCTTCACATGTGAGTCACGCAACGTCATTTATGCTATTATATGCAAACGTTGCACCATTACGTACATCGGCCAAACGGGCACACGACTGGGCGACCGATTCTGCAGACACCTCTATGACATCTCTCAGTTTAATTCCACACCTGTGGCCATCCACTTCAATGGCCCCGACCACCACAGTGCCACTGACATCCAGGTGACAGCCATCAGATACTGTTCCTCGGACGCCAACAGTCGGTTTCGCCAGGAACAACGCCTCATCCATCTTATGGGTTGCCTCAAACCACACGGTTTGAATACCCAACATTCTTTTGTCTGAGACGCCTTTCTCTATCGAGTCCCTGTTGTATTATGACTTTCTACTTTGATGCGATCACCCTTTTTTTTTTTTTTTTAAATTACCATTTTTTTAATTTAATAATTTTATTTATTTATTTATTTTTTTTTTTAATTTGTTTATTTATTTTATTTTATTTTTATTTTTTTTATTTTTATTAAATTATTTTTTTCCTTTATTATTTTTTATTTTATTTATTTCTTTATTTAGTTTTTATTTTTATTTATTTATTTGTTTTAAATTTATTTATTATTATTATTTATTTATTTATATTTTATTTATTTATTTTATTTTATTTATTATTTATTGACTACTTTTTTCTCACTCTTTTCCAGTCCTTGTTTTTATTATTTCTTATCTTTATGTACTGTCAACTTCCTCTTTCCGGTTTAGTGGCAGCCATCCTGCTTTGCTTCACATGTGACTGGACTTAATATTAAGGGAGTTTCTTTTCTCTTATTTTTATAGTTTCATGTTCTCTACTTAATTCTCATTTTCTTTCCCTCCTGTCTCTTGTTTGTCTGTCCCTGACGAAGGCCTTGTGGCCGCAACGTAGGTTTTTCTTGTCCTTCTCCTTGTAAGACGTATTACTATTTGTGTGGGTGTGTGTTTTATATTTTTTTCAACCATTCTATTAAGTGCGGCTTTCACTCCTCACACATATATCTCTATGGTCTGCATTCAATGTAAGTGCAGCATTCACTCCTCGCACATATATCTCTATGGTCTGATCACCAGACATCCAAGTTCCTCCAGAACTTCACAGGATGGGAAGACCACAACGCGCTTATAGTGTCGATACACACAGGCTTTCTATCAAAGCTCCTATTAGGCTTCCAAACACTGGAACAGCCAGGGTCTTTTTACGTAGACTTCCTCTTGGCACGGGAAAGCAAACAACACGCCTTCAAACAATAACATATAATGGTCTTACCATAGACCTCCTTTCTGGCATGGGAAAACGATGCGCCTCTTAATCCAATCCACTTCCAAGCGCGGGACAGAACACAACGTGCTGGTAAACAACACTATATAGAGGCCTTGTAAATGCACATTACGCGGAACATTATCGCGTCACATCCAATATATCATAATAAAAATCACAGACACTATTCACATACTCTACAAAAAACACCGACTGTCTCTGACGACGGATGGCCACAGACTCTGCTTAGGGGGCCAACTATAAAATTCTGGCAATTTTTTAACCTCCACTCTCCCATGTCCACCTCTGATCCCCCCCTCTCCCCCCCCCCGCCCCCCCCCCCCCCCCCCCCCCCCCCCCCCCATATGGATATCCCCACCCCATTGTCTTGATTAAACAAATAAGCTTAAATTTTTAATCACCTACCTATACTTAAAACTTAGTTCAGTTCTATACAATACATCATTTGTATACAGATAACTGAATTTAATTATGTAAAACACGAGTTACTAAATATTGCACATTACATCAATCAATCAATCAATACCCTTTAGTTCCCAAGGAGCATAGGCCTTCAACAAACACATGCCAACTCTTCCTGTCCTGTGCCATCTGCTCAAGTTCTTTCCATGTTTTCCTCATCCTTGTCACCTCTGTTTACAGTTCTCTTCTCCGTGTGTTTTTTGGTCTACCTCTGCCTCTCTTTCTCTGTGGATTCCAGAACAAGGACTGCCTTGTAATGCTATCAACAGGTCTCCTCAATGTGTGTCCTATCTATCGCCAGCATCTTCTTCTCAACTCTTGTTCCACTGGCACTTGTCTGGTTCTTGTCATCAATTCCACAATTTGTACATTTGACTAAAAGTCTGTAGCTTTTTGGTTGTTGTTTTTGTTGTTCTCCTTGTTTCAGAGCCATACAATAGTACTGACTTGACATTTGAGTTGAAGATTCTTATTTTTATGTTGGACTTGATTTCTCTTGTTCTCCATGTGTTTCCCAATGCAATGACAGCTCCTCTTGCTTTTTGTATTCTTATTTTGATATCACTGTCTGTCCCTCCAACTTTGTCTATATTACTTCCAAGATATGTGTACGATTCTACATCTTTTAGTGGTGTTACATTACATAGTAACATACGTCTCAACTCAGTATTACATACAAATGAAACAGTTTTAACTTAATATCTTACTTACTTACTTAGTCGTTCCCCTTCTACCGTGAGGTGTAGAGGTTTGGAAGAGAGAGCGCCAGACTATTCTATCGGCAGTCTTCCTCCTGGCCTGGTTCCATTCTAGTCCTCGATCCTTCAAAGATTGTCTAATGTTGTCCTCCCAGCGGACTCTGGGTCGTCCTCTTTGTTTCCCATGCTTGTCGTGGTATCCGATCTTCTCCCATTCTGCAGACATGGCCAAACCACCTTAATTGGGACTGTTCTACTTGGGTCTGCAGGAGGTAGGATTTAAGGCCTTGACGTATCGTCTGGTTGCGTACCATGTCTCTTCTTGTTACTTCAACCACCTTCCTCAGATACCTCATTTCTGAGGTTTGGATCTGGCTTTTATGGGTTGTAGTCATTGCCCATGACTCGCATCCGTATGTCAAGACTGGGACATAGGTGGAGCGGTATACAGCCATCTTCGTTTTCTTACCAACCTCTCTCTTGCTGAGGAATCCTCGATTTATGGCCTGAAAAAGTCTCCCAGCCGCTGCTTTTCAAGTGGCCAACTCTTCTTTGATGCCTCCCTTTCGGTCTATAATAGCTCCGAGGTATTTAAAGTGGTCGACCTGCTCCAGGACCTGTTCTCCCAGCTTAATCTGATGTTTTCTTTCTTCTCGTGATATCACCATGGATTTTGTTTTAGAGCTGCTTATGACCACCCCTCTCTTCTCCAGCTCTTCCTTCCAGACTTGCAGGTTGGATTGGAGATGTGCCTCTGATTTAGCAGTCAGGGCAACATCATCAGCAAATGCCAGCTCCGAAATATAGACCTGTCTCATCTTCCAGTACCCCACTGAATACTTTCTTGTTCTCTCCTTACATGCCTTGATGACATCGTCCATAAGGAGTATGAAGAGGTAAGGTGATAGGATATCACCTTGTCTTACACCAGTGGTGGTCCTGAACTCTTCCGACTTATGGTTTGCTGTCCTCACATAATTTCTGCAAGACTTGTAGAAGCTCTGTATAGCATGAATCAGAGGTGCTGGAATATTCTTCCTTGCCAAACAGTCCCAAAGTTTGCTCCAGGGGACCCTGTCAAACGCCTTTTCCAGATCTATGAAACAAAGATGCATCTCACTCTTGTACTCAAGGGCCTTTTCACTCAGTAATATCTTACAGTAAGTAAAAAAAAAAATTATAATAAAAAAAACACTACAGCTATGTAAATTCACATAGAAAAGAATCTAATTATGAAGTCACAATAATTGTGATGTCGGTTCCCAGAGAGTTAATATACTAAGGTTGCTTGTTCCAGAGAACAGGAGCATAGAAGTTAAAACCTCTTCGTATTAGGGATCGTCTAGAAGGATTGAAAGGCCTGGCAAGAGGGACAAAATTCAAAGATCGTTTATTTGGGTTTAGCTGGACAGTAAGAAGCCTTGGAAGAGGGTTTGTTACTCTTGATAGATGTATATGTGAGTGAGAGTTGCCATGTGGTTTGTGAATCGGACGTCCACTTTCAACTTACCCCCCCCCGTCCACTTTTTACATACCCCCTCCCTCCCCTATGGACGTCTTTTATGGATAGCCCCTTAACATCTCAGTATTCTTTTCTGACAAGTATGCTAACTACATTCACTCCGCACGCTTTTCACATGTGCCCATAAACCCCAATTGACACATGTATGTTCCTGAGTATTCTTCAACCATGCTATGTGCTTCTAACAGTGAACTTTTAAATGTAACCTTCCAAGCGTGCACACTTCAATAATAATACACTCTAAACAGGTTACACCATTCTCTACCCACACATGTATACACATCATGTATATCATGACAATGATCATTCCGGGAATAATGATGCCATTGTGTTTACTGATGGGTCTGTGATCCGTGGTGAGAAATCAGGCTGGGGCTTCTCTACTAGGGTAAAGGGCAGAATCGTTGCTGAACATGGCGGGGCTTACAAGATAATAACTTCCAGCATGAGAATGGAGGTAGAGGCAGTTACTGCAGCCTTAAGGTGTCTAACTGAAACTTCATTAACAAAGGCAGTTGTGTCAGACTCTCAGTACATGTTTCGAAAGGTTCAAAATGGTTGGATAAGACATAAATGGAAAACATTCATAGAAGCTTCAAATCTGCAGGAGCTGGTGTGGATCTACTGTCCTGGTCATGCAGGTGTACGCGGTAATGAGAGAGCTGACAGACTAGCATCAAGAGCACCCACAGTGGAGACACTAGATATGGATAAGGGAGAGGTACTGAAAACAATTAATGATTGCCTGTTAGAGAATGACACTGCAATAGATGAATCATCAAGGTTAAGACTTGGAATTTGGCATCAAACATAAGGCTAGCAGATATGGACGTATGAGAGGATGCGTACAACGTGTATATAACCACCAAGCTACGGGTAGTTAGCATTCACACTCTTTGACATATACTGAGGGAGACTGAGCACCTATGGGTTTGCCCAGAGTGGAATGATGTCTTTGCTTTGTGTCTGTTTGAAGGACCTGCCATTAAATTATAATACAAGTTACTTGCATCTGGCAGAATTATTTTGACATAAAATGATAAGTCAGACAAGTAGGTTGTGTTCTTATCTTGCCATTTCAATCACACACAAAGTTTTTTTTTTCAAACAAACAAAATATTAAAATTAAGCATAAGTGACAGAATAATACCCAGCTTTTGATATGTAGATGATAAGATTTTGTTAACTGAAAATGTCAATGTTCAGGTGTGCTTCAAATCATTCTAGCTCATGTTTGGCATCACTAAGCAATTTTTTGGCACTATCAATGACACACTTGTAATATAAGTACATCAATAATAGGATCAGTGGATCTGTATTTGCACATTTCCTTATTCACAGGGTTTTCAAGGAACCTAAAACCCACGAACAGGGAGAATTGACTGTATTTGAATGAGAAAATAATGTTTCATTTAGGCTTTGCTATTTCTGTTTATGCAAGGGTCTCATGAACGCATTTATCGCGTAAACAAAGAACTACCTGTACTCAACTGTAACCCATCGGGGGTAAGAGAAGCATTGGAAGCAACAGAGCCCCTAGAGAAGAATAATAATAATAATAATAATAAATTCTTTAAGCGCCAAACACGGCGCATAAGGCAGAAACCAGTGCTCTGAAGGTTGTTCGTTGTGACGCCACTCCACTTAGCTCTTGCACATTATTTAAGCCCAATGTTCTTCCATCTCTTATTATTGTTCTTCTGAGTGTTTCTTTTGGTCTTCCTTTTTTCCTCTTACCCTCAGGAACCCAAGTGAGCGCCTGTAGTGGTATTCTGTTGTTTTGCATTCGTAGGACATGACCGATATATGACCATCGTTTTTTCCTTATATAGTTGGAGACATATTTCTGCCTAGAGTCTTCTCTTATTTGTCGATTAGTCTTGAATTCTTTCCAACTGATGTTCATGAGTTTTCTAAGACATTTGTTCTCGAATGTATTCAGCTTGTTCTCCAATGATTTTGTTATTTTCCAACTCTCACAGCCGTATGTTAACACTGAGATAACATTTGAATTAAACAGACGAAGCTTGGTATGTATATTCAATGATCGTAATTTCCAAATGTTAGATAAATCTATTGAAGGCGCTAGCTGCCAAAGCAATTCTAGTATGAATTTCTCTTGTTGTGTCACCATCCTGAGTCATTTTACTGCCTAAATAATTGAAACTTTCAACTGAGAAGAATAGGAGATAAGTAAGTTAGAACAACCAAAACCTCACAGGCAAAACTTTAAACTTTAAAAAAAAAAAAACAACCAAATTGGCAGACACCAGCAATTACAGCCACGTGTTTCCAGAGGAAGGATCAACGATGGTCATCATCTTCAGTCTAGCATACACAATTAAATATAGAGATGACAAGTTTTTTTTAAAAACAAACAACAAATAGTAGCATCATATTTCATTAAGCACCAAGGATTGGGAGCCGCGCTGGTGTAATGGCTTCGGCGTTGCTTGCAATATAATACATTTATATTCTTATTATGTTCGCAAATATTTTGTAAGCAAAGTATTTCCTTTTTAAGTGCTTAAGGAGAAGTCATTTTTGGGTTGCTTCCCTTGAAAATAGTTCTGTCATCTTCGATCGGACTCCGCAGACGACTCTAGGCCTACTGCGATTTATTCTGTGGCTGGGTAGGAATAGATTGTTCTTGCTTCAGTATATCTATGGCCTGAATTTATACGTAGTGTTTGTATGAGTAGGACGAGTCTGTCTTATATATGGATATCTTTGCATTTCTAAGTCGAACTAATTTGGTTGTCGCTAGAAAAGGTCAAAGGCTATGCAGCGGAAGTATCGCTAGCAAAGGGGTGTGATCCATGGCTGTCATCCTGTGAGGATGCCGAGTTTTGTTGTAGCAGGCTTTTTGCCGAAATAGTGATCTATATATGGATGGGGAAAAGTGATAATCATTTAGACATGTTGTATGTACTTTACCCCAGTGTTTATTCTCTTTTGCCAAGGAATGGCAAAGTTATATTTCGCATAAAAAGGTAAAACCACAATTTATTATGAACTTGGGCTTCGCCATCGTTGTTGATAAGCAGATGCACAGTGGTACTTTTAAAAAGAATATCCATTCAAAGGAAGAAGACATTCCTATGTATCAGCACTGGATTGTATGATATTATTCAATTACCTCTATGAGAGAACCTATGAAGAAATGAGGACATTTAATGAATGACTAATTTTGGTCTATATTCTATAGTGAGTGAAGCTCACGAGAGAGAGAACAGCCATGTTGAAATTCATATACTTTGTATTTATCGAGTGAGAAAAAGGGATGCCTGTACTATCGCTCGATGAACCAAGAGATCACTGCTACATGTGAGAACCCATGTCTGGGATTCCTATATTATGAAATATATATATATATTGAACTTTACGTGAAGGAATATTCGCTAGACGAGGTTAGGTCTAGGAGCCTTCCTATGTATTGGTTATGGTCTGACGTGCCCAGTCAGTAAAGCCAGATGATTTACATGATGGAACGCTGAATGCTTATTTACGAATGCTCCATTATGATATTTGCCAAGCATGAATGCTAACTTAAGATGATATTCCTGTGATCAACATTATGCTGTCTATGTCGACATTTGTTCCTGTAACCATACACGTACTGTCCAAGTGTGCGTCCCATTAAATGTTATAAAAAGACCACCGTAGTTCCAGTACTTCTTGAATTCGAACAGTGTGAGTATGAGTGATGTACTACCAACCTGTCAACTCTATCGAATCATTCTACCATTCGCGTACTGACATTCAGATACACACTCATTGTTTACACTCACATTCTTGTCGGAGCCTCATCACGTTCCAGGACAAGATGACCTGTATGACCAAAACTGTGCTGGGTTTGATGAGTTGACAATCGTTACACTTTACTACACCAGTCCCAACATCTACATTTATCCACTGGTGGACATTCACATCATTTAGCAAATAAAGCATGATTCAACAACTAGTAGCCAGTATGAGTTAACAACTACACACAAAGAAAGAGTTTAACAACTGGTGTGCCAGCTTCCTGGGTCAACCTGCACAGTGACCATATTGAGAAGTAAACTACTGAGACCAGACGTTCCTTGGGGTCTGTTACGACACACAAATACATCAACAGTACAACTCTACAGTGATGTCAGCGTGACCTGTCCTGTCGAGAGTATGCAGTAACTAGGTCAGGGTTTGTTGACATTTGGTTCATTGGACATTTGCCATACAACTGACAGTGTTACACAGCGAGCTTGGTTGAAACATAGAACATTACACATCAGGACTGGAGAATATTTGACAGTGTTTGCGAAAGAAAATGTTATTGAACTGAGAAGTCCTACATTGATTGTTATCATTCAAATCAACGATGGAGCTTCTATTTCTGTGTTGAATTTAAAATAATTAGACCAGAAGTATTTGTTTAATAAAGTACCACAGTACTGTACTATTAGGCAGTGTAACTGAGCCTTCATTCCAACACATTCTTTCTGCAACACTCTATTTACATCATATTGCCATACTATTTATGCATTTATGTATTTATGTTTAACTATTTATATGTGATATTTGTTTGTATCCAGCGGGTTGTTGTTTCGGTTGGGCGGTGTCACACAGCAGAGTATCCCACGTAATAGAGGGTCTGATGTGTGCGTTTCTATAGGTGCAATTTTCTTCATTGAAAATTTGCTGCGACAGCTGTTGCTATTAGTGTTAGCTGTGAAGTCTGTACTCATTGTTTGTTTTTGTAATATTCCTCTGTTCTTTAGTTTGTTTTGATTTGTTTGTAATTTGTTGGTCTACCCTATTCTATCTTTCAGTTCTATTCTCAATTTATATTTATATACTGTGGCGTTATTTGTATTTGTTATCCTCTTGCGGTTTATCTTTTATTGTTTTTCCCATTTGATTTATTTCATTTCCGCAAATGTTTTCATGTTTTTCTGTATAACTGTTTTGTTTTGTGCCTGATCGACATACACTATTTAAAATATAGTTGATCATATAAATTGATGTACAAGAATCAACTGATAGTTAATTGCTATTACTAAAGGTACACAGTTGATGATATAAAACACTATTTCTGGTGCACTGCACTTATATTATAGAGTGAACCAGCAACTTATAGCTGTTATTATATAAGGATTTATACAAGACCTTTGTAAGGCTTGTTTCCCACAGTGATTGGGATAGTTAAGTACTATTTTTCACAGGTTACAAAGTTATCATACAAAGTCTTTGATTAAGACTAAGAAAGTAAATTTATTTACTTTTGCAAATTACTGATCTTATTAGACAAGATGTCTACCTTGGATTATTTTATCACACAAGGCAGGGCTCTTGATAAGACTGGTCAGCAGTTAGAAGAATGGGCAGTTGCTCAATATGACAAAGCATTGGCTGCTGAAGAAAGAAAAGCATTGATTGAAGAAAAGAAATTAGAAGCTGAGGAAAGAAAATTACAAAGAGAGGATGAACAAAAGAAATTGCAGATACAGACTGATGAAAAAAGATTCCAGATGGAAATGGAAAAAAAGAGAAAAGAAAAGATGAAGCTGCTGCTGAAGAGAAAAAATTACAGGCTGCTGCAGAAGAGAGAAAATTACAAGCTGAAGCTCAAGAAAAAAAAGCAATAAGAGAACATGAACACCAAAAAGAACTTTTAGCATTTGAGTTAGAAAAGTTAAAGTTAACAAACATAAGTAATGTTAATCAAGCATCTAGTGGTAATGGTAAACCCTTTACTTACAAGGTCAAGGTACCAGCGTTCAACCCTTCCAGTGATGACATAACATTCTGGCTAAACAGATTTGAACGCTCGTGTCGAGCACATAATGTGGACAAATCACAATATGCTAACCAGTTATCAGAAAATCTGAAAGGTGATTCTCTGACTAGTTTAAGTTTGGTTGAAGAGGCTGACAAAGATAACTATGATGTTATTAGGGCAGCCTTATTAAAGAAGTATCAGTTGTCTGAAGAGGGTTATCGGAAGTTGTTTAAGACAATGGTGCCTGAGGCAGGTGTAGAATTCTCAGAATTCATTGCAAGGACACGACTTACATTTGATCGTTGGATTGAGCTATCCAAAACAGAAAAGACTTATGAAGCCCTTATGGACTTGATACTCAGAGACAAGATTATGTCAAGTATAAATAAACCTTTCCTCGAATTCTTACATGAGCGTAAACCTAAGTCTCTAAAAGAAATGGAACAGTATTGTACCCAATACGTCACTGCACATCCGGACGTAGCCATTAGCAACAGTAAGGTTAAAGAAGGTATGCCAGTTGCTTCTGCAACACCATACAACCCTAATCACTCTCACAAATTCCAAGGACCTCAAAATAGGTTTAATAAAAAAGGTAACTATTACAGTTATCAGAACCAAGGTAACCAATCATTTCAGGGTTCTTCTTCGAATACCTGGAGAAGAGCTGACAGCCCTCGATTCAGGGGTGGTCATAATTACAGGAACTTTCGCAAAGGAAGTCATTCTAGAAACTATCCAAGTTTTCCTTCATGGAGACAACAGGATCATAATTACCGAGATACTCATTATAATGAATATGATGATAGTAACCAAAGGAGCTATGATTCAAACCCGAGTAGAGGTTATAATAGTGGAAACAATGATAAGTACAGAGGCAATAATAACAGAGGTAGAGCACAATTCAAAAAACATAAAGCTCATTACCAGGCGAACTCTGCACAGCAAGAGTCCCACGAAGCCTATAAACAAAATAAAGATAATGATGACTCTAATAATATGGCATGTGCCGCTTTTGATTTTGGGAGAGCATCTCAGTGCCCCCAATGCAAAACATTATTTGAGCCAACCACAGTGTCTACTTTAAGCTGTGGCCATCCTCTTCCCGCTCTTCCTGCGTCAATCGCGCATGATGGGAGAGGTTCTCTTGTCTTACACAAAGGTTTAGTAAATGACAATCCAGTCTCAGTACTTTTTGATTCTGGATGCACAACTATTGGGGTTAGGCAGTCACTCATAGATCCTTCTCATTCTACAGGCAAAGTAGTCAAATGCGTAACATTTGGCGGCACCATAGAGAAATACTCTACCGCTATCATTAGGATTGCTACTCCTTTCTTCACAGGAGATGTACACGCATGTCTTTTGCCGGATCCGATCGCTGATCTTATCATCGGTCGCATTCACGGAGTCCAAGAATGCACTCCGGAGCAAATTTCCGTTTGGGAAAATCAAAATATGCAATCTGCTAATGCAGTAGTCACTAGAGCTCAAGCTCTCAATATGCCTGAAACTTCATCTGTTGAAGATAATGAAGTGCATAACCAAGATGATCCCTTGGTAATTTCTCGTGACTCGTTTTTATAAAACAACAAGAAGAAGATCCGACTCTTAAGAAATTCTTCACTCTTGTAACAAAAGGTGATCCGAATAAAGATTCAAATTGTAAATCTTGGATTACAATGAAGAATGGCGTACTTGTACGTATGGTGCAAGACTCCACTAAGTCAAGTCATTCTCAGATTCTTGTACCCAAGAATTTGAGAGTTAAGATCTTACAACATGCACACGACTCTCAGTGTGCTGGTCACATGGGTTTTTCCCGTACAAAGTCAAGAGTTCTTGCGGCTTTCTTTTGGCCTTTTGTGAACAAGGACATACGGATCTATTGTCGATCCTGTAAAGTATGTCAAGAAGTCAAATCCAAAGGTCCTCGTCATGCTGCGCCTATTCAGGCTGCAGATATTCCTATTCGTCCATTCCAGAAAATGGCGATAGACATCATTGGTCCATTCAAGATCAAATCTGCTAGAGGACATCAGTTTATCTTAACGTGTGTAGACATGTGCACACGTTGGCCAGAGGCTATCCCTCTAAAGAGCATTACTACCACTGACATTGCAGATGCTCTTTGGCTTATATTTTCTCGGCTGGGATTCCCCGGAGAAATATTATCAGATCATGGCACCCAACTGATATCGGATACCATGTCTCAAGTAATGTCTACTCTACAGATAGAGAGATCTTTGAGTAGCATCTATCATCCTATGTCCAATGGGATGGTCGAGCGACTAAATAGAACACTTAAGAACTTATTAGGGAAGATAACTGAGGATCATCCTCAGGATTGGGATAGGGTTTTACCCGCGGCCCTCTTCGCGTACAGAGAGGTCCCCAATGAACATACAGGGTTTTCGCCCTTTGAACTTGTCTTTGGCGCGCGACCGCGCGGCCCAATGTCTTTGCTGCATGATCTTATAACAGCTGACAATATTGACGATGACACAAAATCTTCTTACGAGTATGTCATCGCGCTGAGACAAAAGATTATCGAAGCATGCAAATTGGCAACGTCCTCTTCTGAGTTTGCTAAGCAGAAGGCAAGACAATTTGCTAATAAGAAGAGAGCTTTACGACAACTTTGTCCTGGTGACAAAGCATTTGTTTTGCTACCTTGTCGTGAAAATAGACTCCTTATTAGTTGGAAAGGTCCGTACGATATAATATCGAAAATTTCAGATGTTGACTACATCGTCGATATTAACGGGAAGCATAAAACCTTCCACATCAATATGCTTACGGAGTTCCATGAACGTCCTGACTATCTACAGCCTATTTTCCAGGCAACGGACGATTCTCATGTCAAACATGGTCATTACTCATCACTGTCTGTAATACAGGATGAGGAAACAAGTTTTTCGGATGTTAATCTCCCGCTTCCAATGATCCCACTTCATTCTAGTGAATCATGGAAAGACGTTACTGTTTCTCCTGATTTGTCTCTAGGAGAACGGCGACAAGTTTCGTCTATGTTACAAACATTTCAGGATGTCCTCACTGACATCCCTGGACAAACTCATGTCATTGAGCATGACATTGTTCTAACTGAACATACTCCAATTAGGGTTAGGCCTTATCCTATCCCTATACATTTCCAAACACAGGTTGAAAAGGAGTTGGATGAAATGATAGATTTACAAATAATCGAACCATCCACTTCTGCATATTCTTCGCCGATGGTTATTGTTCGAAAAAAAGACAATAACATACGTCTTTGCGTTGACTATCGCAAATTGAATCAAGTTACGAAGTTCGATGCTGAACCTATGCCTTTACTAGAAGAGTTACTTACTCGTCTTTCTAAATCGCATTTTTTCACTAAACTTGATTTGTCTAAAGGATATTGGCAAGTTCCATTATCCGAACGCGCCAAACCTCTTACCGCTTTCTCTACTCCCAGAGGCCTTTTCCAATGGAATTTTATGCCTTTCGGCCTTATGAACGCACCAGCTACATTTGTACGCATGATGCGTCGAATCCTATCGTATCGGTCAGATGTCATTGCTTATCTAGACGACATCTGTCTTTTCAGCGATACTTGGGAAGATCACTATTCAGGATTAGTTGAATTATTATCAACTCTGCGTGAGTATAACCTGACAGCAAAACCATCTAAAGCTTGTATTGGCTTTAGCGAAATTGCTTTCTTAGGCCATCGAGTAGGTCACGGTTTCTTGAAGACAGAAGACCATAATATCACTAAGATACTTAACATCTCTATCCCTAGGACTAAAAAGCAAGTGCGAAGTCTTTTAGGTCTCATACAATTTTATGGACGTTTCATTCCGAATCTGTCCTCTATCATGGCACCTCTCTCTACACTATTAAAGAAAGGGTCGCCTAACATGGTTCACTGGTCTCATGAATGCCAATCTTCACTAGAGAAGATCAAAACTATGTTTTCATCACCACCTATTTTAGTGTTACCTACAACAGATAAGACATTTGTTCTTCGTAGTGACGCTTCATCCACTGGGATTGGAGCGGCACTAATGCAAGAGTACTCTGGAACTCTGCATCCTGTAATGTACATATCCAGAAAACTTAATGCTGCAGAAAGGAATTACTCGGTTTTAGACCGTGAATTATTGGCAATGGTTTGGTCAATTCTCAAACTCCAAAGATTCCTTCTGGGCGCGCATTTCGTAGTGGAAACTGACCAAAAAGCTCTTACGGCTATCCAAAGTAAAAACTTGAAGAGCTCGAGATCAACTCGATACGCAATCGCTCTTCAACCTTTTCATTTTTCGGTACGAGCTATCCGTGGTTCAGAAAATGTGATGGCGGACATTCTGTCCAGATGCCCACATGATGCCACTTAACTGTTAAATATTGGATCTTTTTAATATGTATAACTTTACAACAGTTATTTTTTGTTTCTTTACTAAGATACACATTTGTAATTTAATAATAGAATGATGGTATCGCTACTTAGCGGTTTATTGATGTTAATTCACCGCTGTTCTTTGATGATTGTTTCTTCATAAATCATAAATTTAAGATTGTAGTGTGAATTTTTGGTATGCATTGTATAATTACCAGAATTGTATTATACGTACATCACACCTTCCTGGAAACATTTATTCGTAGGGAAACAATTTCTCTCAGATTTTGAGATATATATTCTCACCAGTCATATTAGGAATTATAGTTATTCCTGATATTTTCATCTGCGCAGTATTCTTGCGTTGTGAGCCTATTCTACGGTGCTCCTAGATGTATTGAAAAAAAAATTTTTTTTTTTTTTTCCCGGGAGGTGTGGTAAGACTGTAAAGGGCAATTTTTACTATCTTGCAATATAATACATTTATATTCTTATTATGTTCGCAAATATTTTGTAAGCAAAGTATTTCCTTTTTAAGTGCTTAAGGAGAAGTCATTTTTGGGTTGCTTCCCTTGAAAATAGTTCTGTCATCTTCGATCGGACTCCGCAGACGACTCTAGGCCTACTGCGATTTATTCTGTGGCTGGGTAGGAATAGATTGTTCTTGCTTCAGTATATCTATGGCCTGAATTTATACGTAGTGTTTGTATGAGTAGGACGAGTCTGTCTTATATATGGATATCTTTGCATTTCTAAGTCGAACTAATTTGGTTGTCGCTAGAAAAGGTCAAAGGCTATGCAGCGGAAGTATCGCTAGCAAAGGGTGTGATCCATGGCTGTCATCCTGTGAGGATGCCGAGTTTTGTTGTAGCAGGCTTTTTGCCGAAATAGTGATCTATATATGGATGGGGAAAAGTGATAATCATTTAGACATGTTGTATGTACTTTACCCCAGTGTTTATTCTCTTTTGCCAAGGAATGGCAAAGTTATATTTCGCATAAAAAGGTAAAACCACAATTTATTATGAACTTGGGCTTCGCCATCGTTGTTGATAAGCAGATGCACAGTGGTACTTTTAAAAAGAATATCCATTCAAAGGAAGAAGACATTCCTATGTATCAGCACTGGATTGTATGATATTATTCAATTACCTCTATGAGAGAACCTATGAAGAAATGAGGACATTTAATGAATGACTAATTTTGGTCTATATTCTATAGTGAGTGAAGCTCACGAGAGAGAGAACAGCCATGTTGAAATTCATATACTTTGTATTTATCGAGTGAGAAAAAGGGATGCCTGTACTATCGCTCGATGAACCAAGAGATCACTGCTACATGTGAGAACCCATGTCTGGGATTCCTATATTATGAAATATATATATATTGAACTTTACGTGAAGGAATATTCGCTAGACGAGGTTAGGTCTAGGAGCCTTCCTATGTATTGGTTATGGTCTGACGTGCCCAGTCAGTAAAGCCAGATGATTTACATGATGGAACGCTGAATGCTTATTTACGAATGCTCCATTATGATATTTGCCAAGCATGAATGCTAACTTAAGATGATATTCCTGTGATCAACATTATGCTGTCTATGTCGACATTTGTTCCTGTAACCATACACGTACTGTCCAAGTGTGCGTCCCATTAAATGTTATAAAAAGACCACCGTAGTTCCAGTACTTCTTGAATTCGAACAGTGTGAGTATGAGTGATGTACTACCAACCTGTCAACTCTATCGAATCATTCTACCATTCGCGTACTGACATTCAGATACACACTCATTGTTTACACTCACATTCTTGTCGGAGCCTCATCACGTTCCAGGACAAGATGACCTGTATGACCAAAACTGTGCTGGGTTTGATGAGTTGACAATCGTTACACTTTACTACACCAGTCCCAACATCTACATTTATCCACTGGTGGACATTCACATCATTTAGCAAATAAAGCATGATTCAACAACT
>JAMPIV010018031.1:0-115362 GCA_024509875.1 Oreohelix idahoensis
GAGGTTTTAGTTTAATGTGTTTTGGATTGTTGTGGGGGTTTAGTGGTGAGGTGTGATGTTTTTGTGGTGTTTGTTGTGGGGAAATGGGGTATAAGAGTTTTTTTTTTTTTTGTTTTGTTGGGGGGATTGCAGTTTGGGTTTTGGTAGGTGGTTGGGTTGAGGTTTGAAGTGGAGTGTGGGTGATGGTGTTTTTTTTATAGTTCGATTGTTAGTTGATTAGGTTGTTATTTGGGATTGGTGTGATGTGTTGATGGATTTGGTTTGTATGGGGGGTAGGAGGGGTGGTGTGAGAATGGGGTTTTTGTTTGCATTTTGGTTTTGCGGAAGGATTTGGTTAGTTAGATTATTTGGTTATTATGGTGAGGGAATGGGTGTATTGATGGTGTTGTTGTGGTTTTGTAGAGTGGGGTAATTTTGTTTTGTGGGTATAATAATTAAGTTGTGTTTGGGTGGGGGGATGTTATTTTTTTGTAAGGGGGTTTAATAAGGTGAAGTGATTTATTGTTGAATTTATTTTTATTATCTTATGGGGAATGGTAAGTCGTGGTATTAATTGGTGGGATTGATGGTGGAAATTATTTTGTTGAGGTGTGGAAAATTTTGTTGGGTAGTGTTAAGGTGGGGAGATACCGAATGAAGTTTTTTGTGGTGGTTTGGAGTTTAGGTGTTTGAATAGTGTGGGAGGGGTGGGTGGTTTTTGGAATGGGTGCGGGATGGGATTAATTTAAGAAAGGTAGTTGTGTATTTAATGTGGTAACCCTATGTGGTGAGGGTGCATCTTTTTGGTGTTTGGAGGAGGGCTGAAATTTATCAGCCAGCATGACGAAAAGGGCTACAAGTATCTATCAGCCAGCATCATGATGTCCTGAAAAGAGCTAATCCTGACACGAACTGCTGGCCTGCTACAAGAAGTGAGATGTTGTATCCTCACAATAATCCTCAATTTATAGATGATCAAACTGTGGTACAGCATCTTCCAGGTGCCAGACTTATCCTATCCGGCCGTAATAAATCATCAGAAATTGACGATGTTATTCTATTACACTACCATCGCAGCTTTTGACCCGATCGCTTGTCAGACAGACAGACAACAACACGACAACGAGGATCTATAAGTCATCACGATCACTGAATCCAGTGCTTCATTACAAGACACAAACAAGAAGGCGGCAGTTATCGCGGCAAAGCTGGTCAAATGTAAGACGATTATTTTGAAGTTCTTAAGTCATCGGATGCCATAACACAAGCAACTGAAAAAGGGGGGTGGGGAGAGAGAGAGAGAGAGAGAGAGAGAGAGAGAGAGAGAGAGAGAGAGAGAGAGAGAGAGAGAGAGAGAGAGAGAGAGAGGAAAAAAAGACAACACACACACTAACACACGAAAAACATTGAACGTTTCGTGTAGGGCCTTTCCTAATTTTTTTTTTCTATTGTGCCTTTCTGCTTTTACAACAAGGTTTAATTATCAGCTATGTGCAATGTATTTGCGAGGTGCAACCATATTATTATTATTATTATTGTTATGGTCGTTGACAGCCAGAACAAACATGATTTGTGTATCAGACGTTCACAGGTGATGCTCAGCAGACATCAAATGTACAAGAACCGAGAACGTAACCCACCCAAACATAAACAGCGACAACGGTGTGAGGACGAAGAGGGAACACAAATATATTTTCTTCGTGAGAAATCTAACCTACGGTCTATCCTTTATACTTACACAGCCACTATATCAACTGTTTATGGTGAGTGGGTAAAACGGAGAGAGAGAGAGAGAGAGTTAGTTATGCACGCATGAATTAGGCAACCAGAAAGACAGACAGACGCTTGTTTCCAACAACAACATGCGGCAAATGTAATTAAGAAATTATTATGAATATGTTTCAGACAGTCTGACTAGCTCCCTTGCCATCTTATTTTAGCGTCCTTAGTGACCGACAGAACTACCCATAATGCTTTGTAATTCTGCCCATTTCTGTTTTAGTCAAGACAAATGCAAACACTGCAGCACAGAGGATACAAATTCTCAATAACAAACAGTATGTTGGTCCCGCAGTTGACATTTCCACAGTAACATAAGAAAATAAGGCAAAGAAGGTAAAGGTAGTCCCATAGCAGATACTGTTGTAGAGGGAAGTGTCTCATGTTCCACTGGCACATGTCTGGTTCTTGTCATCTCCTGTTCCACTGGCACATGTCTGGTTCTTGTCATATCCTGTTCCACTGGCACATGTCTGGTTCTTGTCATCTCATGTTCCACTGGCACATGTCTGGTTCTTGTCATCTCCTGTTCCACAGGCACATGTCTGGTTCTTGTCATCTCCTGTTCCACTGGCACATGTCTGGTTCTTGTCATCTCCTGTTCCACTGGCACATGTCTGGTTCTTGTCATCTCCTGTTCCACTGGCACATTTATGGTTCTTTGTCATCTCATGTTCCACTGGCACATGTCTGGTTCTTGTCATCTCATGTTCCACTGGCACATGTCTGGTTCTTTGTCATCTCATGTTCCACTGGCACATGTCTGGTTCTTGTCATCTCCTGTTCCACTGGCACATGTCTGGTTCTTGTCATCTCCAGTTCCACTGGCACATATCTGGTTCTTGTCATCTCCAGTTCCACTGGCACATGTCTGGTTCTTGTCATCTCCAGTTCCACTGGCACATATCTGGTTCTTGTCATCTCATGTTCCACTGGCACCTGTCTGGTTCTTGTCATCTCCTGTTCCACTGGCACCTGTCTGGTTCTTGTCATCTCATGTTCCACTGGCACCTGTCTGGTTCTTGTCATCTCATGTTCCACTGGCACCTGTCTGGTTCTTGTCATCTCATGTTCCAGTGGCACATGTCTGGTTCCTGTCATCTCATGTTCCACTGGCACATGTCTGGTTCTTGTCATCTCATGTTCCACTGGCACATGTCTGGTTCTTGTCATCTCATGTGTAGCGGGAGGTTATTTAAAATTATTTATTTATGTAAGAGTATGCCAGTAAAGAGTTCTGACCTTACAAGTAATACCCCAGTCTTAGAAATAAGCACTGGTGTATTGTTATCATAAAAATAGTCAGACTGTGAAAACCCTGGCCCAATTGGTAAGAAGTAGTACCAGGATTTAAGGTGTCTCCTCCCTGTGACTATCTTATGATTACTTATACTCTAGGGGATAAGTAAAATGTACATTCACTGAAACCACAAATGGAAGAAGTGAATAAATCCTCAGGTACAGTTAAAATAGTTTAATAATTACACTAATATTCTAATTCTACTAGTTGGAAAAGAGCATATACATATATATATATAAAAGTATTCGCACAATTACTATTATTGTCTGTTTAGACTTCAAGATCTTGAATATTACAGTTACTGAAATCACGGTTTTTAGTCCTTTGACTTTACAAATAACTGTCATCACTTGACTGAGTTTCTGTATGGTTAATTATTATTTTCAACTATTTGCTGTTTTATATATTGTGGTGGTCAGTGTCCTAAGTGACACTTATCTGACTCTTGATCCTGCTGACACGGACTGTCCGTTGCATATATCAGTATCGGTAGACCCAGCACTAGGGATGCCGAAGACCAGTTGAAGTTCACTCTTTGGGGTCCTGCACGTTTGTGGGAGTGCCTCTGATGAACAACACAGGTTTCTGATACTGGACAGTCTGGTTTGAGTTATTTCATGGAACCTGCAACATATCAGCCTTGGCTAGTATCTGGCTAGACTTGTAGCTGACTAGCACAGATGTCAGACCAGTCAGTCATCAGATGTCACCGTTATACAATCATAGTAAGTAAGGACATCATTTCAGTGATATAGCATTAATATTAACATGTCAATTAAGTGTAACTGACTAGCACATAAGTCAGACAAGTCAGTCATCAGGTGTCAAAGTTATACAGTCATAGCAAGTAACATCATTTCAATGATACAGAATTAATATTAACATATCCGTAATAAACATCATCTGGTTTACTCTGCTCCTATACATCCTTTTCTGATCTATAACTTGATCCTTCTAAATCATATCAAGTACAAATTCAAATACTGATGCTATCTTAGCAACTACCCAAAATTAATACATAAAATAAATAAAGTGAGTGACCACGTGATCAGGTTGCTTTCTACTGAAACTGGCTGTAGAACACTCCAGTTTACCAGCTGTAAATGGGTACAAAGTTGTGCGCTCGAACTAGGGAAGGCAAAGGCAGCAAGGAAGGGGACTAGTCACCTTAACCTCGTACTGGGATCTTCCATGATGAAGTTTCTAACACTTCATTTCCCTATGACAATCTCTGCCATGGGACTGCCTTTATCTTCGTAAGCGATAAAGCAATATGATAAATATATCTTCATTAGGCTGTGGGGCTATTTGTGATTAATTTTTGTACAAGCAACAATCATCCACAATGCACATGTTTAGATCATACAATACATTATATCAATGACTATTATACAGGCATATTTTCTGAATTCTATATGAACCTGAAATAACAAGACTTAAAAATGTTTCTGGCGATCCGCTCACTATTCATGGGTAGTGGCGAGACTCTGCCTCCAGTCTGTCTGAACCCTCTTTCGTTGTCTCAGGCTCAGTTTACCGATACGCTATATATACGCATAGCGCGGACGTATAGGAGGGTACCGACGTCACAGCTTAAACCTAAGCCTGAAAAATCCTTCCCGAACCGTGATTTCGGCCGATCTGTGCGTCGACTGAACTTTTGCCTTTCTCATTCTCGGCATATATAATATCCATATTGTTCCATCTTATCTAGTTTTATACAGTTGATAATTCTCTACGTTCCTATCCATGTAAATTCCCAAACTGTTATTTGTTGATTTTAATATTTAGAACAGAAGTGGGTTACACGCTTTTAGCGTAACTGTGGGCAGCCGAAATACGCATATATCTCCGTAAATGAGAACTTCCTACCGTTCCTTCTTATATGCAGTTATACACAATCCTTCCCTGTACTGAAATGTAAAATCCTTTTCATACTGATTCCCTTCTGCTTTTATTTATCCTTGGCGATTTCCTCTGTCTGATACGCATTTCGCTGATACGCCGCCATTTTGAAAGCGGTCAATCGATCGTTGACGAGTTTATAAATCTAACTGAACCCGTTTGCAATGACTTGAAACCAATTTCGCGACATCATGTTCCACTGGCACATGTCTGGTTCTTGTCATCTCATGTTCCACTGGCACATGTCTGGTTCTTGTCATCTCATGTTCCACTGGCACATGTCTGGTTCTTGTCATCTCATGTTCCACTGGCACAAGTCTGGTTCTTGTCATTTCATGTTCCACTGGCACATGTCTGGTTCTTGTCATCTCATGTTCCACTGGCACATGTCTGGTTCTTGTCATCTCATGTTCCACTGGCACATGTCTGGTTCTTGTCATCTCATGATCCACTGGCACACGTCTGGTTCTTGTCATCTCATGTTCCACTGGCACATGTCTGGTTTTTGTCATCTCATGTTCCACTGGCACATGTCTGGTTCTTGTCATCTCCTGTTCCACTGGCACATGTCTGGTTCTTGTCATCTCCTGTTCCACTGGCCCATGTCTGGTTCTTGTCATCTCCTGTTCCACTAGCAAATGTCTGGTTCTTGTCATCTCCTGTTCCACTAGCACATGTCTGGTTCTTGTCATCTCCTGTTCCACTAGCACATGTCTGGTTCTTGTCATCTCATGTTCCACTAGCACATGTCTGGTTCTTGTCATCATACGGACTCTTAGTGAAAGATTAATACGGAGAGTGAAAAATTGTAACAGATGTCAAGTTTCTTCTCTTAAAAAGAAGAGCGCTATGTGCACAAGAAAGTAACTTGGCAATAAGCTAGGAGTCAGATCCAGGGGCTGTTTTCACATGGAAGACTGGCTGTAATTCATCTCTCATATTTTCGTCTCAACATTTATAACACATAAGGAAGGGAAACCCGAGGCCTGTAAACAGTAAATAAATATTAGACAAACATAAAGGTATGTTTTCAGGCTCTCGTAAGAAATAAAGAAGTAGAACACTAGACAACAGAAAAACAACAGACGTGAGTGGCTTACCCAGGACTCGAACCCAGGACCTTCCATGTTTGTCTAATATTTACATTTTCGTCTCCTTTTATCTTGACGATGCACGTCAAAAAGACGTTTGCTTTTGCATGTTTTGTTCCCACTTTACACTGATGTCTACCTTGTCAGAAGTGATAACATTCAAACAGGACGGTGCGCAGCGTTTCGTGGTCACTTTACTGCTATCAATCAATCAGTCAGTCTGACTGTCTATCTATCTAATCTTATCTATATATCTATCTAATCTTATCTATATAGCTAATCTAATCTTATCTAAATATCTAATATGATCTTATCTATATACGAGGGGCGTTCAGAAAGTAATGCACCACATCATTTTTCTCAGCTAATAATGAAGATAGAAACATGACATTTTGCACACTTCAAATGTGGCATGTGCCAATTGTGTGCACCAAATTGCACCGCAACCGGCCAAATAATACGGCTGCCATAAACCGTTGAAATGGAGCGTGTTAGCAACTTGCGTTATAAGCAGCGAATTGTGGCAGAATTTCTCGCTGCAGAGAAGGAAACTGTTGTGAATATTCACAAGCGTCTATGTGATGTGTATGGAAGTTTTGCAGTCGATAGGAGTACAGTCAGTCGCTGGGTTCAGAGAATCAAAGAATCGGGAAGTGCAGATATGGAGCTGCATGATCGGCCGCGCTGTGGACGCCCTGCCACAGCCACCAACGCAGAAATGTTGAAATGCGTTGAGGGCATTATTCTTACTGATAGGCGAATCACTACTCAACAATTGGCCTTACAGCTGTCAGTCAGCATTGGTAGTGCAAATGCAGTTATAAAAACTCTCGGATTTTCTAAGGTTTGCGCAAGATGGGTTCCTCGAAGTCTCACAAATGACCACAGATTGCAAAGGAAAGCAATTTCTTCTGAATTTTTGGAGCGTTTCAATGCTGATGGAGAGAACTTTTTGGCTAAGATCGTTACAGGTGACGAAACCTGGGCTCTTCATTTTGAACCTGAGACAAAAAGACAGTCAATGGAGTGGCATCATCCGCAATCACCACGAAGAAAGAAATTCAAGACAATTCCTTCAGCTGGAAAGGTCATGATCACTGTCTTTTGGGACATTGAAGGTGTGATTCTTGTGGACGTTATGCCAAGAGGAGAGACAATCAATTCGCAAGCTTACATTAAGACATTGAAAAAACTCAATCAACGTTTTCGCAGAGTTCGGCCGCACAAGAATCCAGCAGACCTGCTTCTCCTTCACGACAATGCGCGACCTCACACAAGTCTGGCAACACGGGAAGCAATCAACAAATTGGGTTGGACTGTACTACCCCATCCACCTATAGTCCCGATTTGGCACCCTCTGATTTTCATCTATTTGGTCCACTTCAAGATGCACTCCGTGGGACAAGGTTTGAAGATGATGAAGGAGTGATTCATGCAGCGAAGAAATGGCTACATGATCAAGACAAAATCTGGTACGGGCTAGGAATGCATGCACTTGTTTCGCGCTGGCATAAAGCCGTACAAGTTGATGGGGATTATGTTGAATAATACCGATGTTTACATGACATATACATGTATATTGTGTATAAATTTCATGCTTTTTGAATAAACAGCTCCTGAGAAAAACGATGTGGTGCATTACTTTCTGAACACCCCTCGTATCTAATCTATCTAAACTCATCTAATATATCTATCTATCTATCTATCTATCTATCTATCTATCTATCTATCTATCTATCTATCTATCTATCTATCTATCTATCTATCTATCTATCTATCTATCTATCTATCTATCTATCTATCTATCTATCTATCTATCTAATCTAATCGAATCTCATCATCTGATCTATCTATCTATCTATCTATCTATCTATCTATCTATCTATCTATCTATCTATCTATCTATCTATCTATCTATCTGATCTATCTAATCTTATCTACCTAATCTAATCTATCTATCTATTTATCTATCTATCTAATCTTATCTACCTAATCTACCTATCTAATCTATCTATCTATTTATCTATCTATCTAATCTATCTATCTATCTAATCACAAGGCCACAACTCAACGACCCATTTACTGCACTGCATGCTCGTGGCGTCACACAACTCACAATCATTAATTAAATCTTAAAATCTAAATGACGATGATGACAACGATAACTCAAAAGCTGCTGGTTTCTATCTCCTAAGTGACGGCCTGCAAAGAAAGAGCACACTAAAAATAGAAGCGCCCTAATGCCACCCAACGAGAAAGGACAGCTGCCCCCGATCTGATGACCCAATAAACAAGCTCCGTTACACAAAAACTAGGACAGGAAGGTCAAGGTCGCACACGGCCTTCTCTCTCCTCTCTTCTTTCTGTCATTTGTGTAACCTCTATTTCTATAAATATTTATACCTCTAAAACACTTTTCGCTATACTTTTTGTCTCTTCATTATCGTTAAGGTCTTTCCCATGTGAAACTCAGGCAGGAGGGAATCTCTTTCTTACTCTCTCGTTCGTAAACAAAACGGTATAGGTCATCGATCCGCCTGCTAACATTGTCGTTATTCCGAGTGTGTGGCGGGTTCGACATGGAGTAGGAAAGGGGGGAAAAACACACTTTTTTATATTTTTATTTTCTTTAGAGGCTGAGAAATAAATACTGTAAAGAAAAAATGACCACGCAGGGGTGAAATATGTGATGGCTAGGATGGCCGCCGACCGAGCAAAGTGGAATCAATTTGTTGTTGCCCTACAAGACGCCACTAGGCGTGATGGCTACTGATGCTTTGACGGTCGGCGGCTAAGGATCAAAGAAGAAGAAAGAAGGCTTGTGGAGTAGTAATATCTTCCCTTCAAAAATTGGAGAGCATCACAAGTGTGTGCAAGAGATGAAAAGGTGGGGTGGGAGAATACGGGTAGTAAGAGATTCAGAGAGAGAGAAAGAGAGAGAGAGATAGAGAGAGAGCTAGAGAAGAGAGAGAGAGTGAAGGTTACTTCCATTCTGGGCCAATAACCGGGGATAACCTCCCACCCTCCATCAATCTCATTAATTTTGTTTTATCTCTGAGAAGTTTCATGTGTTTTCAACATTCACTGCGCAAGTTACATGTGTTTTCAACATTCACTGTGAAGTTTCATATGTTTTCAACATTCACTGCAAAGTTTCATGTGTTTTCAACATTCACTGCGAAGTTTCATGTGTTTTCAACATTCACTGTGAAGTTTCATGTGTTTTCAACATTCACTGCGAAGTTTCATGTGTTTTCAACATTCACTGTGAAGTTTCATGTTTTCAACATTCACTGTGAAGTTTCATGTGTTTTCAACATTCACTGCTGTGACGTACGTCTAGTTTGACTAGTGAATTTTCCCTGATATGATGGATGATTTAAAGGGACCTTTAGCTTTTCATAACATTAGAACCCCTGAACATTTGTTGTAACTTTTCGTTTGCCAGAACGCATTCCACCGAGACTCATGTAGGATACAGCGACGAGATCTAAGAGACAGACCGAGAGATCTTAGGGGAGACTATCGGCGCTATCAAAGACAGTAGTTTTCTCTGATACGAGACGCAGTTGCTTGCCGCTAATTTCGCGTCTCGGTGTCAATCGCAACCGAGCGAACGGGGGAAAGCGAAACGGGCAGCAGCGAGCGGATACGAAGACCAGGGGGCGGCTTTTTCTCTTGATTTGGCGGTCAGATCCCCAAAAGTTCGTGAGATCAAATAAGTTGTCAAGTTTATCATGTCCCACTCAACTTACATTCCATTTTAGCTAAATAGACCATGAAGAACTAGACACGTTATCACTCGCTGGCCAGACCTTTACAGAAGCACTAGCTTTATTGAAATCTTGTTATAGATTTTCCCCTGGATTTTATATATATTTGCAGTGATTTCTATTTCTGTGCAAAGCGGTAATATATATTGTGTAAAGTGATCAGTGGTCTAGTCATTCTATTTCAAGGGATTTTGTGTTAATTTAAATCTATTTAATTAAACCATCTTAAGAGTTCCAGTTTTAAATATAATGATCTATCTATTATATTATTTCAAAAGATAATAGATGCTTAAATTAACTTTTAAAGTCGCGAAGGAATTTATAATTAATAAATTCAGTTAAGTCCTAGTTTTATAGATGTGGGTTTTTAACCACTAGAATTCGCGCAGTGTTTATTAAATACATAATTAAATACTCGAGTGTATTATAGGCTTAACGGGAAATTCATCGCGCTTTAGAAGGTTATTTGTTTTCGGTATATTACATGTCTTTTTTTTTCTTTCATACAGAGTGATCGTAACCTGTGCGATCCCAGCATTAAGAAAGCAATAAAGAAATCAATCTAAGCAAAGCAAAGCATAAACAGTGTGTAGAGTTCCCCTGACGCAGAACTTGTTGAGACTGTGTAAATTTTTAATCTTTGAGGCGATTCTATGTTTGGAATTCCGCTATCTAACCTATAGCAAAGAAAGCACACCCAAAGACAAATTTAACGCACCATCAAACAACTTAAGTCGTAACGGGAAGAAGAACACTGGCCCGAGCTTTGTTAGTTTACTGACACAGAGAGATAATTCATAATTTCCTGAACAGTGATGTGCTTAGTTTTCTCACTGGACTTAAACCATACCTCACGGATAAAGTGTACCAGCACGCGTAAGAATTTTATTATCAGCGGCATAGTCAAATAGACCACACCATCCTCACCCCGGTATCAGAGACCGTGCCCTCCCATAGAAACTGTTATTAAGAAAAGAGACACAACTACAGATTCATTTTCCAGCGATTACGGGATCCTTTTATGTGCTGACCGCCTACCCGATAATCTGGGCTAGAACTTGAACAAACACTCATACATTTAGTTGAGGTGTAACTGCTGTTGTGTTATTCTATGGAGTGCAAGATTTTTTCACAATCGGTAAGTGAGAGCAAGATGAGTGAAGGCCTTTGCTAGCGCGTGTATGAATGACAGGAAATTAATTCTTTTGTGTGACCATTTTGTTAACTTGCTTACCTGGTAACATATATCTTTTCTGTATACCCTACATTGTTCCTTTAAGTGGGATAGTTGATAATTTGTTAACTCTGTTTAAAACCACCTCCTTTCCATTTGCTTAGTAAAGGGAAGAACAGCTGGGAAGAACAGGTTTTTTTTTCTATCACTTATACCTAACTTGGTAACACCTCTTTCAGAGTAATTAACTTTACTGTTAGGTTAACGTACCCGTGTTCCTGATATTATCTATCTCTGGACTGGGTTTGTCTTTGTCTAATAAGCGGGAAGGGCTTAGTCGATACCAATCTTCTTCACCCCTTCCAAATTTGTTATTTGCATTTGTGTACTTATGATAATTTATGTAATATCTGATATTTTTAGTGATTGATGTTTAAAGTGAATAAAATCACCTAAACTCATTTAGTTCTGTGTGTTGGATATACCCAAAGCCCAACTTTTCCCCTATTCGTTTAATATAGTTTGTATCAACGTCGTGTGTGTGTTTGAAAACACCGAATCGGTGAGCGCGCAGATGCGAGTCTGGAAAACTGGCAAATAATTGTTTGACCAGGAGAGTGAAAGAGAAGATTGAGAGACACGATTTGTCGTAAATAAGTCTGTCTTTACTCTCCTCCAGCACGCTGTGAAGTAACTATTAAATCTCTACATTTTCTATCACTGAGCTTTCCATCATCATTTTCCACTCTAAACCGGACCACTATTTCTACGACTCTTTTCTCTCAAAATAAATTTACGACAATATTTGGCCGGCTCGTCTGGGATAATTTTGAGATACATTTGATGCACACATATTTGTGGGCTGGTTCTGGGATCTTGAGCTACATTTGAGGCAATTGCATAGCCGGGTTAAAGATATTTTGAGTCTGATTTAGTCTGGGTCTAACTAGGTAGAGTGTGAATGATTTGTCTTTGTGAATTAGGGAAATAAATAAATAATTACACCCCTAGACAAACGTTCTTTAAGTATTTGGGTTGTCCACACAGCATATTTACAGGTTGTTTTCTCTCCACAGCAGTAGAAAGTACAGATAAACAAATATATTTGCTATTTTAATTATCCTCTGGCGGAGATAATTATATTTCTTTCTTTATAAAAGTTGCTGGGATTGCGTGATTGTTTTACAGTCACTAAGGTTTTTGAAGTTAAAAAGAGTTGAGCTTAGCTAAAGACGGATTGTTCTGATTTTTAAAAATTAAGTTAACAACGTCTCATCTCAATAATTGACTTTAGGGACGGAGTTTGTTGTCAGAGATTTAAAATTTAGGGGAATTTTTTTTTTTCCTTTTAAATTGTTTTAATATAAATTTTTCTCTACTGTTAGTAAAAGTAGATTCTTTTCCAGTGTAACTTACCATTTAGTGGCATAGTCGCTTGCGTTTAGAGCCTTAATTGCCAGATAATAGCAGCGATAAGTTTGCACAGTACAGGTAGGAGGTAACACAGGTAAATTTATACTTGTGTTTTTTTTTTCTCGTAGCGGTTCAGAGTTCCTCCCTTTCGCGTTTCTTCTTACTAGTTCTCTAGACATACTTCATCTTATTCTTTAACAATGGCAGAGAGGATAAAGATGAGGTCCATCTTGAGGCTGGAAGCGAAAGAGGCAGGATTAGATGCAGAAGCTGCAAACGCGTTTATTAACCAGGAATTGGAAATATATGACGCGGAGCAACAGAGAGCCGAAGCTGAGAGGAAGGCGGAGCAACAGAGAGCCGAAGCTGAGAGGAAGGCGGAGCAACAGAGAGCAGAAGCTGAGAGGAAGAAAGAGAAAGAAAGAACAGAGAGGAGAGAAGCCCAGGAGAGGGCAGATAAGAAAGAAGCGGAAGAACGTCTTTTGGAACAGAAGAAAATTGAAGCAGAGATGGAAACTCGCAGAGAGAGAGAGAGAGACAAGGAAAGACAGCATCAACTGGCGCTTAAGGCTCTAGAGAGTCGGGGCGCCTCTACTTCGACTAACGGAGAGCCGTCTTCTCCCCAGTCTCAATCAATGGACCTCTCCAGTACTCAATCTGCCCAATTAACTGCTATGTCGTTTTCTTTAGAATCTTTTCCTAGCCCTAACGAAAAAATTGACAGCTACCTAGAAAAATTCGAGAGACTCGCGAATCTTTATGGGTTAGAGAGTACCCGCTGGGCGCTCAAACTTTCAACGTCACTGAAAGGCAATGCTTATGACGTGTACACAAAGCTGGGACCGAATCAACATGATTACGACATGTTGAAAAAGGCCTTACTACAGCAGTTTGAGATGACTGCCCGAAAGTTTCTGCAGTTGTTCAGAAACAGCCGAAAAGAGAGCACGGAAACATTTCCCCAGTTCTCTTCACGTCTCACGGGTTATCTGACAAAGTGCATTGAATTATCTGACCTACCTCTTTCATATGAGGGACTCCTCGAACTTGTTCTTGTGGAGCAGATAAAATCCACTTTGTCGAATGAAACACGTAGATTTTTGGCTGAACAGGGGGCAGTCAGGCTTGAAGACATACTCAATAAAGCCGAACGCTATAGCAATGCAATGGCCGAACTTCCCAGCACTAAACGTAAACCCACCGATGAGCCATCTCGAAAACAGAATCTAGAGCAGGCATCCTATTCTTCCACTTCCTCTCAACATTATAACCAACGAGATAACAATACCCAGAAACCTCCCCAGGAAAAATCGAAATTCTACAAAACCCGATACCCCCCCCCAACAACAATTCTGATCAACCCAACAAGCCTACGTGGCAGCGCGGCCACCAAGGTCAAGGAAAAGGGAAGACCCCTACACCAGGAACGTCTGATCAGGGCAAACAAACCGGTGCAAACCGCATTGGATGTTTGCATACAGCCTCGAAAGGTAGAGTCAATGTCAGTGATTCTCAACCTGAGGGGGACCGACCCTCAACTCGAGGAACTGTAATTTTGAACGGTACCTCTACTACTTGTCTTTTTGACACTGGATTAAGTTTTGATTGTATTGTCGCTAGGCACCTAGTCAAACCCGGTCAGGAGACAGAGGAAACCGTCAAACTTAGTGGAGTTTTCAGGAGTGATGCACCCAGGACGCTTCCTATCGCACTGGTAGAAATACACTCTGACTTTGTCAGAGGAGTTATTAAAGCGGCCATAATGGATGATCCGATCTACCCAGTTATCCTGGGATGTAGATATGTGTTCATTGGGAGACCTAAGGAGCCGATTGTGGCAGCGGTAACCACAAGAGGGCAAGCCAAGAAGGAGAGGGAGCCTGCGCCAAACTTGTTGCCGAATGAACTGAAGGAGGCGCAACAAAAGGACCCTACTCTGGCGCCCTGCTTTAAAAAACTGCCCATGGCTAAGGACCCCAGACACAACGGAGACATCTTTTCTAAGGATGGTGTATTGTATCGTAGAACGGGCAACCCGGACACGGGGAATAACCAGCTCCTAGTACCGACGCAGTACAGAAACCAGATCTTAGAAATGGGGCACTCTCTTCCCTTTAGCGGACACATGGGACAAAACGCCACTATTCAGCGAATAAAAAACCACTATTGGTGGCCAGGAATGAACTCTGACATTGTCAGGTACGTGAAATCCTGCGCCCAGTGCCAACGGGTAGCACCCAAGCACTTGACACCCCCAGTACCTATGGGGCAAATGCCAATAGTAGGGACTCCATTTGAACGGGTTGCTGTCGACATTATTGGTCCTCTGGAAAAGACCAAAAGAAGGAACAGGTTCATCCTGACCTTAGTTGACACTTGCACTATGTGGGCCGAAGCCGTACCGCTACCATGCACTAATTCCAAGCATGTCGCAGAAGCCCTTGTGCAAATTTTTACACGGTTGGGATTCCCTCAACAAGTTTTGACGGACAATGGATCCCAATTCCGTAGCCTGTTAATGGAGGAGATCTTTAAGATCTTGAGGGCCAAACATATCCACACAAGTCCCTACCATCCGGCCGGAAATGGGCTCGTGGAACGTTTTAACGGTACCCTCACCATGATGTTACGTAAGCTGGGTCAGGAGAAACCGGAAGACTGGGACCAATATATATCGGCTGCCTTATTCGCCTACCGAGAGGTACCCCAAGCGTCTACGGGTTTTGCGCCAGCTACACTTTTATTTGGCAGACCTATTAAGGGGCCACTAGAAGCCTTACTTCGGTCCCTGACAGACCAGAAGGCTGACGAGACAGTCGTCTCTGCAAGCAAGTATGTATCTGAGCTTAATGTGACAGGGGCGCTAGGGGTACCTCACACCCAAGACCCGTGCACCAAGAAAATTTATAAAGGATCGTTTGACAGGGGTTGCAATTATTGGTTGCTTGCAACCCTCTCAGCAGCAGACTTAACAATTCAAGCAACCCAAAGCCTTATGCAGATCAACATTTAATTCTACCGAACAGAACCGAACACCAAACAAACAATCCAACAAACAATCAAACGAACACAAAGTCAGTGTTCATAGACTGTGTGCTCAAGGCATTTACAGCTTGGCTCTTGTGTGTCTTCTTAGTCTGTTCTCACTGGGCGGCTCTCTCAAACATAGACCAGTTTCGCCGCTTGCTACCCCTTTTTATAAGCCCTGGCCTAACCACTCAATTTACTACGCGCTACGCGCATTAATCTGCGCCACACAGATAACACCCGCGATTATTGCTCCAGAATGCATGAAAACACAGATTTACACAACTAGAGCAAAAACACAGCTAATTCGTAGGCTTATTATGGCCTTGTAATAAATCTGCTTGAAGATAACGTGGTCAAATGGCACTAAAACACATAGACAACATGACTGACCAGATTGGGCCAGCGCCGAGAACGACAGACCTCAAGCAGGCGCTGTCACAGATTCCCCGCCTGATTTTGTTGTCGTCCCGTCAATTGCACTAAATCAGGCGCTTCTGTCGTATTCTCCAAATCTGGAGGACCCCCCTTTCCTTCTCCCCGTCTCAGGTCATTGCTGGTTACTCTAATGCTCGGACTCGCTCTGTCCATCGTTGGATGATATATGGACCCCCTGTCATTGTTTCACGAACTACAACGTACTCGTCTTCTGACCACTTTATCACGAATCTCGGATCATTCTCAATTGTCGTGCATCTTTCTTCTTCAGTCCCAATTCTCCAGCAATCTGTAGTGGAGTAGAACACGACAGCTTGTCACATCTCTCTTTCCGGACTGCTGCAAAACTCTGCAACGGTGGCTCTGCTCTTACGTGCGCCCCTCGTAGCTTGGAAAGGTGTCCTTCAACGAGTTTTAGATGAGTCTCCTCCTCTAAATGTCGACCACTTTTCCTGGCGCCCTTATGGTGACAGTTGCCACGGCCATCTCTTGGCTTGCGCTGTGACGAAGCAATGTAGATACCTTTGTTGGTACGCTTAGAGAGGGCGCTCTTGTGTAAATGATGGGCAATTCCGATATCAAATGGTCCGGGGAATACAATAGAAACATCGCTTAGGAAGCGGGCTATGGGGACACTTGGCTGCCATGTGGTTCGAAAGGTCTCCACAGTTGTTTGTCTGGAGCATCTTATTTTCCTAGGCTTCCTTGGTGCCCTGGGTCGCCTCCTGCTACCCTTACATCCCTGGCCGCCTTTGACTTTCTTCCCTGCAATAAGCACCTCACACTCCGGTCGACCACCAACCCTCTTTATCTTTGAGCCATTCTGCTCCCCTTCTGTAACCTGACTCCCAGCCGCAGAGGGGTCTAGTTTAATGCTTTGTGGACATCGATTCTGTCACATGTGGCCTTTTTCTCTGCATCTAAAACAACGAACTGTCCTGGTACGTCTCCCCTGCTCCTGAGACATGTGCAATCAATTTTAGCCTCTAATTGAGCCACCTGTGCTTCAGCCGCTCTACTTCTGCGTTTTAATCCATAGTATTAATATCGTGACACAGTCTCTGTTCTTGCCACTTCAATTGCTGGCAACACCAGCCCCCGAAGTGACCAGGATTTCGACACTGGCAACACCAGCCCCAGAAGTGGGCTCAGTCTCCAAAAACCGTAGGGCATAGTCCCTCACCGACGTGAAACGATTATAGAATGTACTGCTTGCTGTTGGCTCCTTGAATGATCATTTCCTTTACAAGCTTTCTTTTAGGTCATCTCTCAGACAAGCAGCAAACTGGTCACGAAGAAAGGATCAGCATTGTTGCCAAGGGAGTGACGTTTTCTGCCTTTGTGCCCTTACAACACTTTCAAACACCTCGTGAATGCGATGGGAGAATTCCCAAAGAGACTCCCTTGCACCTTGAGTTGATAGGTTGTAGAAAGGCCATTACTTCTGGGATTTCTCCGACGCTCCCCATTGTGCCTAAGAATGTGAATGTAGCATCGATTCTGTTCATCATCATCTCCTGAATCCTCAGCTCCCTGCGGACACTTGGGGTCACACTGTCAAGAATAACATCTGCCTGGTCCTCTTTACTCATCATCCCTACTCTCCAGGCATTTCTCACCTCTCTGACATATTCCTCGGCCGTAGGATTATATATCTGCGCTCCCCAAAGCACAGCACCCTCTTGTGAGTAGGTACCACGATACTGCACTCGTTCTGGTTGACGATTGAGCCCGACTACGGGGTCATCCACCTCAGCCACATCTTCGTTATCAGTTCTACTAGCAGCGCGTGTGTTGCGTGCCGCCATCTTGTTGCTAGTAGAGTTGACTAGAAATCTTGACAAACTGGATGATCCCGTCCCTCGCCTTGCACTGAACTGGGTGTTCTACTGTTTCGGCTGATTGCTGCTCTGATTGATGAAGAGTTGCTTCACTGCGTGCTGTCTGTCAATATATCTGCCGACGACGCCACTTGTGACAGGGGCGCTAGGGGTACCAACACCCATTTTGCACCTTGAAAATTTATAAAGGATCGTTTGACAGGGGTTGCAATTATTGGTTGCTTGCAACCCTCTCAGCAGCAGACTTAACAATTCAAGCAACCCAAAGCCTTATGCAGATCAACATTTAATTCTACCGAACAGAACCGAACACCAAACAAACAATCCAACAAACAATCAAACGAACACCCAGTCAGTGTTCATAGACTGTGTGCTCAAGGCATTTACAGCTTGGCTCTTGTGTGTCTTCTTAGTCTGTTCTCACTGGGCGGCTCTCTCAAACATAGACCGGTTTCGCCGCTTGCTACCCCTTTTTATAAGCCCTGGCCTAACCACTCAATTTACTACGCGCTACGCGCATTAATCTGCGCCACACAGATAACACCCGCGATTATTGCTCCAGAATGCATGAAAACACAGATTTACACAACTAGAGCAAAAACACAGCTAATTCGTAGGCTTATTATGGCCTTGTAATAAATCTGCTTGAAGATAACGTGATCAAAAGGCACTAAACCACATAGACAACATGACTGCCCAGATGGGGCCAGCGCCGAGAACGACAGACCTCAAGATGGCGCTGTCACATTAAGGAAAGGCTAAAGCTAGGATGGGATCTAGCTACTACCAACCTTAAGAAAGCCCGCGCTAAAATTACTAAAAGATACAACAAAGCTGCAAAAGAGAGAGAACTACAACCAGGGGAGAAAGTCCTATTGCTACTTCCAACCGGAAGCAATAAACTTCGCATCGGATGGCAAGGACCGTTTACCGTCCTTAAAAAGATCTCACGTACCAACTACAAGATCTCCATCAAAGGAAAGGAGAAGGTCTTCCACGTAAATCTGCTAAAGAAATATTTGGAAAGACCGGTGCCATCCTCCGAGCATCTCCTGGCTGTCGCCATAGCAACGGAAGACGAGGAAGATGATGATGGTTGCATGGAGTATCCACTGCAACCCACAGAATCCTTTAAAGATGTCAAGTTCGGCGACAATCTCTCACCAGAACAACAAACAGAAACCAGGGCTCTACTAAAACAGTACAGTGCAGTCTTAACGGATGTACCTGGTCGAACAAATCTCATTGAATTTGATATGAAATTAACAAATGAGACCCCTGTTCAAACCAGAGTTTACCCCATCCCGTACGCTAAAGCTGATGCACTTCGCGGAGAAATAGACAAGCTGCGTCAGGCAGGAATTATCAGTGAGTCTACATCTCCTTACAGCTCGAGCGTAGTGCTGTTGCAGAAGCCCAATAAGGAAGTTCGGCTGTGCATTGATTACAGGTTGCTAAACGCTGTAACGGAATTCCAGCCCGAACCTCTCCAAACTGTTTCTGAGTTGTTCACCAAGCTCAGCAAAGCAAAGATCTTCTCCAAGATTGACCTCAGCAAAGGTTATTATCAAATACCAGTCAAGGAGGAAATTAAACCTTTGTTAGCTTTCAGCACTAGTGAAGGACATTACACATTTAACGTGATGCCGTTCGGTTTGCATAACGCACCAGGAGTGTTCACCAGGATGATGAGGAAGCTTCTAGAACCTTTGCAAAGTCCCCATATCCATAATTTCATGGATGACATCTTAATTGCATCGGAAACCTATGAAGAACATATTGCTACGGTTGCTATGCTCCTCAGGAGACTACAGGAAACGGGTCTCACAGCCAGACCTAGCAAATGTCTCATCGGGTTTGAACAGTTAGACTTCCTGGGGCACACTATTTCTCACGGATGCAGTTGGCCTATTAAGAAGAACGTGGAGAAAATAGTGGCAGCAAAAAGACCCCGAACGAAGAAAGACGTACGTTCCTTCATATCGCTATGTGCATACTATCAGAAGTACATCCAGAACTTCAACGGACTGACGGCACCGCTGACTGACCTCACAAAGAAAGGTTGTCCTGATAAGGTCATATGGGATCAAAAGTGCGAACACGCGTATAGCACTTTGAAAGGACAGTTGTCTGCATACCCCATTTTGAGGTTGCCTGACCTCAAGAAACCTTTTGTACTGAGAGTCGACGCGTCAGGTCAGGGCATCGGGTCAACACTGCTTCAAGCCGATGACAGTGACCTGAACATGCTATTTCCAGTTGCCTATGGCAGTCGGAAATTAAATAAAGCGGAACGGAACTACAGCGTAGTTGAAAGGGAATGTCTTGCTCTGATTGACGGTATCAGACGCCATCATGAGTTTCTTTATGGTACATCGTTCACGGTGCAAACAGACCACGCTCCGTTAGCATTTCTTGGTGCCAATAAAGAATTTAACGCTAGGATCATGCGTTGGGCCCTCCTTCTAAGCGTCTATTCTTTCAAAGTGGAATATATTCCGGGAAGACAGAATGTCGGGGCTGATTTTCTGAGTAGAAACTGGTCTACAGAGGAAGAAGAGCAAACTGAAGATACCACTCATCCTAAAATCACCAATCAGGTCACCTCCATTGTCAAAAATGAAAACATGAAAAATGGTTTCATGTCTAAAAGTGGGGACGATTGTGACGTACGTCTAGTTTGACTAGTGAATTTTCCCTGATATGATGGATGATTTAAAGGGACCTTTAGCTTTTCATAACATTAGAACCCCTGAACATTTGTTGTAACTTTTCGTTTGCCAGAACGCATTCCACCGGGACTCATGTAGGATACAGCGACGAGATCTAAGAGACAGACCGAGAGATCTTAGGGGAGACTATCGGCGCTATCAAAGACAGTAGTTTTCTCTGATACGAGACGCAGTTGCTTGCCGCTAATTTCGCGTCTCGGTGTCAATCGCAACCGAGCGAACGGGGGAAAGCGAAACGGGCAGCAGCGAGCGGATACGAAGACCAGGGGGCGGCTTTTTCTCTTGATTTGGCGGTCAGATCCCCAAAAGTTCGTGAGATCAAATAAGTTGTCAAGTTTATCATGTCCCACTCAACTTACATTCCATTTTAGCTAAATAGACCATGAAGAACTAGACACGTTATCACTCGCTGGCCAGACCTTTACAGAAGCACTAGCTTTATTGAAATCTTGTTATAGATTTTCCCCTGGATTTTATATATATTTGCAGTGATTTCTAATTCTGTGCAAAGCGGTAAATATATATTGTGTAAAGTGATCAGTGGTCTAGTCATTCTATTTCAAGGGATTTTGTGTTAATTTAAATCTATTTAATTAAACCATCTCAAGAGTTCCAGTTTTAAATATAATGATCTATCTATTATATTATTTCAAAAGATAATAGATGCTTAAATTAACTTTTAAAGTCGCGAAGGAATTTATAATTAATAAATTCAGTTAAGTCCTAGTTTTATAGATGTGGGTTTTTAACCACTAGAATTCGCGCAGTGTTTATTAAATACATAATTAAATACTCGAGTGTATTATAGGCTTAACGGGAAATTCATCGCGCTTTAGAAAGTTATTTGTTTTCGGTATATTACATGTCTTTTTTTCTTTCATACAGAGTGATCGTAACCTGTGCGATCCCAGCATTAAGAAAGCAATAAAGAAATCAATCTAAGCAAAGCAAAGCATAAACAGTGTGTAGAGTTCCCCTGACGCAGAACTTGTTGAGACTGTGTAAATTTTTAATCTTTGAGGCGATTCTATGTTTGGAATTCCGCTATCTAACCTATAGCAAAGAAAGCACACCCAAAGACAAATTTAACGCACCATCAAACAACTTAAGTCGTAACGGGAAGAAGAACACTGGCCCGAGCTTTGTTAGTTTACTGACACAGAGAGATAATTCATAATTTCCTGAACAGTGATGTGCTTAGTTTTCTCACTGGACTTAAACCATACCTCACGGATAAAGTGTACCAGCACGCGTAAGAATTTTATTATCAGCGGCATAGTCAAATAGACCACACCATCCTCACCCCGGTATCAGAGACCGTGCCCTCCCATAGAAACTGTTATTAAAAAAAGAGACACAACTACAGATTCATTTTCCAGCGATTACGGGATCCTTTTATGTGCTGACCGCCTACCCGATAATCTGGGGCTAGAACTTGAACAAACACTCATACATTTAGTTGAGGTGTAACTGCTGTTGTGTTATTCTATGGAGTGCAAGATTTTTTCACAATCGGTAAGTGAGAGCAAGATGAGTGAAGGCCTTTGCTAGCGCGTGTATGAATGACAGGAAATTAATTCTTTTGTGTGACCATTTTGTTAACTTGCTTACCTGGTAACATATATCTTTTCTGTATACCCTACATTGTTCCTTTAAGTGGGATAGTTGATAATTTGTTAACTCTGTTTAAAACCACCTCCTTTCCATTTGCTTAGTAAAGGGAAGAACAGCTGGGAAGAACAGGTTTTTTTTTTCTATCACTTATACCTAACTTGGTAACACCTCTTTCAGAGTAATTAACTTTACTGTTAGGTTAACGTACCCGTGTTCCTGATATTATCTATCTCTGGACTGGGTTTGTCTTTGTCTAATAAGCGGGAAGGGCTTAGTCGATACCAATCTTCTTCACCCCTTCCAAATTTGTTATTTGCATTTGTGTACTTATGATAATTTATGTAATATCTGATATTTTTAGTGATTGATGTTTAAAGTGAATAAAATCACCTAAACTCATTTAGTTCTGTGTGTTGGATATACCCAAAGCCCAACTTTTCCCCTATTCGTTTAATATAGTTTGTATCAACGTCGTGTGTGTGTTTGAAAACACCGAATCGGTGAGCGCGCAGATGCGAGTCTGGAAAACTGGCAAATAATTGTTTGACCAGGAGAGTGAAAGAGAAGATTGAGAGACACGATTTGTCGTAAATAAGTCTGTCTTTACTCTCCTCCAGCACGCTGTGAAGTAACTATTAAATCTCTACATTTTCTATCACTGAGCTTTCCATCATCATTTTCCACTCTAAACCGGACCACTATTTTTACGACTCTTTTCTCTCAAAATAAATTTACGACAACTGCGAAGTTTCATGTGTTTTCAACATTCACTGCGAAGTTTCATGAGTTTTCAACATTCACTGCGAAGTTTCATGTGTTTTCGACGTTCAACTTTACTCTATTTTCCTGTTTTCTTTCTGCCTTTCTTTTACTTGCCTGTGATCTACCAAACTTCGAAATATGTCTAAACACATACACATAGTTAACTCTTAGACGACGCACAAGTTTCTCCCCATGTTTCACGAAAGGAATTCTCTGCCACTCTTAGTGTTATCATACAACGTTAAAAGTTAAAGGGTCAGTTCTTTTCAATTTTTTGTGTTTTGTTTTAAAAGGCATGGTGATGTTATCTACAGCTGTAACGGAAACTAAATGAGGATCAGTAAAATATAAAATTGGCACCACGAAACAAAAACTTACTTCAAATATACCGGCCCTGAAAACTAGCCCCTCGTCACGAGCACCTTGATAAAAGACATTGCTTTCTTAAATGCATTAATGAAGGATTTTAGCACATTTTTTATTTTTGTATTTTAAGAAATGCCGTTGTTAGCTTGGGGTATTCTGTTCTTTAACGAGCAGGCGCACCCGTCAAACAATGATGGAATAAGAATTTAAGCCCCCCATCTTAAACTTTCAGTATCTGCAGCACATTTAGAACACCGAGAAGTAGGAATAGGTAAAATTGAGAGTTCTATGACTAATTACTTAACAATTCTTTAATCACAACATTTGTTGTAATTGTACGGTGGTCTTTATAATGCTTGCCATGATAACTTGTGTCCTGAATATATACTTTAAGACTGCCTCGGTTCCTTCCACGCCTGCACGCTACATAAACCTGACCACGTGTAAATGCGGCTTCTTGTAGCTTTACACCTAAGTAATCATTAAATGATTGTCCATGTGCTGTGTTGATTGTCATGGCAAACAAAAGTTGAAATCACAGGAAACTGGCCACGCATCAAAATGACAGGAAGGCTGGCATCGCTTGACTCTAATTTGATGCGTCGAATGACAATTCGTGGCCCTTAATTAATGCCTGTGATGATTTTTTAGTATAAGGGCAAGTTCGGGAACAACGGGCTGATCACCTGTCTGCTAGTCACTCTGATTACGGAAACAACAATTAATTTCATTGTTGCCCTATAAACGCCACTAGGCGTGATGGAACAACAATCAATTTCTTGTTGCCCTATGGGACGCCACTAGGCGTGATGGCCACGGACTGCTTGGTCGGTCGGCGGCTAAGGATGGAAGAAGAAGAAGAATGATTTTTTCTTCTTCTTCTTCTTCCGTCCTTAGCCAACGACCGACCAAGCAGTCTGTGGCCATTACGCCTAGCTGGCGTCTTAGGGCAACAAGAAATTATCCGTTGTTCCGTTACGCCTAAAGGCGTTTATTGGTACAACAGAATATTAATTGTTGTTTCCGTAATCAATGTGACTAGCAAGCGGGTGATCAGCCCGCTGTGAATGATTTTTTAGTAGTGTTTAAAATGTCATTCCCCTGTCTTCAGTTTTAACAGAATGCTACAGTTAAATAAAAAATGACAAGGTACTGGCTAGTTCCTTAATTATGAAAAAAAAAAAAATAATAATAAGCTTCTCCACCACTTCTTGACGCGTTATGTGCAAAGTTATCTATGAAATTGGAATATAATATATTGTTGGCTTCTACGTGTGATGATTCTAATGAGTGTGTAAAGGGCAATTTTTACTATCTTGCAATATAATACATTTATATACTTATTATGTTCGCAAATATTTTGTAAACAAAGTATTTCCTTTTTAAGTGCTTAAGGAGAAGTCATTTTTGAGTTACTTCCCTTGAAAGTAGTTCCGTCATCTTCGATCGGACTCCGCGGACGAGTCTAGGCCTACTGCGATTTATTCTTTGGCTGGGTAGGAATAGATTGTTCTTGCTTCAGTATATCTATGGCCTGAATTTATACGTAGTGTTTGTATGAGTAGGACGAGTCTGTCTTATATATGGATATCTTTACATTTCTAAGTCGAACTATGTTGGTTGTCGCTAGAAAAGGTCAAAGGCTATGCAGCGGAAGTATCGCTAGCAGGGGGTGTGATTCATGGCTGCCATCCTGTCGAGATGTCGAGTTTTGTTGTAGCCGGCTTATCGCCGAAAAGTGATCTATAAGTAGATGGGGGAAAGTGATAGTCATTTAGACATGTTGTATGTACTTTACCCCAGTGTTTATTCTCTTTTGCCAAGGAATGGCAAAGTTATATTTCGCATAGAAAGGTAAAACCACAATTTATTATGAACTTGGGCTTCGCCATCGTTGTCGATAAGCAGATGCACAGTGGTACTTTTGAAAAGAATATTTATTCAAAGGAAGATGACATTCCTATGTATCCGCACTAGATTGTATGATATTATTCAATTACCTCTATGAGAGAAGCTATGAAGAAATGAGGACATTTAACGAATGACCAATTTTGGTCTGTATCCAATAGTAAGTGGAGCTCACGAGAGAAGCACAGCCATGTTGAAATTCATATACTTTGTATTTATCGAGTGAGAAAAAGGGATGCCTGTACTATCGCTCGATGAACCAAGAGATCACTGCTACATGTGAGAACCCATGTCTGGGATTCCTATATCTTTATGAAAAATATATATATTGAACTTTACGTGAAGGGATATTCGCTAGACGAGGTTAAGTCTAGGAGCCTTCCTATATATTGGTTATGGTCTGACGTGCCCAGTCAGTAAAGCCAGATGATTTACATGATGGAACTCTGAATGCTTATTTACGAATGCTCCATTATGATATTTGCCAAGCATGAATGCTAACTTAAGATGATATTCCTGTGATCAACATTATGCTGTCTATGTCGACATTTGTTCCTGTAACCATACACGTACTGTCCAAGTGTGCGTCTCATTAAATGTTATAAAAAGACCACCGTAGTCCAGTACTTCTTGAATTCGAACAGTGTGAGTATGAGTGATGTACTACCAACTTGTCAACTCTATCGAATCATTCTACCATTCGCGTTCTGACATTCACATACACACTCATTGTTTACACTCACATTCTTGTCGGAGCCTCATCACGTTCCAGGACAAGATGACCTGTATGACCAAAACTGTGCTGGGTTTAATGAGTTGACAATCGTTACACTTTACTACACCAGTCCCAACATCTACATTTATCAACTGGTGGACATTCACGTCATTTAACAAATAAAGCGTGATTCAACAACTAGTAGCCAGTATGAGTTAACAACTACACAGACTTTAACAACTGGTGTGCCAGCTTCCTGGGTCAACCTGCACAGTGACCATATTGAGAAGTAAACTACTGAGACCAGACGTTTCTTGGGGTCTGTTACGACACACAAATACATCAACAGTACAACTCTACAGTGAAGTCAGCGTGACCTGTCCTGTCGACAGTATGCAGTAACTAGGTCAGCGTTTGTTGACATTTGGTTCGTTGGACATTTGCCATACAACTAACAGTGTTACACAGCAAGCTTGGTTGAAACATAGAACATTACACATCAGGACTGGAGAATATTTGACAGTGTTTGCGAAAGGAAATGTTATTGAACTGAGAAGTCCTACATTGATTGTTATCATTCACATCAACGATGGAGCTTCTATTTCTGTGTTGAATTTAAAATAATTAGACCAGAAGTATTTGTTTAATAAAGTACCACAGTACTGTACTATTAGGCAGTGTAACTGAGCCTTCATTCCAACACATTCTTTCTGCAACACTCTATTTACATCATATTGCCATACTATTTATGCATTTATGTATTTATGTTTAAATATTTATATGTGATATTTGTTTGTATCCAGCGGGTTGTTGTTTTGGTTGGGCGGTGTCACACAACAGAGTATCCCACGTAATAGAGGGTCTGATGTGCGCGTTTCTATAGGTGCAATTTTCTTGATTGAAAATTTGCTGCGACAGCTGTTGCTATTAGTGTTAGCTGTGAAGACTGTACTCATTGTTGTTTTTGTAGTATTCCTCTGTTCTTTAGTTTGTTTTGATTTGTTTGTAATTTGTTGGTCTACCCTATTCTATCTTTCAGTTCTATTCTCAATTTATATTTATATACTGTGGCGTTATTTGTATTTGTTATCCTCTTGCGGTTTATCTTTTATTGTTTTTCCCATTTGATTTATTTCATCTCCGCAAATGTTTTCATGTTCTTCTGTATAACTGTTTTGTTTTGTGCCTGATCGACATACACTATTTTAAATATAGTTGATCATATAAATTGATGTACAAGAATCAACTGATAGTTAATTGCTATTACTAAAGGTACACAGTTGATGATATAAAACACTATTTCTGGTGCACTGCACTTATATTATAGAGTGAACCAGCAACTTATAGCTGTTATTATATAAGGATTTATACAAGACCTTTGTAAGGCTTGTTTCCCACAGTGATTGGGATAGTTAAGTACTATTTTCCACAGGTTAAAAAGTTATCATACAAGGTCTTTGATTAAGACTAAGAAAGTGAATTTATTTACTTTTGCAAATTACTGATCTTATTAGACAAGATGTCTACATTAGATTATTTTATCACACAAGGCAGGGCTCTTGATAAGACTGGTCAGCAATTAGAAGAATGGGCAGTTGCTCAATATGACAAAGCATTAGCTGCAGAAGAGAGAAAACTTGCTGCTGCTGCTGAAGAAAGAAAAGCATTGATTGAAGAAAGAAATTAGCAGCTGAGGAAAAAAAATTACAAAGAGAGGATGAACAAAAGAAATTGCAGATACAGACTGATGAAAAAAGATTCCAGATGGAAATGGAAAAAGAGAAAAGAAAGGATGAAGCTGCTGCAGAAGAGAGAAAATTACAAGCTGAAGCTCAAGAGAAAAAAGCAATAAGAGAACATGAACACCAAAAAGAACTTTTAGCATTTGAGTTAGAAAAGTTAAAGTTAACAAACATAAGTGATGGTAATCAAGCATCTGGTGGTAATGGTAAACCCTTTACTTACAAGGTCAAGGTACCAGCGTTCAACCCTTCCAGTGATGACATAACATTCTGGCTAAATAGATTTGAACGCTCGTGTCGAGCCCATAATGTGGACAAATCACAATATGCTAACCAGTTATCAGAAAATCTGAAAGGTGATTCTCTGACTAGTTTAAGTTTGGTTGAAGAGGCTGACAAAGATAACTATGATGTTATTAGGGCAGCCTTATTAAAGAAGTATCAGTTGTCTGAAGAGGGTTATCGGAAGTTGTTTAAGACAATGGTGCCTGAGGCAGGTGTAGAATTCTCAGAATTCATTGCAAGGACACGTCTTACATTTGATCGTTGGATTGAGCTATCCAAAACAGAAAAGACTTATGAAGCACTTATGGACTTGATACTCAGAGACAAGATTATGTCAAGTATAAATAAACCTTTCCTCGAATTCTTACATGAGCGTAAACCTAAGTCTCTAAAAGAAATGGAACAGTATTGTACCCAATACGTCACTGCACATCCGGACGTAGCTATTAGCAACAGTAAGGTTAAAGAAGGTATGCCAGTTGCTTCTGCAACACCATACAACCCTAATCACTCTCACAAATTCCAAGGACCTCAAAATAGGTTTAATAAAAAAGGTAACTATTACAGTTATCAGAACCAAGGTAACCAATCATTTCAGGGTTCTTCTTCGAATACCTGGAGAAGAGCTGACAGCCCTCGATTCAGGGGTGGTCATAATTACAGGAACTTTCGCAAAGGAAGTCATTCTAGAAACTATCCAAGTTTTCCTTCATGGAGACAACAAGATCATAATTACCGAGATACTCATTATAATGAATATGATGATAGTAACCAAAGGAGCTATGATTCAAACCCGAGTAGGGGTTATAATGGTGGAAACAATGATAAGTACAGAGGCAATAATAACAGAGGTAGAGCACAATTCAAAAAACATAAAGCTCATTACCAGGCGAACTCTGCACAGCAAGAGTCCCACGAAGCCTATAAACAAAATAAAGATAATGATGACTCTAATAATATGGCATGTGCCGCTTTTGATTTTGGGAGAGCATCTCAGTGCCCCCAATGCAAAACATTATTTGAGCCAACCACAGTGTCTACTTTAAGCTGTGGGCATCCTCTTCCCGCTCTTCCTGCGTCAATCGCGCATGATGGGAGAGGTTCTCTTGTCTTACACAAAGGTTTAGTAAATGACAATCCAGTCTCAGTACTTTTTGATTCTGGATGCACAACTATTGGGGTTAGGCAGTCACTCATAGATCCTTCTCATTCTACAGGAAAAGTAGTCAAATGCGTAACATTTGGCGGCACCATAGAGAAATACTCTACCGCTATCATTAGGATTGCTACTCCTTTCTTCACAGGAGATGTACACGCATGTCTTTTGCCGAATCCGATCGCTGATCTTATCATCGGTCGCATTCACGGAGTCAAAGAATGCACTCCGGAGCAAATTTCCGTTTGGGAAAATCAAAATATGCAATCTGCTAATGCGGTAGTCACTAGAGCTCAAGCTCTCAATATGCCTGAAACTTCATCTGTTGAAGATAATGAAGTGCATAACCAAGATGATCCCTTGGTAATTTCTCGTGACTCGTTTATAAAACAACAAGAAGAAGATCCGACTCTTAAGAAATTCTTCACTCTTGTAACGAAAGGTGATCCGAATAAAGATTCAAATTGTAAATCTTGGATTACAATGAAGAATGGCGTACTTGTACGTATGGTGCAAGACTCCACTAAGTCAAGTCATTCTCAGATTCTTGTACCCAAGAATTTGAGAGTTAAGATCTTACAACATGCACACGACTCTCAGTGTGCTGGTCACATGGGTTTTTCCCGTACAAAGTCAAGAGTTCTTGCGGCTTTCTTTTGGCCTTTTGTGAACAAGGACATACGGATCTATTGTCGATCCTGTAAAGTATGTCAAGAAGTCAAATCCAAAGGTCCTCGTCATGCTGCGCCTATTCAGGCTGCAGATATTCCTATTCGTCCATTCCAGAAAATGGCGATAGACATCATTGGTCCATTCAAGATCAAATCTGCTAGAGGACATCAGTTTATCTTAACGTGTGTAGACATGTGCACACGTTGGCCAGAGGCTATCCCTCTAAAGAGCATTACTACCGCTGACATTGCAGATGCTCTTTGGCTTATATTTTCTCGGCTGGGATTCCCCGGAGAAATATTATCAGATCATGGCACCCAACTGATATCGGATACCATGTCTCAAGTAATGTCTACTCTACAGATAGAGAGATCTTTGAGTAGCATCTATCATCCTATGTCCAATGGGATGGTCGAGCGACTAAATAGAACACTTAAGAACTTATTAGGGAAGATAACTGAGGATCATCCTCAAGATTGGGATAGGGTTTTTACCCGCGGCCCTCTTCGCGTACAGAGAGGTCCCCAATGAACATACAGGGTTTTCTCCCTTTGAACTTGTCTTTGGCGCGCGACCGCGCGGCCCAATGTCTTTGCTGCATGATCTTATAACAGCTGACAATATTGACGATGACACAAAATCTTCTTACGAGTATGTCATCGCGCTGAGACAGAAGATTATAGAAGCATGCAAATTGGCAACGTCCTCTTCTGAATTTGCTAAGCAGAAGGCAAGACAATTTGCTAATAAGAAGAGAACTTTACGACAACTTTGTCCTGGTGACAAAGCATTTGTTTTGCTACCTTGTCGTGAAAATAGACTCCTTATTAGTTGGAAAGGTCCGTACGATATAATATCGAAAATTTCAGATGTTGACTACATCGTCGATATTAACGGGAAGCATAAAACCTTCCACATCAATATGCTTACGGAGTTCCATGAACGTCCTGACTATCTACAGCCTATTTTCCAGGCAACGGACGATTCTCATGTCAAACATGGTCATTACTCATCACTGTCTGTAATACAGGATGAGGAAACAAGTTTTTCGGATGTTAATCTTCCGCTTCCAATGATCCCACTTCATTCTAGTGAATCATGGAAAGACGTTACTGTTTCTCCTGATTTGTCTCTAGGAGAACAGCGACAAGTTCGTCTATGTTACAAACATTTCAGGATGTCCTCACTGACATCCCTGGACAAACTCATGTCATTGAGCATGACATTGTTCTAACTGAACATACTCCAATTAGGGTTAGATCTTATCCTATCCCTATACATTTCCAAACACAGGTTGAAAAGGAGTTGGATGAAATGATAGATTTACAAATAATCGAACCATCCACTTCTGCATATTCTTCGCCGATGGTTATTGTTCGAAAAAAAGACAATAACATACGTCTTTGCGTTGACTATCGCAAATTGAATCAAGTTACGAAGTTCGATGCTGAACCTATGCCTTTACTAGAAGAGCTACTTACTCGTCTTTCTAAATCGCATTTTTTCACTAAACTTGATTTGTCTAAAGGATATTGGCAAGTTCCATTATCCGAACGCGCCAAACCTCTTACCGCTTTCTCTACTCCCAGAGGCCTTTTCCAATGGAATTTTATGCCTTTCGGCCTTATGAACGCACCAGCTACATTTGTACGCATGATGCGTCGAATCCTATCGTATCGGTCAGATGTCATTGCTTATCTAGACGACATCTGTCTTTTCAGCGATACTTGGGAAGATCACTATTCAGGGTTAGTTGAATTATTATCAACTCTGCGTGAGTATAACCTGACAGCAAAACCATCCAAAGCTTGTATTGGCTTTAGCGAAATTGCTTTCTTAGGCCATCGAGTAGGTCACGGTTTCTTGAAGACAGAAGACCATAATATCACTAAGATACTTAACATCTCTATCCCTAGGACTAAAAAGCAAGTGCGAAGTCTTTTAGGTCTCATACAATTTTATGGACGTTTCATTCCGAATCTGTCCTCTATCATGGCACCTCTCTCTACACTATTAAAGAAAGGGTCGCCTAACATGGTTCACTGGTCTCATGAATGCCAATCTTCACTAGAGAAGATCAAAACTATGTTTTCATCACCACCTATTTTAGTGTTACCTACAACAGATAAGACATTCGTTCTTCGTAGTGACGCTTCATCCACTGGGATTGGAGCGGCACTAATGCAAGAGTACTCTGGAACTCTGCATCCTGTAATGTATATATCCAGAAAACTTAATGCGGCAGAAAGGAATTACTCGGTTTTAGACCGTGAATTATTGGCAATGGTTTGGTCAATTCTCAAACTCCAAAGATTCCTTCTGGGCGCGCATTTCGTGGTGGAAACTGACCAAAAAGCTCTTACGGCTATCCAAAGTAAGAACTTGAAGAGCTCGAGATCAACTCGATACGCAATCGCTCTTCAACCTTTTCATTTCTCGGTACGAGCTATCCGTGGTTCAGAAAATGTGATGGCGGACATTCTGTCCAGATGCCCACATGATGCCACTTAACTGTTAAATATTGGTTTTTTTTAATATGTATAACTTTACAACAGTTATTTTTTGTTTCTTTACTAAGATACACATTTGTAATTTAATAATAGAATGATGGTATCGCTACTTAGCGGTTTATTGATGTTTATTCACCGCTGTTCTTTGATGATTGTTTCTTCATAAATCATAAATTTAAGATTATAGTGTGAATTTTTTGTATGCATTGTATAATTACCAGAATTGTATTATACGTACATCACACCTTCCTGGAAACATTTATTCGTAGAGAAACAATTTCTCTCAGATTTTGAGATATATTCTCACCGGTCATAATAGGAATTATAGTTATTCCTGATATTTTCATCTGCGCAGTATTCTTGCGTTGTGAGCCTATTTTACGTTGCTCCTAGATGTATTTAAAAAAAAAAAATTTTATTTTTTTTTTCCCCGGGAGGTGTGGTAAGACTGTAAAGGGCAATTTTTACTATCTTGCAATATAATACATTTATATACTTATTATGTTCGCAAATATTTTGTAAACAAAGTATTTCCTTTTTAAGTGCTTAAGGAGAAGTCATTTTTGAGTTACTTCCCTTGAAAGTAGTTCCGTCATCTTCGATCGGACTCCGCGGACGAGTCTAGGCCTACTGCGATTTATTCTTTGGCTGGGTAGGAATAGATTGTTCTTGCTTCAGTATATCTATGGCCTGAATTTATACGTAGTGTTTGTATGAGTAGGACGAGTCTGTCTTATATATGGATATCTTTACATTTCTAAGTCGAACTATGTTGGTTGTCGCTAGAAAAGGTCAAAGGCTATGCAGCGGAAGTATCGCTAGCAGGGGGTGTGATTCATGGCTGCCATCCTGTCGAGATGTCGAGTTTTGTTGTAGCCGGCTTATCGCCGAAAAGTGATCTATAAGTAGATGGGGGAAAGTGATAGTCATTTAGACATGTTGTATGTATGTACTTTACCCCAGTGTTTATTCTCTTTTGCCAAGGAATGGCAAAGTTATATTTCGCATAGAAAGGTAAAACCACAATTTATTATGAACTTGGGCTTCGCCATCGTTGTCGATAAGCAGATGCACAGTGGTACTTTTGAAAAGAATATTTATTCAAAGGAAGATGACATTCCTATGTATCCGCACTAGATTGTATGATATTATTCAATTACCTCTATGAGAGAAGCTATGAAGAAATGAGGACATTTAACGAATGACCAATTTTGGTCTGTATCCAATAGTGAGTGGAGCTCACGAGAGAAGCACAGCCCATGTTGAAATCCATATACTTTGTATTTATCGAGTGAGAAAAAGGGATGCCTGTACTATCGCTCGATGAACCAAGAGATCACTGCTACATGTGAGAACCCATGTCTGGGATTCCTATATCTTTATGAAAAATATATATATTGAACTTTACGTGAAGGGATATTCGCTAGACGAGGTTAAGTCTAGGAGCCTTCCTATATATTGGTTATGGTCTGACGTGCCCAGTCAGTAAAGCCAGATGATTTACATGATGGAACTCTGAATGCTTATTTACGAATGCTCCATTATGATATTTGCCAAGCATGAATGCTAACTTAAGATGATATTCCTGTGATCAACATTATGCTGTCTATGTCGACATTTGTTCCTGTAACCATACACGTACTGTCCAAGTGTGCGTCTCATTAAATGTTATAAAAAGACCACCGTAGTCCAGTACTTCTTGAATTCGAACAGTGTGAGTATCAGTGATGTACTACCAACTTGTCAACTCTATCGAATCATTCTACCATTCGCGTTCTGACATTCACATACACACTCATTGTTTACACTCACATTCTTGTCGGAGCCTCATCACGTTCCAGGACAAGATGACCTGTATGACCAAAACTGTGCTGGGTTTAATGAGTTGACAATCGTTACACTTTACTACACCAGTCCCAACATCTACATTTATCAACTGGTGGACATTCACGTCATTTAACAAATAAAGCGTGATTCAACAACTAGTAGCCAGTATGGGTTAACAACTACACAGACTTTAACAGAGTGTTCAAGATAACTTCCACTCAAAGCACAGTGCAATGCGCGGTGAAAAGGCGGTGCCATTGTTTCACGATGAAGGGAAATTTCGTACGAAACAATCCCTTCATGTGACGATTTCAAGGGATGCACTTATCATCTGATGTTATTAATCTCGGGTATTTGACTCCATGGATTTGTTTCAAAGCTGTCTCATTTACTTTGACGGTGCATTCTGAAGAAGATTGCGTCTTCGTGAAGACCTTTATTTCTGTCTTCTTGTTATTTAGGCTAAGACTTCTATTTTACTCCCTCTCCCACTATTGTTTCAATCATTTCCCGCAGGTCTGTTTCAATTTTCGCTATTACAACTGTATCATCCGATTATCGCAAGCTTTTATATTACAGTAACTTCAGATGCGGGATTCGGGACAATTTTTCAAGCCATTCAAGACTGGAGACCAGGAGTCAGGGTAAGTGTATTTGAACCAAGTTCCTGTTTTGTCGCAATTTTATACTTTATTAAACTTCAGTTTATTTTATAACTACGTGTAACTCTACTATACGTTTGAAAAAAAAAAAAACAACCTGAAAACAACTGACACTTAACCTTTACTACTATGAAAACTCAAAGTGACACAAAATTCCTTGCGTCAAACAGGACTAATGAGTCGGTCGTTTTTCAGTGGAGTCGGGAGTCGGTAAAATTTCCCGTAGTCCGGCTCCGAATTTTATACCATTTGACTAGTACAAAATACTGTAGTAGGAGTCGGGCTTCTAAAATTGCTGGAGCTGGAAAATTTTTTGGCCGACTTCATAGCCCTGGCGTTAAACATGGGACAACCACCTCGCCCTTTAAAAGTTACTAATAATGATAATAATAATAATAAAGAATACAACAATGAGGGTAACATTTTCAAAAACTTTCAAACACTGAAAAAAAAAATATATATATATATATACAGTATATATTAATGGGAATATTTGGGGAAACAATAGAATATAAAAAAGAAGGGGGGACAAACAGCAACTGTTTCTTCTTAAATTATATAAATTCTCTAGATTACCGGCACCTGGACAACAAAGACTTAATTGGTGGGCCACGGGAGAGAGAATGGAATATAACATCGCAAAGAAAGTATGGATTAAATAAAAAACACACACACACACACAACAGATGGACAATGCCGGCCATTGGAGGATGTACATGAAGAATATTAACTAATGTCATTCTGGATGTAGAAGATTTAAGAAAACAGATCTGAGTTTTTTTTTTTTTTTTAAGTGTAAAGGAGAACGCATCCTAATGTAATGACCGCCTGCTTTCCCCCCTCCCCAATTTCCCCACCCTACCCCCCATCCCTCAATCTAAATTCTTAACCACGCACAACAATCTTGAACTTTCTGCAATCCTCTTCTTTAAAAAAATAGAAAAAGGGGGGGGGGGGGGGGGGGGGGGGGGGGGGGGGGGGGGGGGGGGGGGGGGGGGGAGGGGGAGGGGGGCCGCGAATAAAATACAAAACAAAATAAAAAACCAAAAAACTGCGAAACCAGTCAACCTCGGCGCTAACAACTTGACAACAACCGACGCTCGCGCTCTCTGGCTCACTCCCTACAGCGCGCTCCAAATTCTTGACTCATACTGTAAACACGCGAAACGAATGTGTACGCAAATGTCTTCGCATTTAAACTGGCTTTAGCGTTCGTAAACTGACTATACGGGTATAAGTCAGTGAAAGTGGTCACTTGAGCTCCTAATGACAAGAAAGGGGACGACGTATGTAATTTTCAGCCTTATTTAATGTATGTGCGCGTGTAATATAATATGAAGGCTTCATTGGAAAACCCAGACATGTCACATTAGTATTAAAAAAAACAGCACATTAAGCATACTCCAAAGAAGGTGTAGAAACTAAAATTATATTTCTTCTTCTTCCTTCTTCCTCGTTCGTCCTGAAAAGGACGTTGGTTGCGTTGTGTCTGTTTACAGCAGGGCTGCGATATCTGCGCCTTTCGGCCGGCACATCCGACTTCAGCACGGCATTTTTTGGGACCGGGTTTGCCTTCCCTCTTTGATCCCTACTCTCTCAGCCAGACTGCAGTGATGCAGCCTGTTTCCAGGACCACCACGTGGAGGTGGAGTAGGGTCTTGGTCAGCTCTGGTTCGCTGACCCTGACGCAAGCAGTCAAGCTATGGGTCGCTGACTGCATTCTCTATTGCTGCGTCTTTGGGTCCCAAATTATATTTGAAAACGCATTCTTCTCCAAACAATGAAGCATAAAAACAGGCTTTCCTTCTTTTTAAGTCATAGCGTTTTAAATTGTAAAAGTCAGTTTTCTCGGACTTAATGTTTGTGTGTGACATGCCTGGTTTTTCAGATGCAGGCTTCTCTCTCACATACATACACACACACACACACACCCAGAGTGGCAACTCGTCACAAATGTAGGGGGAAAGAAGTTAGGTCACCCTCTTAACCTTCAATTATCCGTAACACGTTTAGAACACTGAGGTTCGCACCCGGAACTCATTATGTTCATTCTTAAGGAAGCTAATTTAATTATTCTTTTATGATTAAATATTCCTTTTCTACTTGCTCTAGCAAGGAAACCGTAAAGAAATGACGGAAAAGAACAATGGTGTGCGATTTCTGCACCATGTCCTGAGAACGGAACCATTGTTTATGTGTTCAGTTTCGCCCTTTCCATTCTAATTCCACTAAGCAAGTAAGCTCGATGAGACACTTAGAAATGAAAATTAAAAAAAAAAATATACACATGAAACGATAAACAAATTCAAACTATCAAGTCGATGTGATAATTCAGTTGCATTAAATAAGATTCACACTGCAGATTTTTTCATATTTTTATTTCTGTTAAACTAAGGGCAAGAGTCTGAAAAACAGGTTGTAGCTCAGCCGGGAATCAAACTGGGAATGATGTACTCATTGGATGTAATTGTTTCTCTTCGCTTTAAATAAACCTTTATCTTAGCCTTCCTGTTCCCTCTTTTCAGGGGATGTAATTCCCCCCGCCCGCCTCATTTAAAGGGAAATAATCAGATCATTACAAACATAAAAGATTATCTGTAATTATATGACATGTACTAACGCATTTCCCTCCTACTGTTTAACAATATAATAAGTATATAACTGTTTTTATATTTTATTAAAAATATAATGCACATATTTCTAGCCTGCATACATCTGAGAGTCGGCTCACATTAAAAATGCAAAGCTTAGTGAAATAATCGAAAGAGCATGGCCACGTTTCGCATGGCAGGGACATACACAGGAAATGGTGTGATATACACACATCAAAAGAAACACACTCCAGCTTTTTCAGGCGCCCGTGTTGATTAATTATTATCAAGAATTGTTGACTTTATTTCTCTAGGTCAGGGGTCGGGAACCTTTCCGTGACAAAGAGCCAAATATTTAATTTTGTCTCCATTTTAACAAATTGAAGAGCCACATGAAAATAAAATAAATCCCACGGTATCCCTCGTTCACTAAGAGTTAAGTGTTAGAGAGCCGAGAGCCGCATGAGATGGCTCAAAGAGCGGCTCGCGAGCCGCGGGTTCCCGACCCCTGCTCTAGGTAATACATCCCACGTCCCCCATTCTCTAACACTTGTTTCAACGCTACTCAGAAATCACGTTATATCTCTCGTGGCGTCTTCCGACTTCATCAAATATTTCTAGAATACACCACCTGTTGGATTTCTGTATAAAACATGACTTTGGTCCGTTGCTCACAGTGATATATATATATATATATATATATATATATATATATATATATATATATATATATATATATATATATATATATATATATATATATATATATATATATATATATATATATATATATATATATATATATATATATAATATGGAACGTCTGCCTGTCTGTTACCTCATAACTCGAGAACCGCTGAACCGATTTTGACGCGGTTTGCTTCAGCGTATTGGACATTTCTCCAGAAAGGTTTTAAGCTATACATCATCAAGGTACATCATCAGGAGGCTGAGCAGTGAATTTTTTTTCACTCCATTCATTCTTATCTCAAGGAACAAAGGACGTAAACATTTTACCGTTTCTTAGGTTAACGGCCTTAGCTTACAAACTACATAAGTCATAAATTTTATCCTTTTTCGTTAAATTTAGAAGTGCGTTGGTTTCTGTTATGTAAGTTTTCTAAACCAGGATTCCTGACAAGGAATCTTTGAGTAATACTCAGCTTTGTAGAGTTCTTACTTAAATAAACAAGTGCTTTACAACTGTTATGCACATTTTTTAGATCAAGATTCCTGATAAGGAAAGTTTAATTAATACTCAGCTATGTAGAGTTGTTACTACCAATTTCGTCTACACAGAAGTCTTCATTTAAATTATTTGTGCAGGATTTCTGACAAGGAAAGTTTGATTAATTCTCAACTATGTACAGTTCTTACTACCAATTTCGTGTACACAGAAGCCCTCGTGTAAATTATTTGTGCTAGAAGATTTGTGTATGTTCTAAGAGATTTGCGTATGTTCTGGCACAATAATTGGTTAGCGATTCATTTGGATATGGAGAAAAGGCAAGTAGCTTTGGTGTTTTTTTGTTCCGTTACTATTCTGCTCGGGAATATTAGCCACCTACCTACATAATAATTTTCACAGTTCATTATTAAGTTTATTTACTACTTAATATGCTTACTACTTAATTATTTTCAGTTTTCCTTTCATTTCTTTGTTACGTTTTTGTCTTTAATTATATCGTAGACAAGGTCTGTGTGCCTCTTTTAAAAACACTTAGGTTTTTATTTTTAGATCATTTTTAGGCATTATAATCCCGCTTCTCGGAAACAGTAGGTTTCCTTTTCTTAGGTTTTTTTAACCCATAGGTGTATTTACTCTTAGTTAGGTACTTTAATTTAATTTCCTTTTTGCTTTACCCTGCGCCTATCACATCGTCCAACAGAACTTCATCACTTGGGAGACTTAGCAACAGAGCAAAGAGAATGAGAATGATAAGGGAAGCGCAAAACATTTTTTGAATGAAATAATGACTTTATTTTATTTAGTACCGTACTATTCTCCTTCCTTTTTATGTTTAAGTATGCATGTGAGACTACACGTGTGTGCTTTTATATGTAATGCATCCCCTTACAGCATTATTTTATAGAGGATAGGGCATTAGTAGTGTACGTGCATACATTTCAATACATAACAGCGTGTGTGTGGAGGTACGTATGTGCATGAATACACATGTATGTATGTGCATGTATGTATATATATGTACAGATGTATATAGGTGCAGATTGCATGTACTTTTTCTATTATTTATGTCTGTTTTTAAATGCTTTGACTTTTCATGATTTAAAAAAATCTCATCTTTGGAATAAAAAAAATAAAAAAGCAGACTGGTGGTTGTGGTAGCGGGGAGAAAGTCTACATACCAAGAATCCCGATGATTTGCCTGCGTCGGAACACTTACACGTCAAGTGACTGTATTACCAATGTCGTCTACAAGGAAGCCCTTACTTAAATTTTTTCCCTTAGAAGCACTCCTCAAAGCAAAAGTACAATTAAAAACAAACAAAAAAAACCTTCCTAAACGATTCGCACCAAACCCGACTTGCACTCATTCCGACATGGGCCCGGGCTGGGCCGGGTATGACTGCTAGTATATACATATACACACTTTATTACTGTATTGTTCATAAACATGGACGATGACCAAGCAGTTAGAAGAAACTACTTAGACATTTCAAATATAGAACTATCAGGGGATGGTGTGCATATAGGGAAAAAAAATTCCTAAAAAGGGTATACCCGAAAAACAAATTCGTGAATGAGATAAACAAATGAGAAAGATCAAATACTTGCACATATTCAAAGGAAGAGTTGAAGACAATGATGGTCTACAAAGGTTCGTGAATGAGATAAACAAATGAGAAAGATCAAATACTTGCACATATTCAAAGGAAGAGTTGAAGACAATGATGGTCTACAAAAGTATCAACCTTCGCTCAAGATTACTCTTGGCAGATAAACAACAAGAAGAATGATGCTTCTATTTCAGGGAGTCTCATAGGATTATTTAAGAAAGCAGCCACAACTACTGAGATTACCTAAGCTGTCATGAACTTGTTATCTTCCCAGTGATGTCTAGCCAGGTGTTGACGATGTTGTTTGTGTTGGGTTCCGTCACTTTTGGCTCCCAAGGGTGTTGCTGACTGTTCCGTCAATCGTCAAATCCTATGGCAGTAGCACGTCCCTGGCAGCAATGCTGGGGGTAACCACTCCAATTATCAAGGCAAGCATCTTCATGAACCATCTGATGCAGACGTCTAGCGTAGACTGCTGGCAACTTGAACCACAGACTTGTACCACAAACTCAATTATCTGGAATGATTTTACAGACTTCTTGCACAGGAAAAACTTCCGAATAGTGTCGGGCTACTCCTTTGCTATGCGTCACCGATAACAAAGGAGAAAATAACCAGGACACATGGGTAGGTGAGATGAAAGCGAAACAGCCATAAGGGACGCGTGAGAAACGACACAAAGGAAGAGCACAGGAGAGAAAAAAAATGGAGGTCACAGAAAAATGTAACGTTCGATGATTAGACTTGTCACAACAAATAACACCCACTTCCTTCAAATGCTGACACTTTAGAAAGACAACTAAACCTGTATGACATAAATCATTTGAATCTAATCAGAAAATAATTTAACTGTCTTTACTGCTGGAACTACGCCATAAATCTGGCTGGAGGTTGCCACTTTCTTTCTTATTTTGTGTTCACCCAAAGAAAATTGCATATATTGCCTTGTAATGTTTACTCCGTTCGTAAAAATTACAAATGAACTGAATTCCAGTTTCCCTTTTTGCCGTCCTGTCAACAGGTTCATTCTTTTCGCTGGCAGTTATATTCTGAGATTGTTCTGTATGTATTCTAAATCTCGTATTTCGATTACTTTGCTCTGTATGTATTCTAAATCTCGTATGTCGATTACTATGTTCTATATGTATTCTAAATCTCGTATTTCAATTACTTTTCAAAGCTACTTAACAGAAATAACTGCTGTGAGATTGGTTCACTCAGTGCAAACACACAATTTTATGTGTGGTTATCACAGGAAACAGTGTGGTTTTATTATGTCGAAGAACTATTCTGCGGAGACCTAATTCGCTCATTAACACCACCACCACCACCACCATCCTCATCGATCAGTTTCTTTTTCGTTCCGTAATGGAGCATGCAGCCACATCCACAGCTGGTCCTCGTGCAGGCAGCATGAACCAAACATTCACATGCTCTTGCAGTGGAGGGTTCTGTAGCAATTTGTTTTTCATGATGTAGTTGCCAGCCTCATGCCCATCCTCATAATTAGAAGCCTTGTACGACATGCATGAGGGGCGGCAGCAATCGTATTCTACCTGTGTATTTGGTTGGTCAGTATTTCTTCACTAATCTATTGATGAAACAAACTAATTACTGGTTAGATATGTTGATAGGAAATAAAACCAATCAATCAATCCACCCACCCATTCATCCACCCACTAACCCTTCCATCCCAACGTCTACGTGTCTCTCTGCGTCAGGAAAAACTATAAGAAAAGGATGGTGAAGGAGATGGCCACGTTGAGACAAAAAAAAAACAACAACAACAACAACCTGCAAATAACAAAATGATCCCTGATACCTTGTGTCCGAAGTCACTTTGTTTTTCACAAGCCTGTCTCTAAAAAGACATTAATTCTCGGAAAAGAACAAGTAACTTCTGACGACAGTCGTACAGGTATGTCAGGCAGAGTTTTACAGCACCGCCGTCAAATCCTCAACTCACCTAGGGGGCACGTGTTTGTCTTTACCTTCACGCAAATATGTGTGACTCACCCAAGGCACAGGCGGCCGAACACACTCATAAACATCCGTTACAAAAAAAAAAGAGGCGCGGGTTATTAAGCGGCGAAGGAAATGAGATAGCGGAGGGCGGATGAAAGGAAAGTATTAAGTCAAACTTAACAGCTCCGCAGCAGGTGGCTGAGAGATAGATTAGAAAGTGGAAGCAGTATCGATAACACTTTATGGAGTAGGCTTGGCTTCACGTTACGACTTGCGATTTTGTTGTTTCTTGAAGGCTTTAAACTCAAATAAAAAATGTTCTACCACTAGTGTAGTGATGCTTCGATACTTAGTGCCAAACGAGCAAGTGACCCGCCAAATCATTACGCCGGAAAGAGGGAAATAATTATGTTATGCTCTCTCTGTGACGTGTCCTGATGACATCACTATATCTCCGGTGGTCATTTGATTCCTTTTCATTTCATTTCAAAGTTCAATGGATCTTTGTGGTTTAAAAAAAAATGTTGCCTCGTTTGTGAGGCACGCCCCGTTCAACGTAGACACAGGGGACACGGGTTATATGCGCTTGTCCAAATATGAGACCGTATGCTTTGGCTTTTATCTTTGTAGTCAAAATTATCATACCTTATGGCTAAAAATGCACCATGAAAAAAATTGAAAGGCCTGCGCGCTCTTTTAGTAGGTGTTAACTTTAGCTTTCACGGTACAATGCGCGGTTTCCCAGTATTTTCCGGAACAACGTGGGATTTTGTTCAGTTTTGGTTACAGAACGCGTCAAAGATAACAGTTATATAAACATGGGATATTGATAATCATACAAGTGATAAGTTCGAGCTCTTTAGAAAATAACAAGAAATTATTAAATGTTTAACGGCATGACAAGTTTTAAGGACTGACACCTGTGTGAGCTGCCTTACTAAGGCTGCCTTCATCTTTGGTCCTTGACCGCTGACTGACAAAGCAATCAGTGACCATCACACCTGGTGGCGTCTTGTATGGCAGCAACATGCTGTCTATTTATTCTATATCTTCTAGTTCCTTGGGAGCCGCGCTGGTGTAATGGCTTCGGCGTTGTACTGGCGACCAGGTGTTCATGGTTCAAACCCGGGCGTCGGCGTTTGAAGAAATGTTTATGGCCGGAAATTTGACTGAATAGCCTGAACGGCTCCTGTGATAAACCCTCTGTGGATGGGAAGGAGCGAAGCTCCTGACCGGGTTGGAAGGAAAGTCCTCAGGTTCCCCAGCCTCGCAATGACATGTCATTGGGCCGAAGGGCTGAAAGCCCAAGTGCCGCTGGTTAAGAAAGAAAAAAAAAAAAAAAAAAAAACTTCTAGTTCCTTAAACAGGCACAGAGCAGGGGTCGGCAAGCAGTCGATCTCGCCTAACAGTAGATCCCAGGAGATTATCTGATAGATATCTGTCACAAAACGGTTTGTGCGCTCTCATGTCCACTCCGGCAGGATTGCATTACATTCCTGTGCGAGTGATATTTTGTTATTTTTCTCTCCCCTGCCCTTATTTGTCAACAGAGAAAACTCATCCGAAGGTCAATGTTTACATAACTTTCACACTTCAATTCGCCGGTCCATCCCCGGGGGACTTATTGGGTCACAAAAACGTGACGGTTCCACATTTGATCCAAGGTGAAAGGCTAATGACGGTGTTTGCACAACATGGGAGTAATCCTTTACAATTCTACAGAATAATAGACTTGCATATTAGGGGTGCGGATAAACCACGAAATGTCCAGACAAGGCCGAATTGCGCCGAGTCATAGTCTGATAACGACAGTTGAATTACGTGGGTTAGGCAAGTCAGATAATCCTCCAATCTGTGAGGACATGTTGAAGTGTGAAAGACGTAACTTGACCAAATAGTAGTGGAATGTTTACAGCCCAATTTTAGAAAAGTAACGTTTGAAATTAAGAGAATTTTTTCCCTACGTATACTGCGGACGAGCCTTATCCTTCCTTCAGGTAATTATAAGTGCGGTGTCTCCATGTTTAAAGGTACTTTCACTTCATTCCCAGTGAAAATTAGCGAGCTAGCTTGTTAACATTTACTTTATTCGTGAACTGCATAAGTTAGGAAGCCGACCCGTTTGTTTTCATGGAAGTTAACATTCAGTAAAATACCATATAGTTTTATTTCAAGTTAACATTCGGTAAAAACTGGGGATCGAACCATGGACCACCGAGCTAGGAAGCCACTGCGCTACCGCGGCTCCCATTTAACAATCGGTAAAATATCATTTAGTTTTAATTGAAGTTAACAATCGGTTAGTTTTAACTGAAGTTAACATTTGGTAAAATATTATTTAGTTTTAATTGAAGTTAACATTTGGTAAAATATTATTTACTTTTAATTGAAGTTAACATTCGATAAAATATCAGTTAGTTTTAATTAAAGTGAACATTCGGTAAAATATCATTTAGTTTTAATTGAAGTTAATATTCTGAAAAATTTCATTTAGTTTTATTTACAGTGAACATTCGGTAACATATCATATAGTGTTAGTTGAAGTTAACATTCGGTAAAATATCATTTAGTTTGAATTAAAATTAATATTCGGTAAAATATAATTTAGTTCTAATTAAAATTAACATTCGGTAAAATATCATTTAGTTTTAAATAAAATTAACTTTCGGTAAAATATCATTTAGTTTGAATTAAAGTAAAGTAAAATATCGTTTAGTTTGAAAGTTCCACCCCCTCTGTCAATGATATTACCGGAAGCAGATCGCATGGCCGAGACAACAGTCACAAAAAAGCCAGCACTTATACCAAATATTCTGAAACCTGAAAACAGAAGCGATTTTACCAAAGTAGATCTTTAGACAGCTCAGTGGAACTAAAGTAGACCCCCACACTTCCTGGGTTGCCGACCGCTAGCAGAGGTCATTACTAAGTTGAAGGCGGGCCCCCCCCCCCCCCCCCCACCTTGCACAAGTTGCATCATTTTATTTTCTATATCTTCTTCACCCTTTGTTTTATCGTAACTCTGTTCATTTTTTTTTCTCTGCGTTTTCAGGGATTCTCTCTATTTTATTCAGAAAAAAAAAAAAATGCCTTGTGAAGCTATTAGCTCTAGTTTCCATAACGTGTGCTCTTGTCCACTTGTCCTGATCACCGCTGCCACCAGATATGGTACTTGATGAAAACGTAGAGGTTATGATCCTGTTTGATCTGTTAACTGACGCTGATAATAACATTATCTCCTCTATAATGTGTGCAGTTTTTGGAAACCTCTGTGCGATAAGTGTTTTATCTGGAACCGAAATGCGAGTGAAGAGCAGTTAACCTTGTCCAATACCAATGAGCAATCTACCACATCCAGCAAAAAAACTAAAGATACATACATTTCAGCCAGATACAAGAGCACGTGATACAAGTGTTGGTATGCGGCTATGAAATAGGGTAGATTATTTCACCCTGAATGATGTGTGTGAAAACGGTGGAACAAAATCTACCGCACTTGAAAAAAAAAACGGTTCTCATCAACTGTTTACTATCAATCTGACCCGGGCAGAAATTCCTACAATACCTAGAAACCATTATTCGATTACTTTGATGCTATCTGTGAGAACGTCCATCATACAATACATAGAAACCATTATTCCAATACTTTGCTGCTATCTGTGAGAAAGTCGATCATACAATACCTAGAAACCATTATTCCATTACTTTGATGCTATCTGTGAGAAAGTCGATCATACAATACCTAGAAACCATTATTCCAATACTTTGATGCTATCTGTGAGAAAGTCGATCATACAATACCTAGAAACCATTATTCCAATACTTTGATGTTATCTGTGAGAAAGTCGATCATACAATACCTAGAAACCATTATTCCAATACTTTGATGCTATCTGTAAGAAAGTCGATCATACAATACCTAGAAACCATTATTCCATTACTTTGATGCTATATGTGAGAAAGTCGATCATACAATACCTAGAAACCATTATTCCAATACTTTGATGCTATCTGTGAGAAAGTCGATCATACAATACCTAGAAACCATTATTCCAATACGTTGATGCTATCTGTGAGAAAGTCGAGTATGCGATATGAAAACCGTGCTTGTGTAACAGAAATGGGCATAACAGGTGCGACAGAAAGAAAAAAAAAATCTATTAAGTTAGCATTTCTCTTTTTCGCCGTTTAACTGTGTTAACGGGATACCCGAGGAAACGAGATTTCAGAGACAAAGAATCAAGAAAAACGCAGCACTTGAATCAACATTTTATTGTTGTTGTTTTTGTAAACGTAGCAATACATTATTGCAATCCGAAACACAACACAACTCAGTCAGGACACATCCGCCGGAACAGACAAGAATAAGATCTCGTGAAATGCGTTTGAAAAAAAAAAAAAACTATAACAAAGAAGAAGAAATAGACCGAGAAGAAACACGAGAAGAACGGAGACCGTTTAAAGGTCAGAAATAGAGAATCCGGGATCATGTAGTTCGGAACGTCACGGATAGAATTACAGGCATTCAGTGGCGGCTCCTGTGGTATTTGGCTGGTGGGGATATCTATAAATAATTTTGTAGTATGCAAACGCCCGCGCGAGCATATAACATAAGAATGGTTTAATATAACAATATCATTCAGAGAAAAAACAATAGACAGGTTATTTATTCATCGTCAAGGTTACTCTAACCAAGACCAACAAAAATATTCAACTGTTATAAGCTGACAAAATGCAATATTACAAAAACTTGATAATTATTCGAAGTTAATTACCTGTTATAAAGCTAACTCTTCTTTCCTTGCGCCTGATAAGTCTTTTTATTTTATTTTAATGTCCCGCCTGTACTTTTCAGTCTTGCAAAAAGCTCAGTGTCTACACAATACCACAAGCACACGTGGAACACCAGAAAGACTCGTATTTGTCATATTGTCGGCCAAGAACGGTTTTCTGCGAAACCACTGGCGCTGAAATATCAAAATGCTTTTAGGTTTGTCCAATAAGCCTTTACTGTTGACAAGAGCAAAGTCTTTAGTCTAGTGTGGTGCTAAATTATTTACTTCCATTTTTGTTTCGAAATAAAAATAAATAAAAGGCAATGTATCTTTCTATGTTCTTAATACAAATCCGCATGCATTATTATTTCTTAATGAATTTTGGCAGAGAGTCTCTTTATTTACTGCCGGGTAACGCCTTGTAGTTATTTCATAATTTAATATTGTCGTATGAAATGTAAACAAGCCATTTAATTATCAGGGGCCATAATCAAATAAATAGATATCCGAGAGATATCAATGTAACTCAAATGTTAAAACTATTATTTTATGTTTGTAATTAATAACCATACGTTTTCATATTTTAGAAGATAATTAAAATTGTTTAACTGCATACTTTTAATTTAATGGGAAAAAAAAACCCCCCCCCCCCCCCCCCCCCCCCAGTTTTATGTAGCACTTCCGTTTTTTTAACTAAGTAATTTTAATGGCCACAACGGGCTGATCACCCGTTTGCCAGTCACTTCGATTACGGAAACAACAGCAAATGGGTTGATTTGCCGTTGCCCTAAAGACGCCACTAGGCGTGATGGGAAACAATGGCGAAGAAAACCTATCTGCTGTTGCCCTAAGACGCCACTAGGCGTAATGGCCACTGACTGCTTTGACGGTCGGTGGCTAAGGACGGAAGAAGAAGAAGAAGAATTTTAATGGCACTGATTTTGCCACGCGGTTTCAAAGTGCATCAGAGCTTATCGATACATATATTAAAACAAATGAATGTTCTGTGAGAATCAGCATCCACTGCGCGTGTTTAATCTGAATGAAAACCTAACATGATTTAAAGTATTATTTTTTTAACTGCATTTTTAAAATGCGTCGTCAAACGAATTTAAATTGTAAAACAACTGTATCAACATATGTAAAAACCAAACTCACTCGATAGTCTCTTTTTTCGGTGCAATTATTTTTATGTAATTTTATTGTAAAAAACTTAAGTTGTTGCAGAAAACAAAATTATTAAATAGTTATAATCATTGAAGGACCGTTTAAATGGAAGTAATCTTGTCGCATGTTGCCAGGTAACATAATTCGGTTTCTACCGCTTTGGTTAAAATAAAAATAAAAATAAGCTGATGGTCAACTACAAAATCTATTTGCAATTATAATAACAACCTGCGGCCCCTCAGATCCAAACATTCTCTGGGAGAAATATAAATACAGCTTGAGTGAAGATATTCTGAGACAATCACGTAGAGATAACCTGACTATGGATTTAAATTACTCTTCTGTAATTTTTAATCAAGCACTTATATTGCTAGAAGATAAATGTATATCCATGAATGGCAGTGTGGTAAAGTGGGATGATATAAATATTTATAGGGGACTTAGTGTACTGACTGAGATCAGCTGTGAAGGTATCTGTATCTAATAAGTATGGTGTATTACAGATGACCTTACTTTGCTACCACATTTATACCTCAGTCAGACCTATTCTGGAATATTGTGATGACTACGTTGAATGTCTAGGGTTATGATAATGATGAAGTGTATGTTCACAACAACCAACAGACAGATAAACAATTTAATTTAATCCACAATACTTTACAACACTGTGACACTCACATACATAGAACACTCTATAAGGCTATCTTAAATGAGTCAAGTGTTAAAGTTTAAAAATATATGTATTAATTCCTTCAAATATTAGATATCCTGATTCAACTACAAAGTGAACCAGGAATCACAATCAAATGTAATCACAAGTTATATGTACACAATTTATAGATAGAATCTTTGTATTGACATATATTATTATTGCAATATGTGTGTAAGTTGTGCTGTAGTACTAGGAGGTAATACTGGCTTTTCAAGCTAGGTGGTTGTGTGTCATCATGACTTCAAGTGTTTGTTTCTCGTGGACATAATATTGGGAAAGTTCACAGTTTCTTTTTATTTGAAACAAATAAATGTCCCTCTAGATTTAAGGTAAAGTCACTGTTTGAGGGGTATACACAAGATTGAGCTGCTCTGGCCACGGAATCTTAACTTCTGTGGGGGCAGCAGGAAACAGTCTCCACTGCTCGCTTGCTTCACCGTGTTCTTGAGACACAACACAGGTCGATATATTGACCAAGGAGTCTGCTACCAGCCTCTGAATTCAGCAAAACTCAGACCAGGTGCTGCTTTAATATGTTAGTACCACTGTCCCTGAAACAAGAAGGTTGTACCTCCTACTTCAGAACTAATTTATAATCTATTTCCACACTGAGCACAATACATAACAAACACTGAGTTCAGCGCCGTAGGCCAACTGTTAGCTTCTCATGTAATAACATTCACCAGTATTCCTCTCCCTAATGGTTACTACGCCTCTGCAATTTCAGCTGTAATTCCTTCTATACAATAAGATAGGTGTCACAGTACTATTTGGCAATTCCATATAGTCCTAGGCAGTTAAACTCCTCTCCGACAAGTTTTGTTCATGGTGGAGCAATTTTCTAGGCTTTGCCTCATGTTTGCTACTGAACCACACACATACAGACATAAATTATCAATTCACATTCAATTTTCATCTAAAAGATATCAAATATTTCTAGCTTACCACAATTCATGGAAATAATAAACAAATACGTTGACTGGCGATGAGTTATGGCACAATTCCGATCTGCCTCTGTCCCAGGCTTTCATAAGAAAAATATGAGCTGGATCTCAACGCACTTGCTTCTCAGTAAGTTTATTTTAAAAATGTGGCCCTGAACTGACACTCCTAATTGACTATATCAAATGGTCTAACCAATAAGACCATGTTTACAAAAGTATTTGAAAACAAGTACCCTTCCTACCGTTTCCCGTAACAACCAAAAATAGTATCTGCAATCGACTAATCATGTTTAGGCTTACATATTCTTCTAGCCAATAAAATCGGATTTAACTTGTTGGCCTATTTCCCGTAAAATAGTGGTTTCAAAACATGCCACTGAGCAATTATGATTTGGTGCTGTCAGACAACCTCACTATTTTATTTTGGCTATAATTTGTTAATTCCTAGACTATTTGCGTAACACTTAACATATTCTTTGTCAGCAAGTCCTAAGGAACCCAAATATATAAATTTAATGGAGCTAAGTGGCTGCGTTCAAAACATGTATTTTCTTCTACCACTCGTTCACTTCGATACGATGGGGTGTCTTCTGTACTGTCAGGATTTCAGACGAAAAACAGTATTGGATCATGTTTCCTAATAAGCATTAACCATGTTTTTTAAAACCTAACCTCGTATTGGTAGTGTTTTTTGTCCCTGTTTATTTGAAAAAAAATTAGTGCTTCATGCCTTACGCGTGGGATTGGCGTTACTATTAATCGCGAGACTGTGGTAGTATTGCATGCGTTCCTCCGTTCAGCCCTCTCTCTCTCTCTAAGTCCATCTGTCTTTTCATTACGCAGTGTAATAATGACATTAATGCTAGTATTAATCTAGGTCATTACGCAGTGTGTCTATCTCAAGGTTTTCTAAGAAATACAGTACACGTTTTATTGTTTTGTTGAAACGCGTGTTAGTTGATGCAGTAGGCTTTACTAGTAAACGCGAAAGCGTTACAATTATGCAGACGGAGCATAAAAAAAGGGGTTTTTATTGTTCAGCCATTACGGAGGTATACACGCTGGCGCATGCCATTGAGAAAGCACTGGTCTTCCACCATTCTTCTTTCCTTTTATTGAATTAATTCGTTAGGCTTTACATTTACTATTTAATTTCGATATGTGGATTTAGAATGTTTAACGACAGGCAGACCTCTTCAACAACTGGGTCTAGAAGCGCCTACTCGAACTGTTTCTGCGATACTTGATAGGGACATTTTGCGGGAAACAAACTATGACATTAGCAAAGGCTCTGGACAAGGATAGTGCTAAAAAAAATGCAAAGTCATTGTGTGGGATGAATGTACTATTGTTATGGAGAGCTCTTGACACTCTGCAAGATATTCAGGGAAAAAAATGGAACTGACCACCAATATGCGCGTTAATTTACTTGGAGATTCAACCGCATACAACTTTGCTCACCAACTGGTGTGCCTTGGTGATGGCTTAATTTTCCTACGAATCAAACAGCTAATCTGATATCGTTTCCATCAGATTTTTGCAATTTAGTCATGTCAGTTCAAGAATTACAAAACCGTTTTTCCGAACATTCACAAGAACTTTGGAAATCATAAATGGCTTTGTGAGCGAGCGATTCTGGAGCCTAAAAATGAGAGAGTTAGTAATATCAATCTTCAAATATAGAATCAGCTGCTGGGCATAGCAACAACATACAAATCAATTGACACTGTCATAGACTGCCAGCAGGCTGTTTTTTTTTTATCCGACTGAGTTCCTGAACTCATTGGAACCAACTGGAATGCCACCGCATAACTTAATTTTTAAAATCGGTGCATCAACAATATTGCTGGAAACCCTTAATCCGCCTAAATTGTGTAATGGAACCAGATTATGTGTTAAGAACATTATGCCAAACGTGATAGAAGCAACAATATTAACAGGTTATGCCACGAGAGAAGAAGCATTCATTCCACGCATTCCTCTGATCCCAACTGACATACATTTTGATTTCTAATGACAATAAACAAGGCTCAAGGGCAGTCACTTAAGGTAGCAGGCATTAACTTAGAAAATTCGTGCTTTTCACACGGAAAGCTATATGTTGCTTGCTACCGGGTGGGCACACCAAGAAAAAAATTTATTCATTTTTGCCCCAGTTGTTTATTGAAAAGCACTGGAATAATGTTGCAATAATAAATGTAGAAAATAGCGTTAAGTAAATATAACACGATGTAGTCAAATATATTAATTGTAACTTACGTAACTTCCATGAGTGTAACTTATGTACGTAAGTTGCATAAACCGTTAGTAGAAAACCGGGCAACGCCGGGTACTTACAGCCAATATATATATATATATATATACACAGCAATACCTCGCTCTTTCGACGAGTTAGGGACGAGAGAACTGACTAAAGTTGAAAATTGAAGCATAGCCTTTATTTAGCTTGCAAATGCATAAGGGCCGCCAAAAAATGTACCTAACTATCTATATAACACATGCGAATGCGTGCAACACCTAAATAAACAGAAATAAGCATCAGAATAAATAAAACAAATAAAATACAGTAATAAATAAAAAAAATTCGTAAATAAAATCTTACCTTAAAATTATTCTTGAGTAAGTAGACGATGAATATACACAGTAGGTACAGTTCGGAAATTTGGTGATTTAGGGGGATTCTAGGTTTAGAAAATCAGATGGAGAACATTGATTAGGCTCACCTTCAGAACTGGAGGAACTCAATCTAATTCTTTCAGGAGAAAGGGACTTTGAAGGAGATCTAACAGGGGCCGGGGCTGATGATGATGGCTCGGAATCTGAAGGGTTTAGGGGGAGACGTGACTGAAGCTGGTTGTGGCGGTTGCGTCTTGAAAAATGAGAGCAAGGACGTTTGCCTCATTGATGTATTCTTCCGTTCCCTAAGACGTTCTCTGTAACAGGCTATTTGGTCTTCTAGCCCACTATTTACTTTAGAACTTCTGTCGAAATTGAGATCCAGCCTTTCCCAATATGCAATTGCGACCTCTATTTTAGCGATTCCGACTGCCAGTTCTTTGGTGGTCATATCCTTAAGCTGAGCTGTATCTTCAGGCATGGCTTCCTGTTCATTCAACAGTCTTCTTTGTTCTTCCATCGCCAGGAGATCCTCATCACATAGGGGCTGATTATGAGACTCAATCAGCTCTCTAACATCTTCAGCCTCTACTTCCAGTTCTAGCTGCTGAGCCATTTCCACAACATTTGAAGTGATGGCCTCCACTGTTTCTTCAAACCCTTCAAAGTCGTCCATTAGGGAGGGAATCAACTTTTTCCAAACGCCTTTCAGACTGGATTCTTTAACTTCGGCCCACGCATCTCTGATAGTTTTGATGCCATCCAGAATATTGAATCCTTTCCAAAAGGCTTTTAATTTATTTTGTTTAGGCCCCTCATCAACATCAGCATCTAGTGCAGCTATAGCCTTGGCAAACGTCCGTCTGATATAGTAAGATTTAAATGATGAAATTACTCCTTGGTCCATAGGCTGCAGCAAAGAAATTGTGTTTGGAGGCAGAAACACACCTTTAATTTCTTTGTGAGCCTCAAGCACAATTCTTGGGTGGCATGGAGCAGTATCCAACAGCAGTAGGATTTTAAAGGGAATATTCTGTTGTTTGCAATAATCCTCAACTGCAGGCGTGAAATTATCAGTGAACCAAGTTGTAAATAATTCACTAGTCATCCAGGCTTTTTTTCCAGCTAGCAGGGGCTGGTTTTGACAAATTTAAGAAAAGGTCAAATTTACATAATATAGCAGCGCAGGGAGAAGCAGCTAGCGCAGATACCGCAGCTGCAGAAGCTTTTCCAGTGGAGCTTGAAAAAATTATAGAAGACGGTGGCTAGATAAAGCAGCAGATCTACAACGTAGATGAGACGGGATTCTTTTGGAAGAAGATGTCAAGAACTTTTATTGCCAAAGAGGAAAAATTAATGCCTGGATTTAAAGCTGCCAAAGATAGGCTTGCTATGTTGCTAGGGGCTAATGCAGCTGGTGACTGCAAGCTAAAGCCTATGCTCATTTATCATTCTGAGAATCCTAAGGCCCTGAAAATTATTTAAAGTCTTCCCTTCCAGTTCATTTCAAGTCCAATAAAAAAGCCTGGATGAACAGGTGAATTATTTACACAAATATAAGAGATTCCATGCGGATAAATAAAAAAAACAGCGCACAACGAACGACTTCTATTCAAAGACTGACGACGAAAGAAATAAGATGGCGCGCGGTGGTGACGAAATGCGACGAAAGAGCGAAGCAGGCGACGAAATTTGGAAACGTGGTTATAACTGAAAACCGACGAAAGAGCGAAGCGACGAAAGTCGAGGTATTGCTGTGTGTGTATATACATATATAAATATACCTTGTATATCATCGTTGGAAAAAATCGGACATGTCACATTTGTGTAAAAACGGAGTTACTGACCTCAGCACATTAAGCATACTCCAAAGAAGGTGTGTTTTTTCCAATGGAGTCTTCATATATATATATAGCTATATATATATATATATATATATATATATATATATATATATATATATATATATATATATGTATATATACATATATATATATATATATATATATATATATAATATAATGAGTAGGTGGCCTCATCTCGTCTGCATTTCGGCGTGCCCCATCTCTGGCGAAGACAATATGGTGGGGGGAGGGGAGTTTTTAAAATACTATCTATACTAGCGTGTATGTGTATATATATATATATATATATATATATATATATATATATATATATATATATATATATATATATATATATATATATATATATATATATATATATATATATATATATAACCAAGACCAACAAAAATATTCAACTGTTATAAGCTGACACAATGCAATATTACAAAAACTTCTATATATATATATATATATATATATATATATATATATATATATATATATATATATATACGAGGGGTGTTCAGAAAGTAATGCACCACATCGTTTTTCTCAGCTAATAATGAAGATAGAAGCATGAAATTTTGCACACTTCAAATATGGCATGTGCCAATTGTGTGCACCAAATTGCATTGCAACCGGCCAAATATAACGGCTGCCCTAAACCGTTGAAATGGAGCGTGTTAGCAACTTGCGTTATAAGCAGCGAATTGTGATAGAATTTCTCGTTGCAGAGAAGGAAACTGTTGTGAACATTCACAAGCGTCTATGTGATGTGTATGGAAGTTTTGCAGTCGACAGGAGTACAGTCAATCGCTGGGTTCAGAGAATCAAAGAATCAGGAAGTGGAGATACGGAGCTGCTTGATAGGCCGCGCTGTGGACGTCCTGCCACAGCCACCAACGCAGAAATGTTGAAATGCGCCGAGGGCATTATTCTTACTGATAGGCGAATCACTACTCAACAATTGGCCTTACAGCTGTCAGTTAGCATTGGTAGTGCAAATGCAGTTATAAAAACATTCGGATTTTCTAAGGTTTGCGCAAGATGGGTTCCTCGAAGACTCACAAATGACCACCGATTGCAAAGGAAAGCGATTTCTTTTGAATTGTTGGAGCGTTTCAATGCTGATGGAGAGAACTTTTTGGCTAAGATCGTTACAGGTGACGAAACCTGGGCACATCATTTTGAACCTGAGACAAAAAGACAGTCAATGGAGTGGCATCACCTGCAATCACAAAGAAGAAAGAAATTCAAGACAATTCCTTCAGCTGGAAAGGTCATGATCACTGTCTTTTGGGACACTGAAGGTGTGATTCTTGTGGACGTTATGCCAAGAGGAGAGACAATCAATTCGCAAGCTTACATTAAGACATTGAAAAAACTCAATCAACGTTTTCGCAGAGTTCGGCCGCACAAGAACCCAGCTGACCTGCTTCACCTTCACGACAATGCGCGACCTCACACAAGTCTGGCAACACGGGAAGCAATCACCAAATTGGGTTGGACTGTACTACCCCATCCACCCTATAGTCCCGATTTGGCACCCTCTGATTTTCATCTATTTGGTCCACTTAAAGATGCACTCCGTGGGACAAGGTTTGAAGATGATGAAGGAGTGATTCATGCAGCGAAGAAATGGCTACATGATCAAGACAAAATCTGGTACGGGCTAGGAATACATGCACTTGTTTCGCGCTGGCATAAAGCCGTACAATTTGATGGGGATTATGTTGAATAATACCGATGTTTACATGACATATCCATGTATATTATGTATAAATTTCATGCTTTTTTAATAAACAGCTCCTGAGAAAAACGATGTGGTGCATTACTTTCTGAATGCCCCCCGTATATATATACCGGTATATATATACACACGCTAGTATAGATAGTATTTTAAAAACCCCCCCCCCCCCCCATTATCTTCGCCAGAGATGGGCACGCCGATAACGACTGTTACGCCTGTGTTTATACACATCGGTGCATTCCCTAAGGGAAGGCATTGCTGTGAACGGATGCGGCGACACCAAGACGCACCACTGGTGAAACCGCACCATTGTAACTATTAGTGACGTCAATTTTCAGTAAAATATTACGTATGCACATCTGCTTAAGACTTGTAACTGTCTCTGTCGACTATTTACATCAAGGTGTTCGGACGCATGCGTGAAGGCTCTGATTATGTGTAGATGTCTTCTGCATGATTTACAGATTCACTGAAGCATATATTTCTGTGTGTGTGCCTGTGATGGCTGGATATTAAAGGGGAGTATTAATTACGAGAATAAATGTCTTTTCGACGAGTTCGACATGAAGTTTAAATTGTGGACATCATGACTATTACTGGCGGTACTTCTGCCTACCAGTCATTGTATTTGATCGCTCATTAATATGAAATCACATGCCAGCATATTGCATTAACATGGAGCTCATCGTCTGTCCAGTGTCAAATAAGTGTATGAAAATTACTTCGAGGTGAACTTTTTTCATTCGCGTTACATGTTGCCAGTGTTTATACGTTCCAGTTCTAACACCAATAATAATGCCAGTATGAGATAATATAAAAAAAATTTTTATAAAGAAAAAAAAAACATTTTAAACACAGGCTTTTAATGCACTAAAAACCCAAAAATAATTTTTCAAGGAGTCTATAGCTTGCAGTAAAATTGTAACATCAAATTAACAAAAAGCCTGGGGCGCTTAAGCGCTTATCATATATTTTATCCATAAGTGTGTAATGAAGTATAAAGCAGAAGTTAATTTCATATAGAATCAGCGCCCCAGGCTTTTTGTCAAATTAAGAAATTTCCAGAGAACATGAGAAGTTAAAACCTCTTCGTATTAGAGATTTTGAGTCTAGAAGGGTTGGAAGGCCTGACAAGAGGGACAAAATCCGAAGAACATTTACTTGAGTTTAGCTCTCCAGTAAGAAGCTTTCGAAGATAAGAGGGTTTGTTACTCTTTATAGATTTATATGTGAGTGAGAGTTGCCATGTGGTTTGTGAATTGGACATCCACTTTCAACTTTAATACCCCTCCCCCCATGTCCACAGTTGTCCACTTTTTACATACACCTCTCTCCCCCCTCTCACGTGGACGTCTTTTATGGATAGCCCCTAATGGGGTACGCGATTACTGTAACTTTTAGAAACACTGATGCAGACGAAACGAGGCCACCTCCTTGTCTAAGATGTTCTTATTTCAACCAGGCAACAAAAGAAGGAACATAAATTATCTTATCTCTTGTCTATTTAATTCATCTATCACTCCATCTCACACTCATCCCTGACACTTATTTTCTTTGTCCCTGGAGCGCAGCTGCGAAAGGTCTGGATACCTAGATAAACAGATGTATTTTTGGAAAGCCGAGAGTTCCAGGAATGAGCAAGGAGCCTTTGATCTACCGAGCTAATACCGTGCGGGTTAGCCGCGGTCAAGGTCGACTTCAAGTTTAGCAAACCCTGGAGATAGGAGGCCGCATTCTTGGATGTAGGTGAGAACAAGTGGGACCGGTGGAGCAAGTTAGAAACTGGTGGGCGATGTTAGTGCGGTCTGCCAGAAGCAGCAGCTATGAGACCGAATGGGAGACTGTAACAATTAAAACGCTACTTCGGGTGCCGCTAAAGCTTCAGCAAATGTTAAAGGCATTCCACGACTTCCGGTTCAATGTTCCTGCTTAGTGCCGTAGTTATCTTTTTCTGTCCAGCATCTTTTCTTTCCCTCGTTGTCTCCTTTCTCTCCTGTCATTTTTAACAATTAGTTCTTACAATGTCTCCTAACTAATTTACCCCCACCCTCCAGAACTTACATAAAGAGAGTGCAACAGTCTCTTTCTAATCTTCATAGTAAATTTGTTGTTGTTGTTGTCTGTAGCATAATGGAAAAATACGCTTAGTTAGATTTTAGTATGTAAACACACTGCATCGCCCAAGGGTTAATCGCCACAGTACTAGCAGACGCATGCGCAGTTTTAACCTCGCCGGGGAAGGAGAGGAAAGGCATTACCGTCATAATGGCGAAGCAATTTGTGCATGGGGACGGATGGAATTTCTTAAGACGACTTGGGGCAGTGTTGTTTTACAATAATAATAACTGAGTTCGCTAGTGGAAATGTTCATACATGGAAATCTAAAAGGAAATGGTAAGGAGGATGTTGTTGCAGACTTTCATCTTATATAGTCGGGCTAATATTAAGTTTTACTTCATGCATTATAAATTCATCTGATCTGTCTATCACGGAGTATCTTTCTGCTGCAACATTGGGTTTACCTTTGTTATTTTGATAGTTTAGTATCAGCGTTTCTTTCATTAAACTTCATGTATACATAGTGACTGTCAGTGTTTATTATTTCAATCATTAGTAGCTTGACAGAGTGTTGTCTTCTGTTGAGTATGTATTCTTGAACCAACCTTGAAGGTTAATGGTCAGTAGTCATGTAACATAACTGAAACTTGCAGAAGACTTCAGGAAACAAGTCTCGTTCTGACGACTCAACATTTTTAATAATAATTCATCGTTCATACTGTATTTCGACAATAAACATTTCACATTGAAGATACATGATATCACAGTTTAAAATGTATATCTTATCAGACATTGCACGTCAGTCAGGTAACCGTTTTACATATTGTTCATGTCTTTGACCAAATCTATTTTACCAGCATTTGGCATAATTATTATATTTCTGCTAATTGTGACATGAAGGAGTGATCCACACATTGAAAACTCTGTCTATAATATTAATTCACTTTTGGCATTCATAGCCGGGCTGTATCAGCCGTTACACATTATATCTGCGCTCGTATTTCACGACTTTCGCGCCTAATAATTATTGCGTTTAATAATACCGACTTACATAACTCCGGACTCAATGGTCCTTACACATTATTTTATTATTGCTTTACTAGCATTATATTAACGGTTAAATATATTCATTAGTGGTTATACCACACAGTTATTAAACACTGTTTTAAGCCCGAAGGCTACACACAAGACTCTGCGTAACCAAGTCTAACGCGTCATACAGCGCCACACGCGAACTATCTCATTTTATCTAGTAGAGGTGTTACATGGTGCGACCATCCGAATCAAGTTCAAACCAAAATGCTCACTGACCATGCAACAATCCTCAACAGATGTACCTTCTGAAATATCGATACGTTTTTGAGATGGCCACTTTCGAATGTAAGCCTAGTGTTAATCTTTAAAAATGTATTTAGACTGCATGCCCACACGGAAAGCTAATATCTAGGAATGGATTTTAAGCTTGTCGCAGGGGATTTTGAAGGATATTGACCAGACGGTGATAACCCAGGCCATTTAAGAGATACACGCCTTAAAATAAGTTGCAAGGTTACACACAAGGAGCCCATAGACGGCATTTTCTAGAATTCTTTCTGGCCAATCGGAAACTCCCTCGATATATAAGGGTGGCAGTTTCGAAATTCATTTATCACACACAACCTTGTTAAGCCCAGCCAGAAGAAGCAGAGTAGAGCACTGTCATTGCCAAGACATTTTTGACTGTATGCAGGGCAGGCATCTTCACTAAAAGTGTAATTCTGTGTTGGAGAATGATTCTTAGAGGTTATGTAGGACTATCATAAGTATTCATGTGAATAATGTAAATTTTTTTTCAGGAATTAATAGGCTTGTGAATATACCAAACATACTGATTGTGTGACCAGGATGTCTAAAGATTGTCAAGCCTTTAAAACTGCCCACAGCAGTCATTGCAAACAATAAGCATATCCACTATGGTCTACTAGTACCATTTTACTAACTACCATTAAAGGACCAGCAGTGACTCGGCATGAGAGTGTGGAAGGCAAAGGCTGCATCATGGGTCATATTTTCATACTGATTGCTTATTATTTGATTGAAAATGTTTTGCAGTAGCCACCAATCTGTCTCCCTACTCTGTATCATACAGAGCCATTTATCATTCATTGTACACACAGCATCTGGAAAAAAAACATTCTCATCCCAGCACACCCTAGGGATAACAAGCATCATTAAGCAACCATTGGACACATATTCATTGTTTCAGGATCCTAGTGCACATCCACAAGTGTGATATGTTTCTGAGGTCCTTATATCCTGCTATATGTGAAGCCCAGAGATAGAAGGAGCCTATTACTGTCATTCCCCTTACTGTTTGGGAGTTTGCAGAACAGACTATCAGTGTGTTATTAAAGTGAAACTGACTTGGACCTGAGATAAGTTTCATGAATCTAGTAACCAGTGTGAGACAAGCTACTGTCAACAGAATGTAAATTGAGCTGTAAAGATAGGAGAGACAGATAAACTTTAATTTTTTTTCTATTAAAATAAATACAGAAGGACGGTGAACATTCCTGGTGGATAAGATAGAGTGTAAAGGAACTTGTTATTTAATAAAATCCAAAGTGGATCCCTATTTTTAGTATATACTTACAAATAGATTGGAATGTACATACTCTACCATAATCACCATTGCCTCAACATTCACCCATCATCACAATAGTACATAGTGTAGATAATAAATTAATTGAATTGTAAGCCACTTGAGTTAATTACTTTTATTCAAAGTTGAGTTACAGTTCTATTTTCAAAGTTAAATAAGTACATCATACGGGATCAAAAGGTGAGAGGGCGCCAGTATAATCTGCTTGTCTATATCTAATCCTTGCCACAGATTATTCACAGCCTTGATCTTCTTGTGAGGGTGAGACCAGTGAACCCTAGACACTGGGACTTCACCATTTTTCAGGAGAGAACCCTACTTCTGTCAATACTATCACTACATCTATTTAAACCTCTCGCTACATTGTCTATGCCCTGTTTCGTCTCATCTCTATCAGAACATCATCAAAACACTTCTAAGCCGTCCATGAAGCTCTTAATGTTCTCCTTAAAGAATCACATCTCTGTGTTTTCAAGTGATACTTCTATTTGTTAACCAACTAACCGTGTTACTTTTTTATTTTGTGTGTGTATGTTAACCAAGAGTTCACCACAAACTGTCTCTAAGCAGGTCAGTATGGCAAACGTCAAATTTGTATAACGTAGTTTGACTGAACTCTTAAATTTGAGCAAGCATTAATATGCAAACATCCATACACATGTAAAGTAAGCAAAATATACAATCAATATATATATTTTTTCATAATATCAACAAACTATTTGGCATGTCAAGGCGCTGTCTTAGTTGATAAAGATTGAACAAATAAACAAAAATTTAGAGTGATACCAACTGAGGGTATATAATATGTATTTTGGTTGTATAGAAAGTTACATGGGATTCATAACGTAGATTTATATATACATTAAAATATAAAGGCAGGAATGTATGAAAATGCCACTGAGTTGTAGAACATTATCACACACTGTACACATTGCACTGAAAATTGCTTCCTAAGATGAAAGAATGTGAAAAACTGACAACAAAGAATCTCCACACCAGAAAGTTTACTAATATATTATAAATAATGCAGAAGTAAGCATTAAAATCTAATAATAACTTAAATACAAAACACTGTTGCGTGATAAATTCTCGCAACATCGTTTTATTTCAATATCTATTTTATAACGCAAGGGCAACAACTGCTTGAAATTTATTGTCACTTTTCTCGGTAAGCATTTGTCTTCTCGCGTTGGTATCGAATGCAGTTAAGTTTGAGCTGTGGTCATTTTGCGCTGGACTGCGCATGACTTGTCTTGCTTCTGGGTCGATCGGTTTCCGCCCACCACTAGTGGAGTGAGCGATTTGGAATGGCGAAAGAGATGCCTCGTTGAAGAGGGGATCTCCGCTATTTTTTGTTCTGTCAGGGATGTGTAGTCCTCTTATGGATATTTCGTTTATTCGGGATAATACCTCTAGTGTATTTGCACATGCCGGGAGGCGTGATATTTCTGTATTTCTTGAAAGCAAGGTAAATTGACTTTTTCATTAACTCTATCGATTTTGGGTCGTGAGCGATTCGATTCATAGCCTGTCTTCGAAAGTCGTCGTCACGAGATGTTTTTTCCCAGCTCACATGTCACTGCATTGTACTGCATCGGTTGATGCAGGTACCAAGGACCATTACTTGCTACTTTGTTAAATGAACTAGGTTTGAAAAACCTTTATTATCTAGAGGATATTTTTGAGGACATTATTTATACTTCGGCAGACGTGTCTGTCTTGCTGAAGTCAAACTAAGGAGAGTGAACTGATCTCATACATCTGGTTATCTCCTGGCTGTTATAGAAAGGGATGGAGTTTTTCCACCTGACTACATTTACAGCACTTTGAAATATAACATGCATCTGACTCATCATTGTAATGCTGTCTACCGTCTATTGCTGTATTGAATGTTGCTGTGATAATGACTGTTTGATGTGTCTACATATTCGCGTAACCATTTTGTCACTGTGGCGTCCACAATAAATAATGAAGAAAAACGTCAACGGCTGTTTCAAGAATCATTGACTTTATACGTCGTGAGTTTACTGACGTCCTATGTGGATTGCCCTGTTATTTTTGTATGAACATTGTTTTGACTGAACACATCTGCACACTACACAAAACCAGACATGCGGATACCATCCATCATCATATGGCATCACGCATCATTTGGTGGCCATAAGCTGGTTTGATTCTGGTACCAGCAAACACGGGGTCCCTTACCCACTTCATTTTCAACAAGAATTCATCAGCATCCTTCAAGAAATTAACATTCTTCAATACAGTCAACATCTTCAAAATTTTCAAAGTACTCGGCGTTGCCCGGTAAAAGAATTTGACAGTACCCGGCGTTGTTACATGTTGCCGGATAACTCGGACTGCTGTTATCTTTTACGCAAGTCAAGCAAGTTGCTGCTGTCAAGGTTCCAGTGCTGTCGTTTTTGAGAAGGTCAAGTGCCGGTTGAAACGGGTTGTTTTCTGAAGAAGGCCAAGTACCGATTTCCATCAACTTACTTTTGGATTAGAAGGTCAAGTGCCGAAACAACTCAACACACAGTATTTCAGAAGCTCTTGTACCATCGTGTTAGCAGTGGAAGCAGTTCAGATGTGCCATCATCGTTGGAGCTTCGCTCTTTAGGACGTTGATTGGCATCCGTTTTTTCTGCTGTTCTACGATTGGAAGCCTATAAGTTAAGTGGCCTGTTTGTATGTAAACTGTGCCCTTATACTTCTGCTGAGTCTTCTGTGTATCATCTCATTCTATATGTTATATGTTTATATGTTATTTGTATATTTATATGTTTATATTTCAGCGGGTTCTCGGTTGGGTGGTGTCTCCGTTAGATTATGCCACGTCATAGAGGTCGTCTATTGTGAGCGTTTTCTGTAAGGTTTGCAAATTTCCAATACTGGAATTTGCTAAGCGACTTCTGTTGCTATTTATGTTAGCTGTGATGACATGTTTTAATATTGTTTTCGTTATTATTTCGCATTCTTTAGTTTTGTTTTGATTTGTTTGTATTTGTTAGCCTACTCTTGTCTATAATTTAGTTTCATACAACATTTTTGTTTATACACTGTGGTGTCATGTATTTTGTTTAATTCTATCGCAGATATCGTCACATTTTTTGTGATATTTCATTAATTTCTGCTTTATTTTTAGTTGATTTCTGCGAAAGTTTTTGTATTGTTGCTGATCTTTGTTATTGTTTACATTGTTATTGTTTACATTGTTTGCATTGTTTACATTTTCAATGTTTACATTCTGCATGTGTTTACATAGTCATTGTTTACAGTTATAGTAATTAGTTAATGGGCTATGCTAATGCACTGTTACTACTACACTGATGATAAATGAATGATGAATAGTGTCGTGCACTATTGAATGAGAAGTGCACTTATGATCAAGAATTGATTGTTGATATTTCATATACAAGTTCTTTGATTGGAGACTTGTTTCACACAGAGACTGGGATAATATAAGGTGATGTGAATATACAAGTGCTTAATTAAGACTTGTTACACTTAGGTTTGAAATAAATTAGTTAATTATTTCAGGTTTTGGACTCATATGTTAGACAACATGTCTACATTTGAGCACTTTATTGAGCAGGGTAAATTGCTTGGCAAGACTGGTGATAAGTTAGAAGAATTTGCAACTGCTCGATATGATAAAGCAATGGAAGCTGAACAAAAGAAACTGCAGATGCAGGTGGATGAAAAGAGATTCCAAATGGAAATGGAAAAACAAAAAAGGGAATCAGAAGCTGAGGAAAGAAAACTCCAGCTAGAAGCTGAGAATAAAAGACTTGAAAAAGAGGCTGAAAATAAAAGACTTGAAAAAGAAGCTGAAAATGAAAGACTTCAAAAAGAGGCTCAGGCTGAGGAAAGAAGATTACAGAGAGAGTCTGATGAGAGGAAAGAGAAAGCAAAAATGGAACATGAAGAAAAGGTCTTAGCTTTAGAGTTGGAAAAATTGAAATTGACGAGCATGAGTATGGTAATGATTCAAACAAGGGTTCATCTTCTGGTAAGGCTAATAATGATACTTTTAAGATTAAGTTACCAACATTTAGTCCTTCCAGTGATGACATAATGTTCTATCTGGACAGATTTGAACAAGCATGTACAGCTCATAACATAGACAAAGCAAAATATGTTTATCAGTTATCAGGGATACTGACAGGTAAAGCTCTAAGTATATATTAAATATGGTGGATGAACCTGACAAGAACAATTATGAGGTTGTCAGGGCCGCTTTGTTAAAGAAATATCAGCTTAACGAAGACGGCTATCGTCTACAATTTAAAAAACATGTTACCTGAAAATGGAGTTGAATTCTCCGAGTTTATTGCAAGAATACGCATTACTTTCTCACGATGGGTTGAACTATCTAAGACGGAAAAAACTTATGAAGGACTTATGGACTTAATACTTAGAGACAAAGTCATGTCGTCTGTCAATGAGTCTTTCCTTGCTTTCCTTCATGAACGTAAACCTAAAACAATAAAAGAAATGGAAGATTTCTGTTGCCAATACGTAACTGCGCACCCACACATAACCATGGGTAACTCTAAGGTGAAAGAAGGTTTACCAGTTGCTTCGGCAGCTCCGTATGGTCAAAACTTTGCTCGTAGATTCCAACAAAATTTTGATAGAAAGAGTAGCGGTAATTTCTGTCAAAATCATGGAAACCAATTTCATAGTGATTCTTCTTCGAAGAATTGGAGACAACCTGATAGTACTCGTTACTATCACCCTAATAATTATAAGCATTTCAAAAGAGGATATGGTAATAGAGGATATTCCTGCCGAAGACCTCAGAACCAAACAAATAGATGTTCGCATCAATGTGAACATGATAGTAATCGTGGAAACTGGAATTCGAACCAGGATAACAATTACAATAGAGACAATAATAACTGCAGAGATAATAATAACTCTGATAACTTCAGAGGTAATAATAGTCGGGGTAGATCTCAACACAAAAAAAAGAGATATCAGCAGGCTAATGCTGTACAACAGGAAACTGAGGGAGCCTGTAATCATGTGTTGATAGTAAAAACTTTGACGCTGTCACTGGTTCTGCTTTTGACTTTGAGAGAGCAAACAAATGCCCCCAATGCAGTACTTTATTCGAACCGGGTACCATAACTACTTTGAGTTGTGGTCACCCACTTCCCGCTCTTCCTGCTGCTGTTGCGCATGATGGGAGGGGTTCTTTAATTCTACATAAGGGTCTTGTTAATGATACTCCGGTCTCACTACTTTTCGATTCCGGATGCACCACTATTGGTGTTAGACAATCGCTTGTAGATCCATCTTGTGCTACAGGAAGGGTTATTAAATGTGTCACATTTGGCGGCACTCTAGAAAAATATCCTACTGCTGTAATTCGCATTGCCACTCCTTTCTTTACTGGAGATGTGCATGCTTGTCTCTTACCTAATCCTATTGCGGACCTTATTATTGGTCGTATTCACGGAGTTAGGGAGTGTACCCCACAGCAGATTGCTGCTTGGGAAGATAATAACATGCAAGCTACAAATGCAGTAGTTACAAGAGCACAAGCTCTACAAACACCCGAAACTTCACTGAATAGTGATAATGAAGTTGATAGCCAAGATAGTCAATTAGTAATCACTCGTGACTCTTTCATAAAATTGCAAGAAGAAGATCCTTCTTTAAAAAAATTCTTCGTTCTTGCGAAGAAAGGTGATCCGAATCAGGATACAAATTGAAAATCTTGGATTGCAATGAGAAACGGCGTACTTGTACGTATGGTACAAGATTCGACTACGTCGGCACATTCGCAAATTCTTGTTCCCAAGAGCATGAGAGTGCAAATATTACAACATGCTCATGACTCGCAATGTGCTGGACATATGGGTTTTGCCCGTACGAAGTCGAGAGTCCTTGCGGCTTTCTTTTGGCCTTTTGTCAATAAGGACATTCGTATTTACTGCCGATCATGCAAGGTATGTCAGGAGGTCAAATCTAGAGGACCACGACATGCTGCGCCTATCCAGGCTGCTGACATTCCTATCGGCCGTTTCAGAAAATGGCCATAGATATTATTGGCCCTTTTAAGGTCAAGTCGGCCAGAGGACATCAGTTTATCCTTACATGTGTCGATATGTGCACACGTTGGCCAGAGGCTATTCCTCTTAAGAGCATATCTACTACAGATATCGCAGATGCTCTTTGGTTGATATTTTCTCGCTTGGGGTTCCCCAGAGAAATATTGTCAGACCATGGCACTCAACTCATATCTGACACTATGTCACAGGTAATGTCTACCTACATATTGAACGATCTCTCAGTAGTATCTACCATCCTATGTCTAATGGGTTAGTTGAGCGTCTGAATAGAACGCTCAAGACTTTGCTTGGTAAGATAACTGAAGATCATCCTCAAGATTGGGACAGGGTTTTACCCGCGGCTCTCTTTGCCTATAGAGAAGTCCCTAATGAACACACAGGATTTTCTCCCTTCGAACTTGTCTTTGGCGCGCGTCCACGCGGCCCTATGTCTTTATTACACGATCTCATCATATTAGCGATGAAACTCAATCCTCATATGAGTATGTCATTGCTCTTAGACAAAAGATCATTGAGGCGTGTAAGCTAGCAACTGCTTCATCAGAAATTGCTAAAGAGAAGGCAAGGCAGTTCGCTAACAAGAATAGATGTCTACGACAACTTTGTCCAGGTGACAAAGCATTCGTCCTACTCCCCAGTAGGGAAAATAGACTTCTTATTGCATGGAAAGGTCCGTATGCAATAGTCTCTCGGATTTCCGATGTTGACTATGTGGTCGATATTGATGGAAAGCATAAAACTTTCCACATAAACATGCTTTCGGAATTTCACGAACGTCCGGACTAATTGCTGCCTATTTTCCAGGCAACGGATGATGCTCCTGCACCTCACGGTCATTATTCATCCCTGTCTGTCATACAGGATGAGGAAGCTACCTTCTCTGATGTCAACCTTCCCCTTCCAGTGGTTCCATTACATTCCACGGAATCTTGGAAAAACGTTTCTGTTTCTCCTAATCTTTCTGGTGACGAACATCGACAAGTCTCGTCGATGTTACAAACATTTCAGGATGTTCTCACTGACATTCCTGGACACACAGATGTCATAGAACATGACATAATTCTTACCGACAATAATCCAATTAGGGTTAGGCCGTATCCTATTCCTATACACTTTCAGTCGCAAGTGGAAAAGGAATTGGATGAAATGATTCAATTAAATATAATTGAACCATCGACTTCACCATATTCTTCTTCCATGGTTATTGTCCGGAAGAAGGATAAGAACATACGAATTTGCGTTGATTATCGCAAATTGAATCAGGTCACAAAGTTCGACGCTGAACCGATGCCTTTGTTAGAAGATCTACTGATTAGACTTTCTAATTCTAGATTCTTCACTAAACTTGACTTGTCTAAAGGTTATTGGCAAGTGCCTTTAGCAGAGCATGCCAAACCTCTTACTGCTTTTTCTACACCTAGGGGTCTATTTCAATGGAATGTTATGCCTTTTGGTCTCATGAACGCCCCTGCAACTTTCGTTCGCATGATGCGTCGAATTCTGTCACATCGTTCGGATGTCATCGCATACTTAGATGACATCTGTCTCTTCAGTGATACCTGGGAAGATCACTATTTAGGGTTATATGACTTACTGTCCACTCTACGTGAGAATAATTTGACAGCAAAACCTTCTAAAGCTTTTGTTGGTTTTGGTGAAATCTCTTTCCTGGGTCATCGTGTTGGTCATGGTCTCTTGAAGACAGAAGACCACAATACTTCCAAAATACTGAACATCTCTGTTCCTAAAACGAAGAAACAAGTTAGGAGTCTCTTAGGTTTAATTCAATTTTATGGGAGATTTATTCCAAATTTATCTTCGATCATGGCACCTCTATCAACATTGTTGAAGAAAGGTTCGCCTAATCTGGTCCGTTGGTCTGAAGAATGCCAATCTTCACTAGACCAAATCAAGAATATATTTTCTTCTCCTCCCATCTTAAGATTACCTACTCTTGATAGGACTTTTGTTCTTCGGAGTGATGCTTCATCCACTGGGATTGGAGCAGCACTGATGCAAGAATATGCAAATACTCTGCATCCTGTTATGTACATTTCTAGAAAACTAAATGCGGCAGAGAGGAACTACTCGGTTTTAGACCGTGAGTTGTTAGCGATGGTTTGGTCAATTCTAAAGCTACAAAGATTCCTCCTGGGCGCACATTTCATTCTAGAGACTGATCAGAAAGCTCTTACAGCTATTCAGACTAAGAATTTGAAGAGTTCGAGATCCACTCGATATGCTATAGCTCTTCAACCTTTTCACTTCACGGTACGAGCTATCCGTGGTGCGGATAATGTGATGGCTGACATTTTGTCTAGATGCCCACATGACTCCAACTAATACTTCTGTCCTATATTTCCATATATTACAGAGTCATAACACACCTATATTTCTACAATAGATTAGCACATCTGTACTTACTTTATATGTACACACTATCGTGCTTTGTTGTCATCTTCTTCTGTTCGTTTTTTAAGATGATAGAGGAGGACTGAGTAGTTAATATAAGGGCCGTTAGTTTACTAAACAGCCACAATTATTAATAATGTATTGTACCTTATGAAGCATATTAGTTATTAATTAGCATTATATTGCTTGTACTTTCTCAGAATGTCATTGTTGAGCTGAGGACTTACCTTACTAGTATCAAGCATGACGAGTTCTAGATTGTGTACTTACCCTCGGAATGCCAGAGCATATGTCCTGGATCGTCATGTAGTTTAACTTTACCATGTACTTATGTCATTACATGTCAAAGAATGTACTATTTAAATTTTCCTATCAGATTTGTACATCCATTTTTAAAGACAATATTAGAGTATGCTGTTTAATGATGATTATAGTAACTTGCATACGTATATTGTGTTTACATGCTAACGTGATGTGAGTTGGTGACACCTCCCCGATGTGAATATTTTTTGAGACATATTTATTTTTCTGTTGAGGTATATCCTCACCAGACACTCTATAATTAGCCTATTGTTTGGCAATTTAGTTAATTATCAGCGCATAATTCGTGCGTTTTGAGCCGCTTATCGCATGCTCTTTGATATTGAAAAAAAAAAATATGTTCCACATTTTTTTTTTATCGGGAGGAGGTGGTGATATGTTGCGTGATAAATTCTCGCAACATCGTTTTATTTCAATATCTATTTTATAACGCAAGGGCAACAACTGCTTGAAATTTATTGTCACTTTTCTCGGTAAGCATTTGTCTTCTCGCGTTGGTATCGAATGCAGTTAAGTTTGAGCTGTGGTCATTTTGCGCTGGACTGCGCATGACTTGTCTTGCTTCTGGGTCGATCGGTTTCCGCCCACCACTAGTGGAGTGAGCGATTTGGAATGGCGAAAGAGATGCCTCGTTGAAGAGGGGATCTCCGCTATTTTTTTGTTCTGTCAGGGATGTGTAGTCCTCTTATGGATATTTCGTTTATTCGGGATAATACCTCTAGTGTATTTGCACATGCCGGGAGGCGTGATATTTCTGTATTTCTTGAAAGCAAGGTAAATTGACTTTTTCATTAACTCTATCGATTTTGGGTCGTGAGCGATTCGATTCATAGCCTGTCTTCGAAAGTCGTCGTCACGAGATGTTTTTTCCCAGCTCACATGTCGCTGCATTGTACTGCATCGGTTGATGCAGGTACCAAGGACCATTACTTGCTACTTTGTTAAATGAACTAGGTTTGAAAAACCTTTATTATCTAGAGGATATTTTTGAGGACATTATTTATACTTCGGCAGACGTGTCTGTCTTGCTGAAGTCAAACTAAGGAGAGTGAACTGATCTCATACATCTGGTTATCTCCTGGCTGTTATAGAAAGGGATGGAGTTTTCCACCTGACTACATTTACAGCACTTTGAAATATAACATGCATCTGGCTCATCATTGTAATGCTGTCTACCGTCTATTGCTGTATTGAATGTTGCTGTGATAATGACTGTTTGATGTGTCTACATATTCGCGTAACCATTTTGTCACTGTGGCGTCCACAATAAATAATGAAGAAAAACGTCAACGGCTGTTTCAAGAATCATTGACTTTATACGTCGTGAGTTTACTGACGTCCTATGTGGATTGCCCTGTTATTTTTGTATGAACATTGTTTTGACTGAACACATCTGCACACTACATAAAACCAGACATGCGGATACCATCCATCATCATATGGCATCACGCATCACACATGTTTAGATGACTCAAGCCATCAAATATTACTTTGTCGCATTATACATGAATATGAAGTATGATGGAACATCACAATACGTAGGTTATTTTGAAGATTTGAGATGTTTATCTGACATTATATTTCTTCAGAAGCTTACGGCAAACATGAAAAGATTACTGAAGTGGTGACAGTTCAGTGAAAATGTATGCAGTTGTGACAGAATGGGGCAACCCCTCTCGATCTCTGTTTCACTCCGGCAGTAATCGGTGCATTTGTGCTACTGATTTTATTGAGTGCTTTCAATTGTCGAACTTTCTTTCGTCACTATGTAGCAGATAGTTAATATTTTCAAGTATTCTTCCACCACTTTCGGTATATTGTGTCTTGACTGTTATCTGACACTCCTTGTGGGTGATAAACACCTCACATTTGCAAGGAGAGGTAGAGATAATATTACGAGAGGCAGGTTGGTAAAATTCCCTTGTACGAAGCTTGGCCACTACGGATTAACATTAACACGTACATCGCCCAGCGCTAGCTGCCTAATCACCGATAAGACGGGTGCGCGCATCACCAAAGCTTGGAATACGGGAAGACAACTGAAGGACAGACACAGATAAGAGACTACTTTCTAATAAAGTAATGAATTGCTACTTTTGGAACACGTTGTCATATGAGGTTAACGACATGTTCGCGAGTCTGTACGCAAGGCATTGTGTATCTTATTGCCATATATGGTAATACGTGATCTTTTGCTTTACGCACCTTATTTCGCGTGGAATATTTTGAAAGTACCACACCAGAACCCGCCTGTTTGAAAATGATTGGAGCATTTATTTTGCTCCATAACCAACAGATGCGTGTGAGACCGAGAATATAATCTGACACGTTTCAGTGTTATTCCACTGTGAAGATCGCTTGCCAAGATACCAGACCTTGCTAGAGTGAAGCCTAGAATTCAGAATTCCTTCTGAACATACCAGACACCTTTTATTGGAGAATTTTGGACGGACTTTCATAGCCCAGGAAATCTCTTTCATATTAAATAAGGAAACCAGGAATGAGGAAACTGAAGGACCACACACGAAGTCAGAGAGGGAACTTATTAAATTAACGACACCCCAGATGCGTGTAAGAGGCCGATTCAAGTCTCTTTTATTCATCTGAGCAAAAGGTATGTGAGCCAGAATTGGCTAAGTTGTGATTTTACATTCTATATTTTATTACTAACATGTGAACTAACAAATATATGTGTATGACCATGTGAAGTTTAATATATGAAAATTGCTAGTGAATGTCCAAGTCATTTGAGGCTGGCAACCCCAGCGTATAGAATGATGATTCATGAACCACCGCTGCACGGGCTGGTCATTTCGTTATTGCTAGTTTTCTAATTAGAACTAAAAGCAGAAAGTAGTCCCAAATTCCATACGGAGCAGGGAGGGAAAGATGACAGAAATGATGCATTTAAAAAAAATACAGTTTTGCCTTGTTTTGGCGAGTCGTGTCCCGTTCAACCTAGTCGGTTATATTAAGGCACATGTCCAAATATAAAAGACCCTTAGGTCTGGGGTTTTAAACATTTTAATTATAATACTTACAATTTCAAGCAGTGTAAATGTCCATATAAACATATTCACTTTAAAATTAATGTAAGTTTTCAAGAATTAAACTAGTGTAAATGTCTATGTGAAAATATTCATTTTGTAATTAATGGAAGTTTCAAACTTTTCAAATCAGTGTAAACATAAATGAAAACATATTCAATTTATATTGTGAACACTTTTCAATCAGTGGAAATGTAAATGTAAACATTTTCTATCTGTATTATTAACCGTTTCATTTAAATGTAATGTAAAGCAATTCAATTTAAATGTAAAAGAAAATTTTATCCCGAAGGATTAAATTTAATTCTTATCGAGGGTAAATTCTGAGATAAATGGGATGGTAGAATAGAAGAGGGGGGCACATAAGTATGTGTCGGGAAACGCAATACTGAGGAGAGCGTTTCGTTTCTATTCTTTACCATAGATATTGGTGGTATCAGCAGAAAGTACTATCTCTAGAACCAAGTGAAGGTAGAAGTGGACTGACGTTGTGCGAGACAGACGCAGAACCAGCTTGGCCGTTACTCCTTGACGTTCTAGGAATGTGCGGCGCCTTTAATCTTGACCAGCGACGAGCGAGAGCAGTGTAAACAGAACCCATCAGCGGGAGCAGAAACTATTGACAGCTAAGTGAAAAATATACTCTGCCAAAGTGAATTTTTCCCCATCATCTCTACTATAAATCAATGATGAAACTTTTCTTCTAAACTACTCAATTTATTTTCAAACTGTTAAAACTTAAAGTGATTATTAAATATTGTTATTTTATGTTACAAATTTAACTTCGATATAATCATTTTAAAGTTAATGTTTGTCAATTTACTACACACACTCTAAACAGAGCTATATCAGAATAATAAGAATTCCACTGTGTAAATCAGGGGTGGGGGCCTGAACGAGCTTAATAAGTGCTTAATTTCTTCACAAAAGTTGTCGGCAGATTCTATAATTAACCTGCTCAGCCAAAGCAGCATTGTTTTCGCTTATCTGAATATCTTGTGAATACTCCCTTTGTAATCGAAGTGTCATTAACCTTCTATCTACATCTCTGACAAGAGTAATCTTGTGTGAAGGTAGATACCTTGGAAGCCCATAATAGATAATCTTGAGTTTTGGCCACTGTTGGACCACTACTGCAAAGCAGGGGAGGCAATACCGTCACAGCAGTATTGACACAAATGTGTGAGAAAAATGAAGTTGTAAGGAGGCAGAAAGTGTAGTTATATGTATTTTCTTCTCGAGTAACCCGGCTGAAATACTGTTTTTAATACTTTCCCCCAAGCATTCGGGAAGCCACTGAACCACATAATATTTTTTTAGAGAAAAATTAAAGTTTATGAACTATAACTACCAGTTTATAGCAGAGATCATAATAATAATAATAATAATAATCATAATAATAGTCCCGTCAGTTATTACTGACAATGGGAATGCACCCTTGAGGTGACATTTTCTCCTCTCTTGTGCTTGCCTTGAGAGCTTCTTTTCACCCAATCTGAGCATTGCTACATGTTGCGGCGAGTAGCTTCATCCTCCATGGGAGGTGCTGGATTTATATCCAGTGCCATCATGTCTCTCTTGCACACATCTTTGAACCTCAGCTGCGGTCGCCCAACTGTTCTTTAATATATAGCAGAGAAGGTGGGGTCAAAAGTGCTTCACAAGTTTAGAGCTAAGAAGTTCATCTTGAGAATTATACAAATTTATATCAGAAATATGTAAGCATGTGAACAATAACAAACATTTTCATACACATTACATACAATTGCTGTAGTCGTTTCTGCTGAAGCTGCTTTGTAAGATGGTAGCCTATATTGGTATTTTAAAAAAAAAAAAATTGGCTAAGTTTCAATGTTTCCTGGCAAACATTTTTGGGAAAATTTGAAGTCAAAATATTCGGACAATAAAACAAGAATTATGCTTTGTGATTAAGAGAGACTGCTCATTTGAATATTTGATAAAAATAGACCCTTAGACTAGATCTTAAGAAATGTTCCTCATAAAGCAGAAAACACACAAATTATGTTGCAGGAACAACAGCTGGTACAAAAAAAAAAAAAAAAAAGTTTAAATTTTATATCTCAACACATGATATGACTATATGAAACGCCTAGTTTAGGCGACTTCCTAGACAACTGTGGATGTGGGATAGCCCAAGAAACAATGTGTGTAATCCAATTACATACCTGTTTACAGAAGATTTAGAAGCAGCTTTGTATATGGGAAATCTAGGCCCAGAAGAACAATGCAACTTTGACTGTGTACAGGCAAAAGAAAAACTTAGTATAACACTAAAGAAAGTAAAGAGGGCTTCAAAAAGTTATCAAGCTGGATTTAGCCTTACTTAAAGATAAGGAAAGGGTGAGATACAACATTACAATACAGAATAGGTACAAATATGAGTATGAATAAAAAGAAATGCTAAAATGGTCAATACATACAAACTTCATAAGAAATCCAGCTATAAAGAAGATGGCAAAGTAAAAACTGATGACAAATGAAATTTTATAATTTATGGGTGCAAGAAGAAAGAAGGAACAAGGTGAGGAAAAATATGAAAGACTAAATAGACAAACAAATATAAACAGTAAAAGAAGACTGGCTAAACCAGAGGTGAAAAGAGCTCAAAGCGCTGCACAGAAAAGACACAAAATTTACATACAAGCAAATAAATAAGTAAACAGGCAGAAGAACACAGTCAAAACAAGTAATAATATTACTGGGTCAAGAGAATGTAACAGAAAGGTTAACAGAATATATAAATGATCACTATGATGATGATACCCAACGGGCTGATCACCCGTTTGCCAGTCACTTTGATTACGGAAACAACAACAAACGGATTGATTTGTCGTTGCCCTAAAGACGCCATTAGGCGTGATGGGAACAACGGCAAAGAAAATCTATTCGCTGTTGCCCTTAAGACGCCACTAGGCGTAATGGCCACTGACTGCTTGGCCGGTCGTTGGCTAAGGACGGAAGAAGAAGAATGATGATGATAGATAACAAATATTTAAGAGAACTGTGAGAGCCACCAATACTTGTGGCAGAAGTTCAAGATGCCATGTGCCCCATGAAGAATTGCAAAGCCCATGGATCATATAATATAGCAGTTAAGGAAATTGAGGCTGGAGAGAATTTGGGATAGAAATGATAACAACACTGCTGAATCTATTACAATGCATCCATCCTGGTAATCTATTAAAATCCATATCTTTACTTTGTTAAAGAAACCTGGAGCCATTGAATATCAAGGTCACCGCATAATTAGTGATATGAGTCATGTGACACAAAATACTATTAAGAATGATGATCATAAGAAGAGTGAGAAGAAAGATAAAACCAGAAATTGGTGATTGTCGTGTTTTGGTCTGTCTTACATAACGGTCATATTTACCGCTCACAATAATAGGATAAAACTGACCGATATAACAGCCAATGAGAACGCTCCTTTTCCTGGTGTGTATAAGGAAACCTTTCATGCTTACCATAGAGGCCTATTTTGTGTAAGTGACAATACGAAGATATTTAATTTCTTAAAGATTAAAGATATTTAAACGAAAAGATATAGCTAGTTTAACAACGGGGATATTACTTAAGAGGTAGGTGTAAAGACTTCCTCGAATAGTATGTTATTCTAAGAGAAAAATCGTTTTAATTGACATTTATACATCACGGTAGTCCCCAATATAGATAGTTAAAGGCTGCATAGATTTAAATGCATTTTGCTAACTAAACAAATTTTAGATAGACCGATAGAGATAAATTACCAGTATGATACTAACTTTAAATGATTAAAATCAGTCCACAATTAAGAGAGATAACAGATATTAAAATTTCTGCACATTGAACGAGAAGGCAGAAAGACGCATTGGTTTGAGATTCTCAACACCGCTTTTACCCCTTCCATCCGCGAGGTACGATGCAATAATATATAAGTCCTTGAACTTGGCTGAATTGAGGCTACAACATTTTCAAATATTACGCTGAACAGACGAAAGCGGAAAACGCTTGCTGTCAAATAATTTGTAGCTGTATCTACGTAGCAGACCTAGATACCCCTTTACAGCCTGTTACAGCTATTGTGTATTACCTGAGGGTAAGAGAAATATATATATATATGATTATGTAATTTTATTGTGTATAATCCACTTGTGTGTTCGGTAGTGTGTTATATGTGTTAAGAAAAAAAATTACAGGACGAGTGTGCTGCCGGCTTGAACGCAAGCATGTGTTGACTTTTAGAGACGAAAGCCAGCATTGGGAATGTGTAGGATAATTGAGAATTATGGCAGAATCTACGACTGTAAATTTAATAATGTATTTGAAGGAGTATTTCATAAAGGAACGTCACACTGTTCAGGAACATAAGAAAGGATGTCAGGAATTGTTAACATGTATTAATCAAGGTGTCACTTAATAGTTTGTACTAAACCAAATCATTGTAAGGAAGCATATTATGGACAAATGGATCGAACTTATGATTTATAAGGAAAATGTAATCACATCGAACTGGCTGTAGGTGGTACTGAAGTAAAGTGTCCTGTGCAACTGTTAGCACATTGAGTTTGTTTGTAAAGTTCATTGTGTGTGTGTGTGTGTGTGTGTGTGTGTGGATAAAATAGTGCTGGACCATACAAGGATTGCGATTATTTGTATTTCCCAGGTTTTATCCTGAAATGACTAACAGTCTTCGAAACATTCAATTCTGAGGAACTCTGTTGGTTCGAAACGTTCTCAAGATACTTAGAGCGAGCCACCATGTTGTTTCCCAGCCTGGAGATCCAGACACTGTGTGATCCTGGCTATAATGGATGCTTACTTACTTACTTACTTACTTAGTCGTTCCCCTTCTACCGTGAGGTGTTATAATGGATGCTTTGCAGTATAAAAGATAGGTGGAACCATAACTCCACTGGTCGGCACATCCAGACTCAGTTTGTTAAGAAATAAAACACACATCAAACAAACAATTGAGTGATGACTCATTAAGGATTTTAATAAACTTATACCACCTTTACAGTCCAGTGAAAATAACAACTATATATAAATATATATGAATACAATAATTGACAATTGAAATATAACTATCATATTTAACTATTGTGGAAATGAACATTCCATACTTATTTATTTCTATTATGTATAAAGCATTTGAATTTTATTATCATTTTCCTAACCGAAAAGAGAAACGGTATAGGATCAATAAATTGTAAATATTTACACCCAGTCTTACTTAATTATTCAATTTGAGTTAGGTTCTGTTTGTGCGTGTATATATATATATATATATATATATATATATATATATATATATATATATATATATATATATATATATATATATATATATATATATATATATATATATATATATATATATATATATAAAATTAATTTATCCCCTAGCAGAGTCAAAATAACTATATAACCATTATTCAGGGTGGGATCTGGAGAGGTAGCACTTAGACCTTCAGTAACATTCACTATCATCATACTTGAAGGTTTATACAGCTTGACCCTACCTTGATTGTCGATACACCCTTACTCTTTTTCAGAGAAGGGGGTTTTTCCTATAAGACCAGTCTCTGATCTGGCGCTATACTGGTATCCTTTGATACATCTTTTTGTCTGGGATATCATATATTCTAATAACATCTGAACCTCTCGCGACATCTGGTGTCTCCTTCCGGGATTTCATTAATACCCTGGGGTCTTTATTTTAAGATAGTCACTTGTAAAAGTTAAAAGTAGAAAGTAAATAAATAAGAGAAAGGAAGTAAATAAATATATAAAAATAACTCATTGTAATAATATTGAGTAAATAACAAAATTTTGGTGACTGGATGAGCTGACAGTGGTTGTATTTAATTAAGTTTTGCATAGTAATTAAGTTGGTACCTTATTTAGATTTATAATTTGTATATTGATAAGATTGCAAGAGAATGCCAGACTTGGAAAAATTTAGATCTGCTACCGTACAGTCGGCAAAAGAATTTGGACTAAGTGGGGAGGATCTGATTAAATATGTCACTACTGAATGTGATTAGTTAATAGAAAGAGAAGATAAGAAGTTAGAAACAGAAAGAAGATTACAAATAGAATCTGATAGAGAGGAAAAGAGATTGCAAATGGAGGCAGAGGAAAAAAGATTACAAATAGAATCTGATAGAGAGGAAAAGAGAGTGCAAATGGAGGCAGAGGAAAAAAAGATTACAAATAGAATCTGTTAGGGAGCAAAAGAGATTGCAAATGGAGGCAGAGGAAAAGAGATTGCAAAGGAAACATGAGTTGAGGCTGAAAGAGCTGGAACTTCAAGGACATGTTACAGTCAATGGAAGTAGCCCAACTACCTCTGATACTAGTGCAAGGCACGGCACCTCAAATGGAGCCATGAATTTTCACTTGGATCCATTTGTGGAGAAAGAAGATGATATTGAGTCTTTTTTAAGTAGGTACGAGAGATTAGCTACTAACTATGGCCTAGAGAAAAAGAAGTGGAGCCTTAAGTTATCACAAGGATTGAGAGGAGCCTCTTATGAAGTTTTTGCAAAACTGGGCAAAGAAGACCAAGAAGACTATGAACTTTTGAAGCAGGCATTGCTAGTCCGTTATGAAAAGAATTCTGAATTTTATAGGAAGAAGTTTAGAACTACCAAGCTACTTTCTGGAGAAACTTACCACCAATTCTCTGCAAGATTAGAAACCTACTTGGAGAAGTGGACTACTCTTGGAAAAACCCAAGACCTAAAAGAAATGGTCTTGATGGAGCAAATGAGAGAGTCTATGCCTCCAGACATGAGAAAATTTCTTATGGAACAAGGTGCAGAGAGATTGGGGGAGATTCTAACAGTTGCTGAGAGATATCAAGCGGCTCAGTCAGAAATAGCGGGAGTCAAGAAGAAACAAGGAGATAGTAGTAAAGCCCCACAAAACCAAGATGAGTATGATAATAGGGACCGACAACACAATTACAGACAAGGTTATGACAGGCCTAAATATGACCAAAGAGACAGGAACCCTCAGGTACAGGAAAAAAGACCCTACAGACAGGGCGATAGGTGGTGTAAAATATGTAAAATGAACAACCACCATACAACGGAATGTGGTAGGAAAGTCACTCCATATCACGCTGCATGTATGATAACAGTGGGAAAGGGCAGAAAGGAACCGACATCAAGTCAGGTAGAACTTCATCATCCCCCCACCTGTGAAGAAGTAACCTGTAATGGTACTAAAGTCAAGTGCCTTTACGATTCAGGATTGGAATATGACTCAGTTGTGAGTGCGACTCTGGTGCACCCTGAGCAGTATACCACAGACAAAGTGGAGATACAAGGGGCATTAAAGGGAACAGCCACCATGACACTTCCCGTAGCCAGAATAAATGTCAAAACTCGTTATGTGGAAGGAGTGATCAGTGCAGCAGTGTGTGATGATCCTAATTACCCGCTAGTGTTAGGAAGAAGATATGTCTTTTTAGGGAACCCAATAAAACCTGTGATCATGGCGACACTCCAGACCAGGTCAAGCCATATGAAGGAGGAGGGAACACCACTAAACATTCATCCTAAAAAGATGAGAAAGTCCCAGGCTAAAGACAAAACATTAAAACCTTGCTTTGGCAAATTGCCAAACAGCCATAACCCCCCAAAGAAAGGAACAATTTTATGTGGATGATGGATTGCTTTACATGAAGGCTGGAGCAGGACCCAATGGGCATAGCCAGTTAGAACTGCCATCTTCATATAGGGACACGGTTATGGAACTCGCACATGTTGTACCAGACGGTGGACATATCAAAATTGGTACCACCTGTCAACGGCTATCTGTAAACCATTATGTGCCAGGCATAGCTGGGGACATTGCTCAGTTTGTGAATGCCTGTGATCAATGTAGCAAGGTAAACTCCACACGTGGAGAAAATCAACAGGACCTAAAAAAGCATTGTGGTGAACATAGGCCTGAAAATAAACATAAACAGGTAGACAGAGTGAATAGGCCAACACCTTCTCACACCCAGTCTTCCAGAAAACTAGTTACACTGGCAACTCTCCATATGGTACCGAGAGTAAACATAAACACAATCCAGTCCACTCCTACACAAATGTGTTCAAAATTTGTGAACTGAATAACATCAGCAATGAGGTTACTAGGCCATCTTTGCAAGCAACCAGATGGGGAATCCCCAAGAAAATAGGTAGTGGACGTTTGGTGTGTGCTAATTTAGCAGCACAGCCAACATCCGCATATTGCCATTTACATTAACATTGTAAGAAAGGGGACCGGTAACGGTGGTAGCTGGCCGGCCCTATACACAGTCCATTGAAAGTATTTGACAAGGACATGGATTGAGATTTTATATTATATTGCCATGCTAACGGGAGAATTGATTTCTTGTAGCAGGAAACTTCATTTCCCCATATCATATTACCGCCAGTGAGGTTTAGCTGAGGAAACCCCTCTGGTGAAAATGGACTCTTCCTGAATTACAGGAAATTAAGGAGTGACAAAATGGAAAAGCGAATCTAGATAAGGGTATTGCCATTTTCCAGTCAAGCCTAAGCTCAGACCATTGCTGGCTGTTCACATCTCGGAGGGGTACTATGAGTTCCATATGTTGCTTTTTGAGTTGAAGATACTCCGAGGGTTTTATCCAAGATGATGAGGAAATTACTGGGTCCCTTACATAACTCAGCTTTCACCATTTTTATAGATGACATCCTCATAACTATTGGAACCTTGAGGAACATCTAACACCTCTGGGCATGTCATTGAACAGATTCAGAGAAGAGTACTGGTGAATATTGATTGATAATCAGCATTTGACAGGCAGCAGCACCTGTGCTGTTTATTAACACAACATATAGAATATATTCCTGGATCGCAGAACGTTGGGGCAGATTTCTTAAGTAGGCACCCACCTGCAGGAAACCAGGATAACCGTAAGGCAGAATGAACCTCATTTTGGGGTAATGCCATGATTGTAAATACAGACAGGAAAGCTTCACCAAGTGGTTCACGCTTTTAAATGGGGGAGCTCTGTCGTGTTTTGGTCTGTCTTACACAACGGTCATATTTACCGCTCACAATAATAGGATAAAACGGACCGATATAACAGCCAATGAAAACGCTCCTTTTTCTGGTGTGTATAAGGAAACCTTTTATGCTTAACATAGAGGCCTATTTTGTGTAAGTGACAATACGAAGATATTTAATTTCTTAAAGACTAAAGATATTTAAACGAAAAGATATAGCTAGTTTAACAACGGGGATATTACTTAAGAGGTAGGTGTAAAGACTTCCTCGAATAGTATGTTATTCTAAGAGAAAAATCGTTTTAATTTACATTTATACATCAGGGTAGTCCCCAATATAGATAGTTAAAGGCTGCATAGATTTAAATGCATTTTGCTAACTAAACAAATTTTAGATAGACCGATAGAGATAAATTACCAGTATGATACTAACTTTAAATGATTAAAATCAGTCCACAATTAAGAGAGATAATAGATATTAAAATTTCTGCACATTGAACGAGAAGGCAAAAAGACGCATTGGTTTGAGATTCTCAACACCGCTTTTACCCCTTCCATCCGCGAAGTACGATGCGATACTACACAAGTCCTTGAACTTGGCTGAATTGAGGCCACAACATTTTCAAATATTACGCTGAACAGACGAAAGCGGTAAACGCTTGCTGTCAAATAATTTGCCGCTGTATCTACGTAGCAGACCTAGATACCCCTTTACAGCCTATTACAGCTATTGTGTATTACCTGAGGGTAAGAGAAATATATATATATATATATATATGATTATGTAATTTTATTGTGTATAATCCACTTGTGTGTTCGGTAGTGTGTTATATGTGTTAAGAAAAAAAATTACAGGACAAGTGTGCTGCCAGCTTGAACGCAAGCATGTGTTGACTTTTAGAGACGAAAGCCAGCATTGGGAATGTGTAGGATAATTGAGAATTATGGCAGAATCTACGACTGTAAATTTAATAATGTATTTGAAGGAGTATTTCATAAAGGAACGTCACACTGTTCAGGAACATAAGAAAGGATATCAGGAATTGTTAACATGTATTAATCAAGGTGTCACTTAATAGTTTGTACTAAACCAAATCATTGTAAGGAAGCATATTATGGACAAATGGATCAAACTTATGATTTATAAGGAAAATGTAATCACATCGAACTGGCTGTAGGTGGTACTGAAGTAAAGTGTCCTGTGCAACTGTTAGCACATTGAGTTTGTTTGTAAAGTTCATTGTGTGTGTGTGTGTGTGTGGATAAAATAGTGCTGGACCATACAAGGATTGCGATTATTTGTATTTCCCAGGTTTTATCCTGAAATGACTAACAGTCTTCGAAACATTCAATTCTGAGGAACTCTGTTGGTGCGAAACGTTCTCAAGATACTTAGAGCGAGTCACCATGTTGTTTCCCAGCCTGGAGATCCAGACACTGTGTGATCCTGGCTATAATGGATGCTTCGCAGTGTAAAAGATAGGTGGAACCATAACTCCACTGGTCGGTACATCCAGACTCAGTTTGTTAAGAAATAAAACACACATCAAACAAACAATTGAGTGATGACTCATTAAGGATTTTAATAAACTTATACCACCTTTACAGTCCAGTGAAAATAACAACTATATATAAATATATATGAATAAAATAATTGACATTTGAAATATAACTATCATATTTAACTATTGTGGAAATGAAAATTCCATACTTATTTATTTCTATTATGTAAAAAGCATTTGAATTTTATTATCATTTTCCTAACCAAAAAGAGAAACGGTTTTAATTATTCAATTTGAGTTAGGTTCTGTGTGTGTGTGTGTGTGAGTGTGTGAGTGTGTGTGTGTGTGTGTGTGTGTGTGTGTGTGTGTGTGTGTGTGTGTGTGTATATATATATATATATATATATATATATATATATATATATATATATATATATATATATGTATATATATATATATATATATATATATATATATATATATATATATATAAATAAAAGAACATAAACAAAAAGAGCTGTAGGAGTAAAAACAGATCTATATGTATGCTTTATAGACTACACTAAGACATTTGATGAGGTGAAACTTAAGGTAAGTATAAAAATGTTAGAAATCAAAAGCATCAATGGCAAAGACCTGATAATAACAAAGAATATATATTGGCAATGAACAGCAGATACAAAAAAATGGCAACAAACTAGAAAACAGCGATGATAACATGGTGTTAGGCATGGATGTGTACCGCCACTTGATCTGTTCAATTTGTACAGAGAAATATTATATGTATACCGCTCCACTTATGTCACAGTCTTGACATATGGATGTTAGTCATGGGCACTGATTACAACCCATAAAAGCCAGCTTCAAACTTCAAAAATCAGGTATCTGAGGAAGGTGGTTGAGGTAACAAGAAGAGAAATGGTCTGCAACCAGATGATATGGGAAGGCTTCAAAACCCAGCCCCTGCAGACCGAAATAGAAAAGTCCCAGTTACGATGGTTTGGTCATGTATGCAGAATGGAAGATTAGCTTACTTACTTACTTAGTCGTTCCTCTTCTACCTTGAGGTGTAGAGGTTTGAAAGAGAGAGCGCCAGTCTACCCTATCGGCTGTCTTCCTCCTGGCCTGGTTCCATTCTAGTCCTCGGTCCTTCAAAGATTGTCTAATGTTGTCCTCCCAGCGGACTCTGGGTCGTCCTGGGGGTCTGGATCCCTGGCTCTTTGTTTTCCATGCTTGTCGTGGTAGCCGATCTTCTCCTATTCTGCAGACATGGCCAAACCATCTTAGTTGGGACTGTTCTACTTGGGTCTGCAGGGGGTGGGATTTTAGGCCTTGACGTATCGTCTGGTTGCAGAACACGTCTCTTCTTGTTACTTCAACCACCTTCCTCAGATACCTCATTTCTGAGGTTTGGATCTGGCTTTTGTGGGTTGTAGTCATTGCCCATGACTCGCATCGCAGAAGATTAGCTACCATGACATATATGGGAAACCAAGAGCCAGGATGACCCAGATTTCGCTGGGAGGATAACATTAGACAATCTCTGAAGAATCGAGGACTAAACTGGAACTAGGCCAGGAGGAAGACCGCTGATACGACAGTATGGCGTTGTCTGACAAACCTCTACACACCAGGGAAGAAGAGGAACAACTAAGTGAGTAAGTATAAAAATGTTTGAAAGCAAAAGCATCTATGACAAAGACCTGAGAATAACAAAGAATATATATTTTGGCAATGAACAGCAGAAATAGAAAAATGGCAACCAAGTAGAAAACAACAAAGATAACATGGTGTTAGGCAGGGATGTGTGCCTGATCTGTTCAATCTGTACGGTGAAATTACCATGAGATCCACAGAGAATTTGCAAGGATATCAATTGGTGGACATAATACAAACAACTTGAGATATGCTGATAAAACAGTCTTAATAGTAAAAACGTGAAAAAGGGTTACATGAAATAACTGATACAATACTGACAGAAAGTAAAAAATAAAGACCTTCGACTACATGTATTGGAAAAAAAGAAAATTGCCTTGTTGCAGCCACAAGGACGTTTGTCCCTGATGAAGGCCTTGTGTAGATATTTTTTTTTTCATTAGTCCTAGCAGAAGACGGAAATCTTGTGACTGCAACAGGGCAGTTTTCTTTGTCCTAGTATGCATTACCCTCTATTCTTTCTGTTTTTTTTTTGGTTTTTTTTTTAACGCACCTCAGAGAAAGAGCTAGATTTAGCATATTTTTGTAATATGAGATACATTCATTCATAACCCTCCCCTCCCAAAGGAGCATAGACCTTCAACAAACACATGCCAAGTCCTCTTGTCACGTGCCATCATCTCAAGTTCTTTCCACGTTCTCCTTATCATTTTCACCTATGTTTCCAGCTCTATTCTCCATGTGCTTCTTGGTCTACCTCTGCTTCTCTTGCCCTGGGGATTCCAGAACAAGGACTGCCTTGTAATGCTATCAACAGGTTTCTTTAGTGTGTGTCCTTTCCATCGCCATCGTCTTCTTCTCATCTCATGTTCCACTGGCACTTGTCTAGTTCTTGTCATCAGTTCCACGTTGGTAACCTTGTCATACCATTTTAATCCTCTATTCTACGCAAGCACCCATTTATGAAAGTCTGTAGCTTTTTGGTCTTTGTTGTTCTCCATGTCTCAGAGCCATACAATAGGACTGACTTCACATTTGAATTGAAGATTCTTATTTTCGTGTTGGATCCGATTTCTCTTGATCTCCATATATTTCCCAATGCAATGAAAGCTCCTCTTGCTTTTTGTATTCTTATTTTGATATCACTGTCTGTCCCTCTAACTTTGTCTATATTGCTTCCAAGATATGTGTACGATTCTACATCTTGTATTGGTGCTTCTTCAAGTTCAACCCTGTTATCATTACCTGCATTTATTCTCATTATCTTTGTCTTTTCCCTGTGTATTTTCAGACCCAATTGCTGTGACCTCTCATCGAGTGTTTTCAATTTGTCCTGCATCTGATTACGGTTATGGGACAGAAGAGCTAAGTCATCAGCAAAATCCAGATCATCCAACTGCTTAGTCAGAGTCCACTGGATTCCATTTCTGTTGTGTGTTGTCGATGTTCTCGTAACCCAGTCTATTGCTAGTAAGAAAAGAAATGGAGACAAGAGGCATCCCTGTCGCACTCCTGTTCTTATCCCAAACGGTTCTGTAAGCTGTCCTTCATGAAGAACTCTGCATGTCATGTCTTCATATGTTTTCTTTATTAAATTAATGATCTTCAGGGGAACTCCATAATGCCTCATCAATTTCCGAAGTGATTCTCTGTCTACACTGTCAAATACCTTTTCGTAGTTGTAGTGGATTTGATGGTATTGTATGATGGTGATATTACTAAGTGTGATGTATGAGGTCAGCTGTGAAGGCTCCTGAGATAAAATGTAGCTGTGAATTTTCAGAAGGCCTTTCTTGCTACCACTACGACCTCACACCTATCTTTTTTTCTAATGAATGTGGCTACGTTAAAATCTAGGGTACTGAATGTAATGTGTTGTATTGACATATACAAACACACACACACACAGATATTAAATAATATAATATTATCAATAAAATTTAGAACACAATGAACTAAATTCAGCTGGTGAAATTTTAGAAAGTAAATCTTTTTTAAATTTATTTGTTCTGAACCAAGGTTTTATTTTGGCCAGAACATATGAAAGATTTTGGAATTTATGAGTGAATGGCATGAATAAATGGCATGATAAATAAAAGGTGTGTACGTATACAATTTTCACGATTAGTTAATATTTCTACAGTTCATAATTTTATTTTCCCTGGGAGAACGATGAATAGATGTGCTGTTGGGGTGGCTTCATCCCTCCCTGTCTATGCCTACCAAACATTGTCCATTAATGATGGAAGGAAATGGGATGTTTTAGTAGTAATTCACTTTGGGTGCTATGTCTATGAAGTTGGTGTAAATCCAGCAGACCAGCCTGCTTACGTAACTTTGAAAGAGTAGTTCTGGTGCTGGAATCTGGTGGCCCCGCCTCTCCGTGCTTGGGGGCAATATATCGGGTGGCCCCACCTCTCCGTGCTTGGGGGCAATACAAGGCTGTTCTGCCGAGATGCGACACTGCACGGGTCCTCACTGTCAGTTATTTACCCAGCATTTGACACCACCTTTTGGTGTCAACATAAAAAAACTCACAGCTCTGAAATAAAGTATTGGTTTAGGTTCAGAACCTTACCTAAGGAGCCACTTCTACACGTAACAATTTACAATAACACCACTTAGACAGGGTCAGATCTCTCTGACCATACAACACATCTTACCAAGTTGGTTTCACATAGGATAAGTTCTCCCAGACTACATATTCCGAAATATGTTTATTAGCTTCCTGCCATAGAATAGGATAGGTGATATGTTCCACTGATCTCAACACTTGATCTGTCCTTCCTAATCCTTGCTGGAGTTTATATATATTGTTTGTCCCTAGACCCTGAACTAGGGCGGGGGGTCTAGAGCAAATCCTTACTTGTTGTAAGGCTAGATTTCGATATGGCAGTATCAAATCACTCGAAACATTAAACAATATTTAAAATATACAAAGAAATAATTTCAATCTTACCAGATTATGAATAAAGAACACAGAAATGCTAGCAAAACTCAGCTGAGCTGCTGGCTATAGTATGGCGTCCCTGAACTTATTTCAATTTACTTCATTGGAAATCACCACACTTAAAATTTACTGTGTCTATCACTGGACAACTATTGAGGAATGGCAAAAAAAGCGCGTCTGAGCGCTGATAATATGATTGTCTGTGGCCAATCAATGCCTTGTGTTTTTTCAAATTCAAATTTCCTACACTAAAGTCATTTCAGTCATGCTTCAGTCAAGTATGGATTTTTATCTGTTAGTCCGTCCGTCTCTACTTGCGTTTTCACAAAAAACGTACTTGGTTTTTGAACCAACCTATCCGTCCCCTCTACAAATTTTGTCTTTAAAGTTATTTTTAGCCACAGCTCCCACCAATGTCCCTCTCTTTCATTCTAACTAGATTTGGACACTTGAGTCTCAAGGTCGCGGTTTTTGTGCAAATTAGTAACATGTTTGATTCAATGCAGTCTTTCGCTGATGTGAACAACACAGTCTTTTGTCAATGTCTTCATTATTATCTATCCGTCTGTATAAATAAAAGCATATTATTTCACTGCTCAAAATGGGCCATCCGGCCAGCTAGGTTTTATATTCCTAACATCATTATTAAGAAAAATTTACTTTTCAAGGTTAGTTGTCTTTTTCGAAATATTTTCTAGAATATTCTGTGAAACGTTTGCCGCTGCATTCAAATAAAGGACAAAATATCGCAAAAGCGTCCAAAAAATGACTGTTGCGTATAATAACTATGGTCCCTTTTGTCGATTTCGTTACCTTGTCAACTTGGGGGCGTGACTTTTCCTCCCTCCGCCCCCCCCCCCCCCCCCCCCCAATTGCATCTTTTTAGCCTTGCTAGTTTCACGCAATTTTTCAGTCATATTTTTTTCCTTTTTGATCCGCCGTTCTCATCCCGTTCAAATGGTAACCGTTTTGACTTCCCGTCTAGCAAGTCAATTTTTATGGAGGGTAGTGACCCGCGGTCAGGGCGATCATCTACTATCAGCAGCTTACGCATTATGTTTTTATCCTTACATGTTATCTTTGGAGGTATTTTAACGTTGTATCACTGTTAATTTTACGACACATCTCCCCACTTGAAAACATGCCTACGGCAAGTTCCAAAACCAGTGATACACATAGGTAAAATTACTCCTCACGTCTGCCACTACTCTAATTTTGATCACAGGGGTGCCGACTGAGGAAATCTGCACCAACATTCAATTTGCCTGGGATATATTGGATACTAAACTGATAAGGTTGAAGCAATAAAGACCACCTCAGCAATCTCGCGTTTTCATGCTTAGCCTGAGATAAGAATACGAGAGGCTGATGATCCGCCTCGACCACAAAAGTCCTACCATACAGATAGATTTGAAACTTCTTTATTGCCCAGATTAACGCTAAACATTCTTTTTCGCTTGTGGAGTATCCTTGTTCCGCCTTATTCAATTTGCGGCTTGCATAAGCGACTGGTTTCAGTTCCCCATCAGGTGAAGATGATCTTTGCAACAAAGCCCCTCCGAGTCCTACATTACTTGCATCGGTTCTTAAGACAAAGTCCTGTGTCAAATCAGGCAGTTTGAGAATAGGCTTGCTAGTGAGTTTTTCCTTTAAGTCTTGGAACGCTAATTCACTTTGCGCAGTCCAAATAATTTTATCTGGAAGTCCCTTGCGAGTCAGATCAGTCAGAGGAGCACAAATAGAGTTAAAATCTTTGATATATTTTTGATAAAATCCGCATAACGACACGAATGATCGCACGTCCTTTTTTGTTTGTGGTCTAGGTGCTCTCTGCAGTTTTTCCAAGTTCTTGGGGTCAGGGGTCATGTTACCCTGAAATACAGTGTGTCCCAAGAATTCCAACTCTTTGCATCCAATACAACATTTTGTTGGCCTAGCAGTTAAGTTCGCCTCCCGAAGCCTATTAAACAACATTTTTAGAGCGTCAATGTGTTCTTCAAATGTCTCTGTGGCGACGAGAATATCATCCATGAAATTCGTGATACATGGGTTATTCAGGGGATCCAACAATTTGCGCATCATCCTTGAAAATACACTCGGAGCATTTTTCAGTCCGAATGGTAGCATGTTGAATTCATAATGTCCATCTGAAGTGCTAAAAGCCAAATAAGGTCTCACTTCACTTCAGGCTTCACTGGAATCTGGTAATAGCCTTTACTAAGATCCACCTTTGAAAAGTATTTTGCCTTGTTTAATCTGGCAAATAACTGTTTTGTGTCTGGTAATGGATCCACTTGTCCTTCTGTGACAGCATTCAGTTTCCTATAATCTATGCACAGTCGGTGTTCCCCAGACGGTTTTCTCAACAAGACGACACTGGAACTAAAGGGTGATTCACTGTGTGAAATGATCCCCTCCTTCAATAAATAATCTATTTCTTCCTTCAATGCCTTCTCCTTCGCGAACGGAATAGAATAGGCTCTCATACAGATTGGGTTTGAGTCTACCAGTTTCATGTCATACTGTAGCAAATTTGTATGGCCTGGTTTATCTGTTAATACATCTGTATGTTCCTCCAGAACCTGTTGAACTCTCTCCCTCTGATTTTTAGTCAGGTGCTTACTGACTTTTACCTGTGCTGCTGTTTCACAAGGATGTAATGGGTATTCATGTGAGGTGAGTGGTTCCTTTTGCATTTGAGTTGCGATAGCTAAGGTCAGTAAGGGGGTGCTTTCCTGGAGTGGTCTGTCCAGATACTTCTTTAACAGGTTTACATGATAAACTTTCTCCTTCCCCTTTTTGTCAATTTTATAGTTTGTTCTAGACACCTTCTCTAGAACCGTATATGGACCTTGCCAACCAATTTGTAATTTATTCTGGCTACCGGGTAGTAGAAGCAGCACCTTCTCTCCCACAGCTAGTTCTCTGTCCTTTGCCTTCCTATTAAAATATGCTGCATGTTTCTTCCTGGCGTGTTTCAAATTATCATTTGCCAGTTTCCATCCAGCTTTCAAACGAGTGGTCAGTTCGTTCACGTATTGATAAGATGAGGTAACAGTCTCTTCCGCCTTCTCATCTGTCCAGGTCCTTAATAAAGCTTCTAATGGACCTTTTATTGGCCTCCCAAATAGCAGAGTTGCGGGAGCCATCCCGGTTGAACTATGTGGTACCTCCCAATACGCAAACAATGCGGCGGGCAGGAATTGATCCCACAGATCCGGTTTTTCGTGTGCCAGCTTTCTCAGGATAGAAATGAGAGTCCCGTTGAACCTCTCTACCTGGCCGTTCCCTTGAGGATGGTACGGACTACAATGAAAGTGTCTGGCTTGAAATAGTTTAAAAACTTCTTCCGTTAGTTTCCCCTTGAACTGCGATCCATTATCCGTCAAGATTTGATGCGGGAATCCTAATCGGGTGAATATTGTAAGTAGTGCCTCTGCTACATGTTTTGAATCAATTGATGGCAGGGCTACCGCCTCTCCCCACATAGAGCAAGTGTCCACCAGAGTAAGGATGTAACTGTTCCTCCTCTTGGTCCGAGTGAGAGGTCCCACAATATCCACTGCAACCCTCTCGAAAGGTGTTCCCACTATGGGCATTTCCCCTAGAGTTGCAGGAGCAGTCCAGTGCTTTGGAGCTACCCTTTGACATTCAGGGCAGGATTTGACATATCTTTTTATATCCTCCGTTATCCCTGGCCAGAAGTAATGACAAGCTATACGCTGTCCTGTGGCGCTGATCCCCATGTGACCACTGAAGGGAATCGCATGCCCGAGTTCCATCACTTTATCCCTATATGAAGTGGGAAGAACCAGCTGGTTGTGACCATTTGTTCCAGTTCCGGCCTTCCTATATAATAGTTTGTTCTTCATAAAGTATTCCCCCTTGCTCGGAGGTGTGTGGCATTTGGGCAATTTTTTAAAACATGGCTTGAGTGTCCTATCCTCAGCCTGCGCCTTTCTCATCTCCTCTGGATGAGCATTTATAGGTTCACCTTCTTCCTCCTTCTTCTGTGACCTGGTCTGCACTGTCGCCATGATCACAGGCCTCTCGGGATTCCCCAAGAAGACGTATCTACACCCCAATATCAGAGGGTAGATTGGTTCATCTATCACTGCTGCTCTGATTTCTCCTTCCACATAGCGAGTTTTCACCGTTATCCTTGCGATGGGAAGTGTCATGAGTGGTATGTCCTTAGTCGCCCCTTGTATTTCCACTGTTTCTGTGGTATACTGACTTGGGTCCACTAGGCTAGACTTCACAACTGAATCATAATCCAAACCTGTATCATAAAGGCACCTTATGGTGACCCCATTACAAATAACATCCTCACAAACTGGGGGGTGATAAGGTTCCTGTTGTCCATTAGGATTAACCTTTAATCGTTGAGTCCCCGACTTCATTGCAGCAATGTTTGAAGGTTTCCTTCTACAAAATTCGGTGTTATGGTTATCTCTCTTGCACCATTTACACCATCTTTTTCCTTGGTTAAACGGTTTCCTTTCATTATTTTTTTGGTCATTGAACTGTGAGTTTCTGTCGCGATAGTCATTTCTTGGCCGCTCAAAGTTTGTCCTACCTCTATTACCCTGTTCTCTATTGTCAAATTTATTAAATGGCTGTGGAGCTTTAAAATTATCTATGTGCTTCTTTTTAGCACCACTTACCTCTGCCTGGGCTGCCTGATACCTCTCAGCGACATTTAAAACCTCTCCCAATTTCTCTGCACCTTGTTCCATGAGAAATTTTCTCATGTCTGGAGCCATGGACTCTCTCAATTGCTCAATCATGATCATTTCTTTAAGATCTTGGGTCTTCCCCAGAGCAGTCCATTTCTCCAAATAGGTTTCCAGTCTGGCAGAGAATTGGTGGTATGTCTCCCCAGACAACAGTTTGGCATTTCTAAATTTCTTACGATAAAATTCCCATTTTTTTCGTACCTCAATAACAAAGCCTGCTTTAACATGTCATAATTGTCTTGGTCTTCTCTGTTCATTTTTGCGAAGACTTCATAAGAAGTACCTCTCAGTCCCTGTGATAGCTTTAAACTCCACCTCTCTCTCTCTCTCTAACCCATATGTAGTAGCTAATAACTCAAAACGTCCTAGGTACCCCTCTATGTCATCGTCTTTTTCAACAAAATGGTCTAAATGGAACCCCATAGCTGAGTTTGAGGCTCCCAGACTGGGCGTAGCATCTGAGGCAAAAGGGCTGGCACCATTTTCAGGAGCCTGGCCTTGTAATTCCAGCTCCCTTAGTCGTAATTCGTGCTCCCTTTGCAACCTTCTATCTTCTGCCTCCCTTTCGGCCTTTTTATCTTCTGCCTCCCTTTGCTGTCGTTTGTCTTCTGCCTCAATCTGCAGCCTCTTAATTTCTCTATCAGCCTCAATTTGTAACCTCTTCTCTTCAGCTACCTTTCTATCTTCCCTTTCAATATATTTATCACATTCAGCCGTTACGTATTGAATTAAAATCTGACCATCCATTCCCATCTCCTTTGCCGTCAGCACAGCAGCTGATCTAAATTTTGCCAGCTCCGCCATACTTTTTAGACAATTTAGTAATGTACAAGATAAATCTCTAACCACTAAAGTACTTATAATTACTCTAGACTAAAATAATTCTAATTAATTAATTAACTAACACTGGCTGTGAAGATTCACCAACTTCTAATTGCCCTTTTAATTTAAAGGGACACTTTTAATTTTAAGGGAATTTTACAATTTTGTTCCCCTAATTTTATTTCTCCCACCAGGAGATCCTTATATTACTGTTTATGCTAATTATCCCTGGACAAGACCCCAATATATGTAGTGGATTTGATGGTATTGTATGATGGTGATATTACTAAGTGTGATGTATGAGGTCAGCTGTGAAGGCTCCTGAGATAAAATGTAGCTGTGAATTTTCAGAAGGCCTTTCTTGCTACCACTACGACCTCACACCTATCTTTTTTTTTTCTAATGAATGTGGCTACGTTAAAATCTAGGGTACTGAATGTAATGTGTTGTATTGACATATACAAACACACACACACACAGATATTAAATAATATAATATTATCAATAAAATTTAGAACACAATGAACTAAATTCAGCTGGTGAAATTTTAGAAAGTAAATCTTTTTTAAATTTATTTGTTCTGAACCAAGGTTTTATTTTGGCCAGAACATATGAAAGATTTTTGAATTTATGAGTGAATGGCATGAATAAATGGCATGATAAATAAAAGGTGTGTACGTATACAATTTTCACGATTAGTTAATATTTCTACAGTTCATAATTTTATTTTCCCTGGGAGAACGATGAATAGATGTGCTGTTGGGGTGGCTTCATCCCTCCCTGTCTATGCCTACCAAACATTGTCCATTAATGATGGAAGGAAATGGGATGTTTTAGTAGTAATTCACTTTGGGTGCTATGTCTATGAAGTTGGTGTAAATCCAGCAGACCAGCCTGCTTACGTAACTTTGAAAGAGTAGTTCTGGTGCTGGAATCTGGTGGCCCCGCCTCTCCGTGCTTGGGGGCAATATATCGGGTGGCCCCACCTCTCCGTGCTTGGGGGCAATACAAGGCTGTTCTGCCGAGATGCGACACTGCACGGGTCCTCACTGTCAATTATTTACCCAGCATTTGACACCACCTTTTGGTGTCAACATAAAAAACTCACAGCTCTGAAATAAAGTATTGGTTTAGGTTCAGAACCTTACCTAAGGAGCCACTTCTACACGTAACAATTTACAATAACACCACTTAGACAGGGTCAGATCTCTCTGACCATACAACACATCTTACCAAGTTGGTTTCACATAGGATAAGTTCTCCCAGACTACATATTCCGAAATATGTTTATTAGCTTCCTGCCATAGAATAGGATAGGTGATATGTTCCACTGATCTCAACACTTGATCTGTCCTTCCTAATCCTTGCTGGAGTTTATATATATTGTTTGTCCCTAGACCCTGAACTAGGGCGGGGGGTCTAGAGCAAATCCTTACTTGTTGTAAGGCTAGATTTCGATATGGCAGTATCAAATCACTCGAAACATTAAACAATATTTAAAATATACAAAGAAATAATTTCAATCTTACCAGATTATGAATAAAGAACACAGAAATGCTAGCAAAACTCAGCTGAGCTGCTGGCTATAGTATGGCGTCCCTGAACTTATTTCAATTTACTTCATTGGAAATCACCACACTTAAAATTTACTGTGTCTATCACTGGACAACTATTGAGGAATGGCAAAAAAGCGCGTCTGAGCGCTGATAATATGATTGTCTGTGGCCAATCAATGCCTTGTGTTTTTTCAAATTCAAATTTCCTACACTAAAGTCATTTCAGTCATGCTTCAGTCAAGTATGGATTTTTATCTGTTAGTCCGTCCGTCTCTACTTGCGTTTTCACAAAAAACGTACTTGGTTTTTGAACCAACCTATCCGTCCCCTCTACAAATTTTGTCTTTAAAGTTATTTTTAGCCACAGCTCCCACCAATGTCCCTCTCTTTCATTCTAACTAGATTTGGACACTTGAGTCTCAAGGTCGCGGTTTTTGTGCAAATTAGTAACATGTTTGATTCAATGCAGTCTTTCGCTGATGTGAACAACACAGTCTTTTGTCAATGTCTTCATTATTATCTATCCGTCTGTATAAATAAAAGCATATTATTTCACTGCTCAAAATGGGCCATCCGGCCAGCTAGGTTTTATATTCCTAACATCATTATTAAGAAAAAGTTACTTTTCAAGGTTAGTTGTCTTTTTCGAAATATTTTCTAGAATATTCTGTGAAACGTTTGCCGCTGCATTCAAATAAAGGACAAAATATCGCAAAAGCGTCCAAAAAATGACTGTTGCGTATAATAACTATGGTCCCTTTTGTCGATTTCGTTACCTTGTCAACTTGGGGACGTGACTTTTCCTCCGTTTCCCCCCCCCCCCAATTGCATCTTTTTAGCCTTGCTAGTTTCACGCAATTTTTCAGTCATATTTTTTTCCTTTTTGATCCGCCGTTCTCATCCCGTTCAAATGGTAACCGTTTTGACTTCCCGTCTAGCAAGTCAATTTTTATGGAGGGTAGTGACCCGCGGTCAGGGCGATCATGTACTATCAGCAGCTTACGCATTATGTTTTTATCCTTACATGTTATCTTTGGAGGTATTTTAACGTTGTATCACTGTTAATTTTACGACAGTAGTCCACAAAACCGATGTATAGTGGTGAATTCCATTCCAGACTTTGTTCAACTATTATTCTCAAAGTGGCTATCTGGTCTGTACAGGTTCTGTTTTGTCGAAAACCTGCTTGTTCATCTCTCAGTTTCTTGTCTATGGACTCTTTTAATCCTTCCAGGATAATCCTGTTTAATACTTTTCCTGGCACTGAAAGTAACATTATTCCTCTATAATTTGTGCACCCGTGTGTTACCGGGGCCCGAAAGGGGAGCAAAGAATAGTAACACTGTTCCCTGCCAAGCAAGTCGTAGAAAGCAACTAAGCAGGGTTGGGAATGGGGCCGGTTACCCCATCCCGTAAAACATTTAAACCACAAAAAACTTCAACAATATGAGATACATAAACGTAGAATAATGTCACATGCTGATGTAAGCATGTCTTTGCAGCATGGCACCAATGAATACAGTATTCAAACGAAATGTTTTCTTTCACGTCTACTCATTATTTGACGTGGGGGCAGATTACTCCCAGAGTATAACTGCTAAAATGAGATTTAAAATAATGTGTTTTTTTCCTTGAACAAATTTTAAAAGTGTGAAAATAAAGTAACATGAGGCTCCCCAAGAAAATCGTCCAAAGGAAAAAACATAATATTTCTGTACTGAAAAAATTAATTCTCAACAAGCTTCTCAGAGATAGCATCTTGTCACAGGATGTTTGGTCTCATTACATTCGCGTCACCTGATACGTGTTTGTCATTTCACAATATGTTTGTTATATTATTTTTGCAGGAAGATTAGATGAACTTAAATATTTAATATAGATCTAGCCGTTCTGATCATTATTTTTATTATTTGTTGTCCATAAACTGTAGCCTCAGGTTTCCATCACAGAGATTGACTGCTATGTATTTATTACAATCTGAGAACGGATGCAGACAGGTCATCCTGTTCTTGAGATACGACATTTTAGTATGATGACAGTAATCATATTTTCAGTTTATAATGGATTTTTAAAGATGCAAATGTAACTACAAAAGGAACATTAGAAATAAGCAATACTCAATGTAAAAACTTTGAAAAAAGAAAAATGATAACAAGGAAGCAAATCATTCCCCTCAGGCTCAAATTTACTAAAGATGAAGTAAAAAATAAAATTAACAAGAGGATGATTGTCCCGATAAATATTTACAAGGAGACAGGACATCTTGACATCTAAACACAAAATAGACTTGTAAGCTGTTTGTCGTAATTTTTATAAGATAGGTTTATTGATTTTTATGGTCCAGTCTGAGCAGAGGTGATAGTGAAAAATGTGTGAGAATAAGGTGTAAGAAAATAGATTTTTCACGAGGGGTGGTGATAGTGTAAGAGAAAGATCAGTCTCTGGAGTGATTAATTTATCCACTTCAGCCTATCTATACGACTATATTGTAATCAGACCAACTTTTACTCCTTATATAACAGATATAAGTTACACTTCACATACAGACACAATTACGTGATGATTACGCACAGACGTGAAAACTATGGATAATATATATGGGCAGGTGTTGACCAACACGATAACTTAAGTTTTATTAAGTTTTTTCACTTAAGAAATCTTCACAACATCAAGCATGTACATATCAATAAAAAAAAACATGGTTTAAGACACAAAATGAGAAATAACCCAATATTTCCCGCCCCTCTGTTAGAGAAAGGATCCCAACCGAAGTTGATAACCCCAACAGGTCAAAGGTAAACAAGAAGGGTAATAGAACAGTCACTAAAGGCAAAGAGCCAGTTCCTAGTTAAACTATCCCGTAAATAATCAGGTTATTGAGGAAGAAAAAAAAAAGATTAGTATACAGATGGAAACAATGAAAAAAAAAATATGTTTATCTCTTTCTAGTCTTTCATTAATTCATTCTGTGGCCACACATATATTCGCTTACCCAATAGTTGACGCAGGTATTCCGTGGAAATAAACACTAACAAGTACTAAGACTATTCAGTGTCAGATTATTTTGCCAAATCCAGCCCCAGACTAGCCTTGGTGCTGACTGCAAATTCCAGGGTAGTCGCTGAAGTTGGCGAGTAAATTGTTTTCCTGGATAAATCCTGTATCAATGCCCACAATGGACCGCACAGGTCACACTCGAAGACTCAACAATATTATAATATCTCTGGATGCTTATAAGATTATAAGACTATAAGACCATAAGTTCATATGACCATAAGACCGCTAGTTTGCTGGGTTTTTGATCAGCCTAGATTTAGGAAAAGATACAAACATTCAATCACAATATAAATATCCTAACCTAACATGCGTGAAGGTAAGACCTCTTAACCACTCCGTTATTAAATTAAATTAGAAACCGCAAGTGTCTAGCCAGACGATACGTTAAGGCCTAAAATGCCACCCCCTACAGACCCAAGTAGAACAGTCCCAACTAAGATGGTTTGGCCATATCTGCAGAATGGGAGAAGATCGGATACCACGACAAGCATGGGAAACAAAGAGCCAAGGATCCAGACCCCGAGGACGACCCAGAGTCCGCTGGGAGGACAACATTAGACAATCTTTGAAGGACCGAGGACTAGAATGGAACCAGGCCAGGAGTAAGACAGCCGATAGAATAGTCTGGCGCTCTCTCTTCCAAACCTCTACACCTCACGGTAGAAGGGGAACGACTAAGTAAGTAAGTAAGTGTCTAGCTTATCTTATCGCTTTTAATACGTGATATGAACACTAGTCATTTATTAAATTATACGAGTACATAGTGAATTAGAAATATATACATATATATATATATATATATATATATATATATATATATATATATATATATATATATATATATATATATATATATATATATATATTCCGTCAGTTATCAGTTGCCCAATGTATTTTCTAGTCAATTAAAACATCTCTTACTGGGTGATAGCAAGTAATTAAATTTACGTTACAGCTGGAAAAATTAGCTATATGTTATTTAATACGCTATTAAATTAACACAGAAAATCCCAGTGAAATATAATGAAGAAACTTTAACACATTAAATCACTTAAATGCTAGTATATAATTTACCGCAAAGCAGAGAAATGAAACTATCTCCACGAATTTAAGTAATCCACTTTGTACTATGGCTCTAAGATATCGAGCTAGATATATTTCAAAAATCTTTCTGCAGCGACTGATATCTGAGTTTGGGGAGACGAGGTATATATCTATAAATGATGTTCTTTCCCTCCTTAGTGCGAAAATTCGCACCTACGGCCATGTCAGGTCAAATCTACGGTTCGATTCCCGAATTAAAGATTTTCTGCGCACCTTTGCCGACAGCATAGACGTTTGCTAGCGAGCAGATGTCTTTTGATCCCGTCTCTCTTTGTTGCTAATTACGTCCCCTGGGAACACGAACAAACGGATGTGGTCGGTAAATGCGGTTATCACCCCTTTTTGCATTCGCTTAATTCCCCCTGTCAAATGTAACCATCAAAGATACGTCTTCAGTCTTATAGCCTTTGATTCTACAATTAAACGACCCGTTCTCTTCCTACACGCGTGTATTGTCTGATCTGTCATTATTCAACGATTGCCAAATCGCTCGCGTGATAATTAAGTTGACGGTTCTTACTCGCTGGCTGTTACCTGTCCGGTCGTGGACTAGATAACAGGTCTGTTTGTAAACACTCACTAGTGCCGGTAAGACAGAAAAGAAATAGGCGTGGCTAAACTATGCGTTAGACAGATAGCGAGAAAGGCATGGCTAATGCGTAACAACGTGCATGCTAATTAGGGAAGCTAGGGGAACGAGTTGGTTGAATGAAATGAGGGCCGCCGGTGGGAATCAAGCGAACTGATCAATGTAGTCCTGTCGCAATATTGGTTTCAATACATTGCAAAAGTGGCGTCGTGTAATTTACAGACCATTCACCGATCGATTGTCACAGGGCCGGCCGCTTACAAAATGGCGGTGTATCGGCAAATTGTCGATGAGACCTCGGCAATCGGCAATGATATATAAGAGCATAATGGAATCTTTGTGAAAAGGATATCACCTGGTAGTCCAGGAGAGGATTGTGTATAACTGTATATAAGGAAAACCAGTAGGAAGTTAACATTTACGGAGATATATGCATATTACGGCTGTCTACAGTTAAGCCGAAAGCCTGTAAACCCACTTCTGTTCTAAATATTTAAATCAACAAGTAACAGATTGTGGAAGTACATGGATAGGAAGATAGAAATATATCGGCTGTATAAAACAAGATAGGATGGAACAGTATGGATAATATATAAGCCGAGGACGAGAAAGGGAAAGTTTCAGGCAACGCACAGATCGGGTGAAATCGCTGTTTCAAAACGGGATTTCAGCCCGAGTCTTAAGCTGTGACGTCAGTGCTCTCCGATACGTCCGCCAGAGACTTATAAGTAGCGGATCGGTAAACTGAGAGGCGACACAACGAAAGAGGTTTGAGACAGACTGAGAGGCAGAGTTCGCCACTACACATGTACCACCTGAATTGTGAGCGGATCGCCAGAAATTGTCAGTCCCGTGTCTGAAGTCTGAGGGTAAGCGAAATTATGATAACTACCGTTTATATTTTTTATTTCAGGTTCGTATAAACTTCTCAATATATGCACGTAGAATATTCTTTGGTATAAATGTATTGTGATTTTTAATATGATTTAAACATGTGCTTTGTGGATGATTGTTGCTTGTACAAAAACGTATCACAACTAGCCCCACAGCCAAATGAAGATAATATTTATCATATTAAATGCTGTATCTCGTACGAAGATAAAGGCAGTCCCATGGCAGAGATTGTCATAGGCAAATGAAGTGTTAGACGCTTCATCACGGAAGATACCGCTTTTTCGAGGTTAGGTGACTAGTTCACTTCCTCGCTGCCTTTTCCTTCCCTAGTTAGAGCGCACAACTGAGTACCCATTTACAGCTGGTAAACGGGAGTGTTCCATAGCCAGGCTTCAATTCAACAACTATGTAGTTATACTACTGAAGAAAGCAACCTGATCGTTTGGTCAGTCGGGCACTCACTTTATCTATTTGTGTATTAATTTTGTGTAGATGCTAGGAATGGCACCAGTATTTAAATTTGTACCTGATATGGTTTGGAAAGATCAAGTTATAAATAAGTAAAGAATGTACAGGAGCGGAATAAACCAGATGATGTTTATTACTGATAATGTTAATATTAATTCTGTATCATTGAAATGATGTCCATTACTATGACTGTATAACTTTGACATCTGATGACTGACTAGTCTGACTTATGTGCTAGTCAGTTACAATTAATTGAAATGTTAATACTTCTGTATCACTGAAATGATGTCCTTACTTACTATGATTGTATAACGGTGACATCTGATGACTGACTGGTCTGACATCTGTGCTAGTCAGCTACAAGTCTAGCCAGATACTAGCCAAGGCTGATATGATGTTTCAGGTTCCATGAAATAACTCAAACCAGACTGTCCAGTATCAGAAGCTTGTGTTGTTCATCAGAGGCAATCCCACAAAAGTGCAGGACCCCAACGAGTGAACTTCAACTGGTCATTGGCATCCCTATAGCTGGGTCTACCAAGTCTGATATCTACAAAGGACAGTTCAGTGTTAGCAGTGTCAAGTTGAAAAGATAAGTGTCATTTAAGACACTGACCACCCATATATGAACAAACAGCCAATAGTTGAAAACAGTATTCAAACCATTAAGAAATTCAGTCAATTGATGACAGTAATGTTTAAAGTCAGAGGACTAAGAACAGTGATACCGTTAAAGTGATTCCAGTTTTCAGTAACTTTATTATTCAAGATCTTGAAGTCTAAACAGACAATAATAGTAATTGTGTAAATATTTTTTATATATTTTAATGCTCTGTTCCAACCAGCAGAATTAGAATATTAGTGTAAATATTAAAATATTTTAACTGTACCTGAGGAATTATTCACTTCTTACATTTGTGGTTACAGTGAATGTTCATTTTAATTATCCCCTAGAAAATAAGAAATCATAAGATAGTCACAGGGAGGAGACACCTTAAATCCTGGTACAACTTCTTACCAACTGGCCAGGGTTTTCACAGTTTGACTATTTCTATGATATCCATACACCAGTGCTTAGTTCTAAGACTGGGGTATTATTTATAAGACCAGAAATCTTTACTGGCTTACTATCCTGGTACCTGGTAGCATATGAGATACCTGGATTCTTACATAGACAAATAATTTCAAATAACCTCCCGCTACAGTGGGGTCTCGTCTGCGGGATATCTTTGATATTCCAGAGCCAACTTTCTATTTCTGCTGTGTAGAATTTTTTTTTTTTATAAATTTTTTGGAAAGAGTTAACAAAGTAGGACATAAATTTTAGGAGTACCACTGAGTAGAGATAAAGAAAGCTGTTTCATATATGGTGAAGTCAGTTTAATTAACTTTAATCTTAATTAAGTTAATTATATTGTAGTAATTTAGTTTGAGTAAGACAGCTTACCCTACTAGACTACAGATACATCATGGCTGACTTGGTCAAGTTTAGGTCTGCCACACTGCAGGTGGGAAAAGAGCTTGGCATGAATGGTGATGCTCTGGTCCAGTATGTCACGACGGAATGTGAAAAGTATATGGACAGAGAAGAAAAGAAACTGGAAGCAGAAAGAGCCCAGAAATTTGAAGCAGAGAGAGGCCAAGAAATTAGAAGTAGAAGCAGAGAGAGAAGCCAAGAAATTGGAAGCAGAGAGAGAAGCCAAGAAATTGGAAGCAGAGAGAGAAGCCAAGAAGTGAGAAGCTGAGATAGAAGAAAGGAGGTTACAAGCAGAGAGAGACCATGAGCTGAAAATGAGACAGCTTGAACTTGAACTTCAGGCTGGGACTAGCACCCATGGTAATAGCTCACCTCATTCTGAGAATAGCTCTTTTCAGAACATGGCAAATGGAGCCATGCGTTTCCACCTAGATCCATTTATTGAAAAGGAGGACGCAATTGAGCCATACCTGGATAGGTATGAAAGGCTAGCCTCTACATATGGACTGGAAAAGGAAACATGGAGTTTAAAGTTATCTCAGGGATTGAGAGGTATTGCTTATGATGTGTTTCTGAAACTCCCCAAAGAAGATCAGGAAAATTATGAAATACTAAAGCAAGCCTTACTTATTCGTTATGAAAAGAACTCAGAGGCATATAGGAAGAAATTTAGAACTTCTAAACCTCTACCGGGAGAAACATATAACCAGTTCTCAGCTAGACTCGAAACGTATTTGTTGAAATGGAGTAGTTTAGGTAAGTATCAGAAAACCTATGAGGATCTGAAAGAAATGGTTATGTTAGAGCAAGTGAAAGATTCCATGCCTCAAGAAATGAGGAAATTCCTTATGGAACAAGGAGCAGAGAGGCTGGAAGACACTTTGAAATGTGCAGAGAGATACCAAGCAGCTCAAGCTGAATTGGTAGGAACAAAAAGAAAGCAGGTAGAAGGATATAAGCCACCACCACAAAATACCAAGTTTGACCAAAAGGACCAACCGTACAGAAATAAGCCAAGATGTGATAATAAGGACAAGAACCCTCAGACTCAGGAAAAGAAACTATACAAACAGGGAGATAAGTGGTGCAAAATTTGTAAGATGAGCAACCACAACACTGTAGATTGTAAAAGGAAAACTCCTCATCACGCGGCATGTATAGCAACAGGGAATAGGACAGATACGATGGAACTGACAGGGAGTCAGAATAGCCTCCGTCATCCCCCTGCGAGTGAGCTCGTAACCGTGAACGGCACTCGAGTCATGTGCTTATATGATACCGGCCTGGATTTTGACTCAGTTGTGAGTTCAACCCTAGTGCACCCTGATCAACTTACCACAGAAACCATGGAAATACAAGGGGCAACTAAGGGAACAGCAACCATGACACTTCCAATAGCTAGGATCAATGTGAAATCTCACTACGTGGAAGGAGCGATAACAGCCGCAGTGATAGATGACCCTATATACCCGCTGATATTGGGGTGTAGGTATGTATTTTTGGGTGACCCAATAAAACCTGTTGTCATGGCAGCAGTCCAGACCAGGCCGATTACCAAAAAAGAGGAGGAACATCCTAACAATACTCAGCCAGAGCAGATGAAGAAGGTTCAAGCAAAAGATGACACATTGAAGCCTTGTTTTGGCAAATTGCCAAAGGCCCATAACCCTCCAGAGAAAGGAGACTTGTATATGAAAAATGGACTATTGTATAGAAAAGCTGGTACAGAACCTCAAGGACATGGACAGCTGGTAGTGCCAAAATCATACAGGGAGAAAGTTATGGAGCTAGCACATGCTATTCCATTTAGTGGACACATGGGAATTGGTGCCACAAGTCAACGGATAGCTTGTCACTATTACTGGCCAGGGATCACGGAAGATATCAAACGATATGTGAAATCTTGTCGAGTGTCAACGTGTAGCCCCCAAGCACAGGACTGCACCAGCAACTCTAGGAGAAATGCCAATCATGGGTACTCCATTCGAGAGAGTTGCAGTGGATATTGTTGGACCCCTCACTAGGAAGAAGAAGAACTTATATCTTAACTCTAGTTGATACATGCTCTATGTGGGGAGAGGCCGTAGCCATGGCATCTATAGATTCTAAGCATGTGGCAGAGGCCCTGTTGACAATATTCACCAGGTTAGGGTTCCCACATCAAATATTGACGGACAATGGTTCTCAGTTCAAGGGAAAGCTAACCCAAGAAAAGTTCAGGATATTTCAAGCCAGACATTATCATTGCTCTCCTTATCACCCACAAGGAAATGGTCAAGTCGAGCGGTTCAATGGTACGCTCATTTCTATTCTCAGAAAGCTGGCAAGTGAAAAACCTGAAACATGGGATGAATACTTACCCGCTGCATTATTTGCATATCGGGAAGTCCCACACAATTCCACAGGAATGGCACCGGCCACATTGTTGTTTGGTCGGCCTATAAAAGGTCCACTGGAAGCATTGCTGCGGACTTGGACAGATGAGAAGGCAGAGGAAAGTGTCACCTCATCAATTCAATATGTAAATGAGTTGACAACTCGACTGAAAATGGGCTGGAAATTGGCTAATGACAATCTTCGCAGAGCCAGAAAGAAGCATACTGAATACTATAACAAGAAAGCAAAGGATAGGGAACTTGCTGTTGGAGAAAAAGTGCTTCTTCTATTGCCCAGCAGTAACAACAAACTGCAGATTGGTTGGCAGGGTCCATATAACGTGCTAGAGAAATTATCGAGGACTAATTACAAAATTGACAAGAAGGGCAAAGAAAAGGTGTACCATGTCAATCTGTTAAAGAAATATTATGACAGGACATCAACGGAGGTAGCCCATATGATGACTCTGGCCATCGCAACCGAAATGAAGCATGAACCACTAACCTCAATAGAGTATCCATTGAGACCGACTGAGACATATGAACAAGTCAAAATTAGTACTCAGTTAACTCAGAAACAGAGGGAGCAAGTTAAAGAGGTTCTAAAAACACATGCAGATGTGTTAACTGATAAACCAGGATGCACCAACTTATTGACATATGATATGAAGGTCATCGATCCAACACCGATCTGCATGAAGACCTACCCTATACCATATGCCAAGGCACAGGCATTGAAGGAGGAAACTGATTATCTGTTGCAAGAACAAATCATCTCCAAGTCAGAATCACCTTACAGTTCAAGTGTTGTACTGTTGAGAAAACCAAGTGGAGAACACCGACTCTGTATCGATTACCGGAAATTGAATGCGATCACTGAAACCCAAGCTGATCCATTACCGGATACCAATCAGCTGTTCTCGACGCTAAGTACTGCGAAATATTTCTCTAAGGTCGATTTAAGTAAGGGATATTACCAGATTCCTGTCAAACCCGAGATCCGACACATGCTGGCTTTTAGCACTTCGGATGGCCACTACGAATTTAATGTACTACCATTCGGGTTGAAAAACGCACCAAGCGTATTTTCAAGGATGATGAGGAAATTGCTGGAGCCCTTGAAAAACTCAACCATCACCAACTTTATGGATGACATTCTCACAGCCACTGAAACATTTGAGGATCATCTACATTCCCTATCACTGTTACTGGATAGACTCAGAGAGGCAGGTTTGACTGCTCGTTCAACAAAGTGCGCAATTGGATGTCAGGAATTAGAGTTTTTGGGACATACAATTTGTCAGGGAAACATGTCTCCTGATCCCAAAAATATAGAAAAGTTAAGGAATGCACCTAGACCACAGACAAAAAAAGATGTGAGGTCGTTTGTATCATTAGGTGGATTCTATCAAAAATACATCAAAGACTTCAACACCTTATGTGCACCTTTGACGGATCTGACAAAGAAAGGAAAACCTGACACAATAAAGTGGACTGCAGAGTGTGAGCATGCATATTCAGAATTGAAGCATAAACTCACTAGTATGCCTATTCTGAAGTTGCCAGATATGACGCAAGAGTTTATAGTACGGACTGATGCAAGCAATCTAGGAATTGGGGCAGCGCTTTTGTAAAAATCTCAGACCCAGAATGAGGAACTTTTTCCTGTTGCTTATGCCAGCCCAAGTTGAACGCTGCAGAAAGGAATTACTCTACTATAGAGAGAGAATGTTTAGCAATGGTGTGGGCCATCAATAAGTTTCAACCCTATTTGTATGGCAAGCCATTTGTGGTCCAGTGTGATCATCAACCCCTGTCATTCTTGGCCTCATCACGTCATGCAAATAGTCGCTTGCTAAGATGGTCATTATTGATTCAGCCATATTCCTTCACTATTGAATATATTCCGGGAAAACAGAATGTGGGCGCCGATTTTCTCAGTCGCCATCCCACAGAGCTAGAGCAAGATAGAAGGAAGGAAAACTAACCTCGGAATGGTCGATTTGCAACTGTATTGTACCCAATAGTTAATCTAGATATCATCCAGCTTAAAATATGGAGGAGCAATGTCGCAATATTGGTTTCAATACATTGCAAAAGTGGCGTCGTGTAATTTACAGACCATTCATCGATCGATTGTCACAGGGCCGGCCGCTTACAAAATGGCGGTGTATCGGCAAAATGTCGATGAGACCTCGGCAATCGGCAATGATATATAAGAGCATAATGGAATCTTTGTGAAAAGGATATCACCTGGTAGTCCAGGAGATGATTGTGTATAACTGTATATAAGGAAAAACAGTAGGAAGTTAACATTTACGGAGATATATGCATATTACGGCTGTCTACAGTTAAGCCGAAAGCCTGTAAACCCACTTCTGTTCTAAATATTTAAATCAACAAGTAACAGATTGTGGAAGTACATGGATAGGAAGATAGAAATATATCGGCTGTATAAAACAAGATAGGATGGAACAGTATGGATAATATATAAGCCGAGGACGAGAAAGGGAAAGTTTCAGGCAACGCACAGATCGGGTGAAATCGCTGTTTCGAAACAGGATTTCAGCCCGAGTCTTAAGTTGTGACGTCAGTGCTCTCCGATACGTCCGCCAGAGACTTATAAGTAGCGGATCGGTAAACTGAGAGGCGACAAGGAATGAAAAGACAGTAGCAATATTCCTTAATGTAGCAAGAGCACATGATGAGTGTTGGAGGGAGGGTGCACTACATAAAATCAGGAAGTTAGGTATAGTAGGCAGAACTTACAATTATGTAGAAAACTTCCTGCAGGATAGATACTTCACGGTACAAATAAACAATGATAGATCTGAGGTGTATGAGCAACAGAATGGAATTCCCCAGGGATCAGTAATATCACCATCTATTTTTACGATTATGGTCAACGACCTAGGCGACGAGTTTAAAGATTTAAAAAACAACTTATCCCAGTTTGCAGATGACGCTGCGATATGGAGAACGGGAAGAAATCTCCCATTCCTCTATAAAACAGTACAAAAGCAAATGGATAAAGTATCTGACTGGATGAACAAGTGGGGATTTAATCTAAACGTTAAAAAAACCATAGGAATGATTTTCAGTAGAGGGCATGTAATTAAAAACAATATAATTGACATAAGCATTAATGAGCAAAAAGTATGCACAGCAAAATCAACTAGATTTCTTGGTATGGTACTAGACCAGCAACTAAACTGGAACAAACACATAGACCTATTAGTGCAAAGCATTAGGGGACTTATTTACATGCTAAGATTTATGAAAGGGAGTGGTTGGGGAGCCTGCAATAAGACAATGATAACCTTCTATAAATCATTTATTAGGGGCAAACTTGACTATGCCAGTGTTGTCTATGCATCAGCCGCCCCGAGCAATAAGAAAAAACAATACACAGTCCAAAACCAGGCAATGTCAATAATAGCAGGTGCCTCAAAGGGAACATCAGCAGAGGCACTAGAAGTAGCGCTAGGCATTATACCCCTGGAGCTAAGGAGAAAAGAACTGAGATTCAGCTACTGGGCAAAAGTGGCAAAAGATCCAACTCACCCAGCACACAAAACCTTTGATAGGGGTAACCAGTACATAGGCCACATTCATTAAACCATAATAGATACCCGTCAGGGTGGAAAACAATGGATGAAATGGATCAATACCCAGACCTGTTTAATACGATAAATAGTAGTGCTCAGTACAAAGCAAAGATCCCACCATGGGAACTGAGAGTGCCAGAAACTGACTCTCACTTATCAAAGATCATAAGCAAATCTAACTACATAATCTCAGCAACAAGTAAAGCACTGTGGTGGGGGGGGGGGGGGGGGGGGAAGTGGATCAATACCCAGACCTGTTTAATACGATAAACAGTAGTGCTCAGTACAAAGCAAAGATCCCACCATGGGAAATGAGAGTGACAGAAACTGACTCTCACTTATCAAAGATCATAAACAAATCTAACGACATAATCTCAGCAAAACGTAAAGCACTAGAGTACATAGAACGGTATATAAATAATAGCCTAACTATATATACTGATGGGTCAAAAGATGAAGAAGGACAATTAGGAGCAGGAATAGCAATACTAAAATTAAAAATTTACAAAAGATACAAAGTAACAGGTAATACATCCATCTTTACAGCAGAACTAGTGGCAATCCTAAAAGCTTTAGAAATAGCTGCAGAAAACCCACCCAAAAGAGTAACCATTCTCACAGATTCCCTTTCAGCAGTATTAGCTATCAGAAACAGAAATGGTTGTAGTAGGCCAGATATTATAGAGGAAATACTACTGGTTAATACATATCTGCATACTACAGGATGCAGGGCAACACTAACATGGATACCATCACATGTGGGGATAGCAGGAAATGAGCTTGCAGACAAAGAAGCCAAAGGCGGGAGAACTAGCTATAACAAAATTGAAGTAGGCCTAGGGAAGTTCGAAATAAAGAGTTTAATTACTCAAGCAATAACTAAAGAGTGGATAACAGCATGGGACCAAAGTAAAAAAGCAAGACACGCATATACAATCCTAAAAAAACCAAGCAAAAAATGTCAAATAAAAGATGAACTAAAAATACCAATTAATAAAACATTGCTGAGGCTCAAGCTTGGTACTGGATATTTCATGATTGAGGAACCCACATGTGAAGAGTGTCAAGAACCAAACACAATTAGACACTTTCTGGTGGACTGCAAGAAATATGACCAACAGAGGCAAAACATTAAGACATACTGTAGTAAACACAAGGTAGAAATGAGTGTAGAAAATCTCATAGGCACAAAGACCCCTTCAGAAATGCAAAAGTTAATAAAACACTATATTACCAAAACAAAAGCTAACATATAAAAAATAAATAAGGATCCGAGCCAGTAATCCAAACTGGAGAAAGTTTCACCCCAGATACATACAGATTAACCAAACAAAACATCCAGTGAAAATTAAAAACATACCAGATTAGACAATTGCATATTATAGATTTAAAAAAAAAAACCATTATGAACTATAACTACAAAAGGAAAATACCTACTAGAGATAATATAGTATAAAATAAATACAAACAAAAACATATTACAACAAAGGAAACACGTCCTGATATAACCAACAATTCCATGTACATGGTAGATGGTTGAAAGGGGCGTGCTACAAAGGAAAGTAGCAAACACATTAATAAAAAAAAGTATTAAAAAAAAGAGAGGCGACACAACGAAAGAGGTTTGAGACAGACTGAGAGGCAGAGTTCGCCACTACACATGTACCACCTGAATTGTGAGCGGATCGCCAGAAATTTTCAGTCCCGTGTCTGAAGTCTGAGGGTAAGCGAAATTATGATAACTACCGTTTATAATATTTTTTATTTCAGGTTCGTATAAACTTCTCAATATATGCACATAGAATATTCTTTGGTATAAATGTATTGTGATTTTTAATATGATTTAAACATGTGCTTTGTGGATGATTGTTGCTTGTACAAAAACGTATCACAACTAGCCCCACAGCCAAATGAAGATAATATTAAATGCAGAATCTCGTACGAAGATAAAGGCAGTCCCATGGCAGAGATTGTCATAGGCAAATGAAGTGTTAGACGCTTCATCACGGAAGATACCGCTTTTACGAGGTTAGGTGAATAGTTCCCTTCCTCGCTGCCTTTTCCTTCCCTAGTTCGAGCGCACAACTGAGTACCCATTTACAGCTGGTAAACGGGAGTGTTCCATAGCCAGGCTTCAATTCAACAACTATGTAGTTATACTACTGAAGAAAGCAACCTGTTCGTTTGGTCAGTCGGGCACTCACTTTATCTATTTGTGTATTAATTTTGTGTAGATGCTAGGAATGGCACCAGTATTTAAATTTGTACCTGATATGATTTAGAAAGATCAAGTTATAAATAAGTAAAGGATGTACAGGAGCGGAATAAACCAGATGATGTTTATTACTGATAATGTTAATATTAATTCTGTATCATTGAAATGATGTCCATTACTATGACTGTATAACTTTGACATCTGATGACTGACTAGTCTGACTTATGTGCTAGTCAGTTACAATTAATTGAAATGTTAATACTTCTGTATCACTGAAATGATGTCCTTACTTACTATGATTGTATAACGGTGACATCTGATGACTGACTGGTCTGACATCTGTGCTAGTCAGCTACAAGTCTAGCCAGATACTAGCCAAGGCTGATATGATGTTTCAGGTTCCATGAAATAACTCAAACCAGACTGTCCAGTATCAGAAGCTTGTGTTGTTCATCAGAGGCAATCCCACAAAAGTGCAGGACCCCAACGAGTGAACTTCAACTGGTCATTGGCATCCCTATAGCTGGGTCTACCAAGTCTGATATCTACAAAGGACAGTTCAGTGTCAGCAGTGTCAAGTTGAAAAGATAAGTGTCATTTAAGACACTGACCACCCATATATGAACAAACAGCCAATAGTTGAAAACAGTATTCAAACCATTAAGAAATTCAGTCAATTGATGACAGTAATGTGTAAAGTCAGAGGACTAAGAACAGTGATACCGTTAAAGTGATTCCAGTTTTCAGTAACTTTATTATTCAAGATCTTGAAGTCTAAACAGACAATAATAGTAATTGTGTGAATATTTTTTATATATTTTAATGCTCTGTTCCAACCAGCAGAATTAGAATATTAGTGTAAATATTAAAATATTTTAACTGTACCTGAGGAATTATTCACTTCTTACATTTGTGGTTACAGTGAATGTTCATTTTAATTATCCCCTAGAAAATAAGAAATCATAAGATAGTCACAGGGAGGAGACACCTTAAATCCTGGTACAACTTCTTACCAACTGGCCAGGGTTTTCACAGTCTGACTATTTCTATGATATCCATACACCAGTGCTTATTTCTAAGACTGGGGTATTATTTGTAAGACCAGAAATCTTTACTGGCATACTATCCTGGTAGCATATGAGATACCTGGATTCTTACATAGATAATTAATTTTAAATAACCGCCCGCTACAAGTCCATTCTCATAACCTGTCACACTGTTGTATCTTATGAAAAAGGTAAATCTTCTATCTTGCTAATGGTTTCTGTTGTTATCCATGCTTTGTGCTGATGTTCTCTTTTTCTGAGTACTTCTTCACATGTCTCGTTCCATATATTTTTTACTTGTTGCCAGTGGTCTTCTGTATCTGTTTCATCTTCCAGTTGTTGGATTGATGATTTGGCAAGGGAAGCAGAGGAAGCTGCAGCCAAAGGAAATATGAGGGATATGTACAACAACACAAAGAAGCTAACAGGGAAATATAAGCAAGCAAATGGCCTCATAAAAGATAAGAATGGAAAATTGCTTAGTAATATACAAGAACAAAAGAGAAGAGATGGACAGAACATTTTGAGGAACTTCTCAATAGACCATCTCCAACTAATCCCCTAGACATCCAGCCAGCAGAAGAGGAGCTACAAATCAGCTTTGAACGACCAAGCAGAGAAGAAATAAAGAAAGCCATAAAGCTTCTGAAAGATGGAAAAGCAGCTGGTCCAGATTGCATTCCAGCAGAGGCCATCAAAACAGATACTGATACTTCTACACAGATATTTGTATAACTACTTGGCAAAGTCTGGGGGAGAGAGGAAATACCAGCAGAATGGAAGGAAGGTTATCTGGTCAAGTTGCTTAAGAAGGGAAATTTACAAGAGTGCACAAATTATAGAGGAATAATGTTACTATCAGTGCCAGCAAAAGTATTAAACAGAATCATCCTTGAGAGATTAAAAGAGTCCATAGACAAGCAACTGAGAGATGAACAAGCAGGTTTTCGACAAAATAGATCCTGTACAGACCAGATAGCTACATTGAGAATAATAGTTAAGCAAAGTCTGGAATGGAATTCACCGCTATACATCAGATTCGTGGACTATGAAAAGGCATTTGACAGTGTAGACAGAGAATCGCTTTGAAAATTGATGAGGCATTATGGAGTTCCCATGAAGATCATTAACTTAATAAAGAAGACCTATGAAGACTGTGGTAAAGTGGGATGTTATAAATATTTATAGGGGACTTAGTGTACTGACTGAGATCAGCTGTGAAGGTATCTATATCTAATAAGAGTAGTGTATTATAGATAACCTTACTTACTGCCACATATGTATACCTCAGTCAGAATTATTCTGGAATAGTGTGATGACTACGTTATATGTCTAGGGTATGTGTATGATGGAGTGTAAGTCATAACAACAACAGACAGATAAACAATTTAATTTATTCCACCACACTTGACAACACTGTGACACTCACATACATATAACACTCTAAGAGGATATCTTAAAGGAGTCACTGATAACTTTTCAAATAACAATATGTATTCAGTGCTGTCATGAATGTATATGTGTCCTGATTCAAATACAAAGGGAACCAGGAATCACAATCAATTTTAATTACAAGTTATATGTACAGAATTTATTAATATGATTCATGTAGTGACATATATTATTAATGGTATCCTATGTGTGTCAGTTGTGTAGTGGTAATATGAGGTAATACTGGTTTTGTTTTGTTCAAGCTCTGTTGGTATTTGTCATCATGACTTCAATAGTTTGTTTCTATTGGAACTAGTATTGGAGATGTTCTCAGTTCCTGGTATTAAAACAATTAAATTCCCCTCTTAATTTTAGTTTATAATGTCATTTTAAGATGGGGGTACATAATGTTGAGCTCCATGGCCACACTCTCTTATCTTGCGTGATGACTGCAGTAAAAGACTCCCCCCCACTATTTTATTTTGGCCATAACTTGGTAATTCCTAGACTATTTGCGTAACGTTTTACATATTCTTTGTCAGCAAACCCTAAGGAACCCAAATATACGAATTTAAGGGAGCTATGTGGCTGCGTTCAAAATGTGCATTTTCTACCACCTCCTGTTCACTTCACTCCCCATGTGGTGTCTGGGTACTGTCATGTTTTCAAACGTAAACCCATCTAATGTCATCTTTCCCAATAAGCGTTTTTCAGGATTTTAAAACCTAACTCTGGGAAGGGTAGTGAATTTTATCACTGTCGAATTGAAATAAAGTTAGTGCATGTGGCCTTACACGCGTGAGTTCTCATGCCTAGCCTGGGCTAGAAACGATAAAGGTTTGTGATCCGTTTGCAACTTAAATGCCTTCCCATACAGATAAATATTGAATTTCTTTATTGCCCATATTACTGCAAGACATTCTTTTTCGCTAGTTGAGTAGTTGATTTCAGCTTTATTCAATTTTCTGCTAGCATATGCCACTGGGCTTAATTCCCCATCCAATGCATCTGATTTCTGTAGTAGAGTTGCACCTAACCCAATATTACTTGCATCCGTCCTTACTATGAATTCTTGACTTAAGTCAGGTAATTTCAAAATGGGTTTACTTGTGAGCTTTTCCTTCAATTCTTGGTAAGTCATTTCACATTGTGGTGTCCATGTAATGCGATCTGGATGTCCTTTACGTGTCAAATCAGTTAACGGTGCACATATGGAATTAAAGTTTTTGATATACTTCTGGTAGAAACCACATAATGAGACAAAGGATCTCACGTCCTTCTTGGTTTGTGGTCTCGGGGCTTTCTTTAGTTTCTCTAAATTCTTTGGGTCAGGGGTCATGTTTCCCTGATAAACTGTGTGTCCCAAAAATTCCAATTCTTTACATCCAACGCAACATTTGGTTGGTCGGGCTGTTAAATTTGCTTCCCTAAGTCGATCAAACAGCATCTTCAGAGAGTCAATGTGTTCCTCAAATGTTTCTGTTGCTATAAGGATATCATCCATGAAATTTGTTATACATGGATTATTCAGAGGGTCCAATAATTTTCTCATCATTCTAGAGAAGACACTAGGCGCATTCTTCAATCCAAATGGCAATCTATTAAACTCATAGTGTCCTTCTGAGGTACTAAAAGCTAGGTATGGTCTAACCTCAGGCTTTACTGGAATCTGATAGTATCCTTTACTCAGATCCACTTTTGAGAAATATTTAGCTTTATTTAGTCTGGCAAACAGCTGATTTTTGTATCCGGCAATGGATCCACCTGTCCTTCTGTAATAGCATTCAGTCTCCTGTAATCTATACAGAGTCTATGTTCTCCAGAGGGCTTCCTTAAGAGTACAACACCGGAACTATACGAGGATTCACTGTGCGAAATAATTCCTTCCTTCAACAGATAGTCTATCTCTTCCTTCAAAGCTTTCTCCTTAGCAAACGGAATCGAATATGGTTTCATACAGACAGGTGTGGGTCTATCAGTTTCATATCATATTCCAATAGGTTTGTATGCCCTGGTCGGTCTGTTAACACCTCTGCATGATTATTTAGAACCTGTTGCACTCTCTCTTTCTGAGTTTTCGTTAAATGTGTACTGATTTTCACCTGTGCTGCTGTCTCACAGGGGTGTAATGGATATTCAAATGATGAAAGTGGTTCCTTTTTCATCTCCATGGCGATGGACAAGGTCAACAAGTGTCTCTTCCTGATGTTCTCTTTCCAAATATTTCTTCAGGAGATTCACATGATAGATTTTTTCTTTCCCCTTCTTATCTATCTTATAATTTGTTCTAGACACCTTCTCTAAAACTGTATATGGACCCTGCCATCCAATCTGTAACTTATTCTGACTCCCGGGAAAAAAGAAGCAGTACCTTCTCTCCCACAGCCAAATTTCTGTCTTTCGCCTTCCTGTTATAATAGGCAGCATGTTTCTTCC
>JAMPIV010018032.1:0-167253 GCA_024509875.1 Oreohelix idahoensis
TGGTATTTGTTTTAAGAGGGTGATTGGATGTTTGGGGAGGGGGGAGGAGAGTGGATGGGGTGACTTTGTATGGTAATCATAAATGTTGGTTAGTAAGAGATGTTGAAGGGGTGTTGTTGGAAGGTTGTTAGAATAAGAAGAGAGAGTTCAATGATTGGGTAGTTGAGTTGTATAATTTGAGTGTTAGAGTGTGGTTACCGAGTCGGTGAAAATGAGGGGGGGAGGGAGATTATTTTGGAGTTTGTTTAAGAATGTGACATGTTTTGGGGTAGAAAGTAGTGAGCAAGTATATTGAGGTGGATTTTGGAGGGGATGAAATGGGGATGGGTGATGGAAGGGGTTGGAATGATTTAAAGGTGAGCGTTAATTGAGGAGAAAAGGGATTACAGGAGTTGAGGAAAAAAGAAAGGGTGAGGAGGGGGGGATTGATGAAGGGTGGGAGGAGGGGGAGAATGGAAGAGTTGGGGTGAAGATGGGGAAGTGAGTTGGAAGATGTTTGAGGTAAAGAATATGGGATGAAGATTGAGGATTAAGAGTGTTGGGAGGGTATGAAGATTGGGGGGTTAAGAGGAGAGGATGAGTTAAGAAGTTGGATATAAGGAAATAAAAGGATTGTTATAGGGGGTTATATGTGATTTGGGTATGTAGGTTGGTTTTAAGGTAAAGTAATGTTGGATTATAAGTAGGAGGTTGAGGATACATGATGAAGTGAAATTTGTTGAGTTGGGATGAAATTTTATTTTTTATTGGGGTAATTGGGTAATTAGAGTTTGTTGGTGAATGTATTTGGTTGTATTGGATAATTTTTATAATATGGTCATAGGTTAGTTTATTATTTATTTATGACCTTAAATTATGTTAAAAGGGAGGTGTATGTCATGGATAATGGATAGTTAGGCTGGAAGGTTATTGTTTGTTTGGGACAAATAAAGTTGTATTGTTAATGTAACTTATGGTTTTAGACAATAAACACGTGGTTGTATTCAGATTTTATTTTTTTTTAATTTTATTCTTAATACTTTGTAAATTATTGTGACTTGGAACCCCTATTTGTAGAGGTTTTGATTATGTGGTTATGGTTTTTAATGTTGTGTTTATGTTGTGGAATGGATATGAGGTTCTCGTGAAGTTTACCATGAATATCTCTTTTACTATCATGAATGTAGCTACGTTAAAAAAGTCTAGGGTACTGAAATGTAATGTGTTGTAATAGAATATACAAACACACACAGGTAATTAATAAGTCTAATAATATTAATAAAAATCTATAAAACACTGAACTAACTCAGACTGTTTAGTTTTGATTTTAACAATTTTTTCTAAAATTTATTAGTTCTGAACCAATGTTTTATTTTGGTCAGAACATATGAAATGTTATGGAGTTATAAATGGAATGCATAAATATATGGCATAATAAAATAGAATTTGTGTACATAGGTATTTTATAAGACTGGTTAATCTTAATAATATTTCTACTGTCTCTGGGAAACTATTACTGGATGTGCTGTTGGCGTGGTGTCATCACTCCCACTCTGTGATTACAACGAGCTTTGTCCATTTACTTATAGACTGTAGTAAATGTTATATTTCCCAAGAATTCAGTCTATATTAGATAGGGGAAATATTTGTGGTGGTTTTAAACACTGGTGAATCTTCAGCAGGCCACGTATTCACTCATCTTGTCTGTGAAGATCCGATACTGGATTTCTGTGGCCCACTCCTCTCTGTAGCTGGAATACAATGGTAGTCTGCACCGACACAAACGTTAGGCGGCACACACATCTGCTTGTGTATACTTGCTTAAGTATTTGGCACTACCTTTAGTGCCACAACAGAAACTCACAATTCTGAAACAAAATTTGTGCTATGTGTCAGTACTCTATCCACTGCACCACTCTTACACACAGCACAACACATCAACATTACACAGAATGGGTCAGATCTCTCTGACCAACGTAGCACATCTTACCCAGTTGTTTTCATATAGTATCAGTTCCCCAAGACTGCATTGCATCTGAGATATGTTCAATAGTTTCCTCTTTCCCTCAATAAGATAGGTGATATGTTCCCACTGATCTCAATAATAGATCCGCCTTCCATAGTCTTAGTTAGGCGTCCATATATTTTTTGTTTGTCTCTAGACCCTGAACTTGGGCTGGGGACCTAGAGCAAGCACTTACTTGTCGTAATCATTTTACATGATATGGCAGTATCAATCACTCAAAATATTAAAATATACAAGATAAATGCTTTCATTCTTACCAGAATTCAGAATTGAGAACACAGTTACTACTAGCAAAACTCAGCTGAGCTGCTGGCTATAGTATGGCGTCCCACTAAAATGTATGTAATATCTTCTGGGAAAAACACCACCGTTAATAACTGACTGTGTCCCTGGACAGAATTATATCAAATGGCAAAAATGCGCGTCTCTCTCCCGCTACTATGAATACATTTGTCCAATCACAGACTTCCCCTCTAACCTTTCAAATCTACAACCAAAAGTCAAATTTCAGTCAGATCTCAGTCAAGTATGTATTATTGTCTGTTGGTCCGTCTGTCTCTACTTGGTTTTCACAAAAACACACTTGTTTCTTGGACCAACTATACACAAAACCTATACAAATCTGCCTCCTAAGTTATTTTTAGCCACAATTCTCCACCTTCCCCCTCTCGTTCATTACAGCTAGATTATTGCATTTCCTTGTCTCAAGGACGCAAATTTGAAACTTTAGTGAAGTATGCACAACAATACTGTCGCTAGTCTGATATGAACAATACAGTCTTTTGTCAATATCTTCCTTGTTATCTATCCGTCTGGATAATTTAAAGTATATTATTTCTCTGCTTAAGATGGGCTATCAAACTAGCTAGGTTCTATATTCATAACTTTAGTATTAAGAAAAAACATATTTTTTCTCAAGATTAGTTTTTTGAAATTTGTCTTCCGAACCTTCTCCACGGCGTTTGCCGCTGAATTCAAATAAAACAACCAAGTATCGTAAAACGTCCAAGAAATGACTGTTTCGAATAAGAGCTAAGGTCTTTTCTGTCCATTTCCTTACATTGTGTTAACTAGTGGCGTGAATTTTTTTCTTCTTTTATTTCTTAAACTACAACTTGCGTCTTTTTGCCCATTAGGTTCAAACACGCGTTCAGTCATATTTTTCCTTTTTTATATCTCCGTTATCCTCCCGTCTACAAGGGTAAACCGTTTCGTCTGCATGTTTAACTAGTTAGTTTAAATGGCGGTGGGAAATGCGGGCATGGGCGAGCATGTCTCCTAGTATCGTACGCATTATTTTTATCCCTGCATTTTATCTTTATAATTGGAGATATTTTAACGTTGTATTACGGTAAATTCATCACAACGTGTGTAGTGAATTTCTAAATACAATATCTAAATTAATATATAACAAGATAGGGCATAAAGGCAAGGATAAGAAAGTACAAAAGAATTTTCTGCTAGAACGGTTGTTGTCGCCTAAGCTTTCAGATTATTATTTGCTAACGAATAGCCGAACAAAACGGTACCCTAATTTTCAAATTCGTCCTTGACATAAACACCCACTTTTTCCTAGTTCTAAGAAAATATTTGCCTAAAATGCATTATGGAACGAGGAGGGGCAAGGATAGATGAAATGCTAATTCGTTTCACATTGATTTTAAACTAAAAGCCAACACTAGCACAGGGGCAAGCCTTGCCTTAGGGGTTTCCCCAAATACAATGAGAAAAGTTAGAATTGTGGACACTACGTCATGGAAACATATTAAGCTCTTATTATGAATGACCTAAGCTCTCGTAATTATCTCGTAAGTACATGAGAAAAGAAGTGAACAGGAGGTAGTTTAAAAATAAACAACCAACATAGAAAAAAAGATAGAATTTTGAACCAACCCACATAGCCCCTTAAAAATTGTATATTCGTGTACCTGAAGACATGCTGACCAAGAATATGTTATTAGTTATATAAATGGTCCCTTAACTAATTAAATATTGATAAAACAATACATAGAGATCAGAGATACTGTCAGGTCAAGTCATATCTGCTTAGATTGGATCGCATATTTTTTGGGAAAAAAGTAGGTGACAGATAGGCTGGGATGGTACAGTGAATCTGATTGGGTGACATTTGAAGTGAGACTAAATATTATTGGCTGACCTTTGAATAAACATAAATAGCCTAAGTAACGTAGGAAAAGTTTGCCCCATGCCATCCGATACGGCGGATGTGCTAGTATATAAGACCTTGCCCTTGGCTAAATTAAGGCCACAATATTTGAAACAACATAGCTGAACAGAAAAAGCGGTAAAAGAGTAAACGTCATGTACCTTTGCCATCTGCATCTGTAGAGCAGACATTAGATGCCCATTAACAGCTTGTGTGTATTGCCTGAGGGTTTTATCCTGCAAACTACCAGAAGTATATGAATCATCTACCTCTGTTGGACTCTGAGGTGCAAGTGCTCTTAAAGTCATTGGAGCAGGATACCCAGCATCCACTGCCTGGCAATTCACAGACGTGTTAGTCCATGGCGGGAGTGTGATTGATCTCTATATATAAGTTAAGTGGCAAAGCAAAACCACTAGTCAGCCTATTCAGACTCTACCTCTAATATATATATATAAAGATAAAAAATACAGTGTATGATGAATCCCTGTGGACATAAATTTGATGATTACTACTTCTCAGTCCAGTAAGAGTGACAAAACATATGTATTAGATAATGGTTAATCAAAAGGTGAAATTTATCACAGTGATCCACTTTGACAATTAATTTTCCATGCTTATTTATTTTATAATGTAAATACATTTGAGTTCATTCTACGTTGCCTAACCGAAAAGATAAACGGTATAGGTTAAATAAATTGTAAATATGTACCATCAGACTTGCTAAATTATTTAAGTTGAGTTCAAGTTCTTGTTGATATATATAAATATATATATAGACATACATATTAATGAGTTAATCCCCTAGCAGAGCTAATAATATTAATAAGAATAAGAATATCAAGGAAGGATTCTTGAGAGGGAGCCCATAGACATTCAGGAACATATATTATCATCATACCTGGAAGTTTATACAGCTGGATCCTACCTTTGATGTCAAAACACCCTTATTCTTTTCAGAAAAAGGGGTATTTCTTGTAAGACCAGTCTCTTATCTGGCACTATCCTGGTATCAACTGATACATCTTTTTGTCCAGGATACCTTATACTTTACATAACAACAACCCTCTCGCGACAATAATTATAAGCTAGTTAAGAGACAGCACCTACGGACATCTTCAATTATGTGATTTAGAAGACAGACGATGTGTGGAAGGATAGGTTGAAGAGAGTACAAGTAACACTGAAAATGATGAGAGAACGATCTGACTTGAACTTACAGGAAAAGAGAAGAGGTAATCACTAACGAGAATTAGACGATGACTGGTAGAGGGTTAAAGGTTAAGGGAGGTCCTACATCAGACCTTGCCGTAGTGGAGTAAATTGACTTTATCTATGCTAAGTCTATTTTATAAGGTCAGGTGACCAGTTCACATCCTCGCTGAATTTGGTTTGGTTTTAAGAACTATCTTCAATGCACACGGACAACGCCATCAGTGCTCCGACCTCCTCCCTTAGATCACACAAGGAGGATCCCAGCACAGTGCACGAACTCCGTAGCACCGGCGAGAATCCCCATGTGTTTATATAAGAATCACACATTCTATAAATATTTTTTTGTGGTGGGTAAATTTCCAGTTGTTTAAATTTAGCCAGGACAGCGGCCTTCTGGCCTACTCTATAAGATTTCCAACTGCCGTGGGATGCACAACTTGCACACGAGATCTCCTATTTTTTTTTTGCCCGTATCCGAAAAGGCTAAGAATCCAATCTCACTACCCAGAAGATTAAGGGGGAAGTATGACATCATTAGGACCACTGGTTCTGAAAAAAAATATTTCCATAAATTATATTCCCTCTAATCGGAATCGAATCCGGTACCTCTAGAATTCGAGGCGGACGCCGTACCTCTGAGCCACTTCGAATCCCTGCCTTGATCTCCCCTAACTCCACAGAAGAGTCAGGTACCCATTTACAGATGTGTGGACCATATTTCAATCCTTGTAACATTTCTTCGAGAAGGAAGCCCTCCGAACCGGAAGAGGCTCGAAATCTGTTGTCGTTGTTAACTTCAAACAAACAAAACCACTCTATCATTCGACGTGCGGTAGAAGATTAAGCATGGGTATACAGTGATGCGTGGATATAAAATAAATAATAAACTTCAGGGCTAACAAAAAGAGTTAAGAGAATTTAAAAACAAGCAAATAAAAACAAAGAGTGAATGCAATTGACAGAGACAATTTAAAATAAAGATAAAATAACTTCCCATTGGTGACCTGCTAAAACTAAATGAAAACTACACGAAGAGACAAGAGAAGAGCAAGAGGTTCGCCTTCTTTGTTTGTCTGCTCCATATAGGAATGGCAACTTTATCATGGAAAACGAATTTTGCTCCATATAGGAATGGAAACTTTATCATGAAAAACGAATTTCGCTCCATATAGGAATGGCAACTTTATCATGGAGAACGAATTTCGATCCATATAGGAATGGCATCTTTATCATGGAAAACGAATTTCGCTCCATATCGGAATGGCAATTTTATCATGGACAACGAATTTCGCTCCATATAGGAATGGCAACTTTATCATGGAAAACGAATTTCGCCCCATATAGAAATGGCTACTTTATCATGGAAAATTAATTTCGATCCATATAGGAATGGCAACTTCATCATGGAAAACGAACCCATACAGGAATCACAATTGCAAGAGCATGTAGATGTTCTGCTGCAGCTTTCCAGCAAAGAGGCCAGCTGCAGTGATGTTGTATGCTCCGTGGGGAGCAAAACGGGTTATCCTTTTCGTCGTTGTCTTTCTTGCTTCTTACAAGGCTGGTATCCTCGTCATGGTAAACAAATTCCTACAGAAACCACCGTTACAAGACTATATATGTACGAGTATATGCTTTGATGATTCCTTCCTGCAAATGGTCAGATGCAGCAATGAAGGTATGTCCCATGGTAAGCAATAAGGAAAATAATGATGATGATTCCACTCAACTACAGGGCCGGATTAAGCCAAGAGGGGCCTCTAGGCTTTTTGGTGTTTGGGGCCCCCTTAATCTAATAAGAAATAATTAAAAAAATTTTTTTTTTCAAATGCATGGTGATGGTATATACTAGTATTACTAATAGACTGGTTAGCATTACTTACCTCTTTTATTATTAATTATTTTTTTATTAATGTTTATTGGTATTATTTTTACTATTATTAAGGTAAACACAATAAACACATTTTATTGAAATATTTTTCTTGTTTTTCTTTCAACAACTTCTTCAATACCTGATTTTGCCAGGGTGCATTATGTCTTTTATGCCATGTTGTTTTTAACTGTCTTTTTAGAACGTTAAAGGGACCCAAAGATGCAGCAATAGAGAATGCAGTCAGCGACCCATAGCTTGACTGCTTGCGTCAGGGTCAGCGAACCAGAGCTGACCAAGACCCTACTCCACCTCCACGTGGTGGTCCTGAAAACAGGCTGCATCACTGCAGTCTGGCTGAGAGAGTAGGGATCGAAGAGGGAAGGCAAACCCGGTCCCCAAAAATGCCGTGCTGAAGTCGGATGTGTCGGCCGAAAGGCGCAGATAGCGCAGCTCCGGCGTAAACAGACACAACGCAACCAACGTACTTTTCAGGACAAACGAGGAAGAAGAAGAAGAAGAACGTTATGAATGCGATGATTGCAAAGTGCAAACATTTTCTTTTTGTACATAAATCTATGCATTAAAATTTTGTTTTAACCCATGCACCTCCAAGAGTCCAGGCCCGTAGGCTTTAGCCTACTTAGCCTAATGGAAAATCCGGTCCTGCTCAACTAAAATAACGATCATAATCAGTAACTCCATGTGTGTTTTGGTAATGTTTACAAGTACACTTAATGCTGAAACACAACAGTCATGAACACAAATATAAAAGGAAAAAAAAAAAAAAAAAAAGAATTCTGGAACCTTCTCCTTCCTGAGGAGATGACGAAACGAAGTCGACATGACGATTTATTTCCATAGACCGAACGATCTGGCCGGGCTAATATACTAGGGGAAGTAAACAGGAAAACAAAAGATCTGATTATCTTCCCTCACGCGAGTTTGTAATAATCATCTTCTCCCCAGTGCGCGAAACTAACGAGACCTGATTAGTGAAAGTGAAAAATGACTCCTGCATCTTTAAGTAATAAACATGCAAGACACGACATAATAGATGTGACACATTCAACTGGAAAGAAAAAGGTAACAATGTAAAATTTAAGATACGACTATTATTTTGTGACATGATTAACTGGAAACAAGAAAACAAGAATGTAAAATATAAGATACGACGTAACATTGTGACACGATCAGATTGAAACAAGAGCGCAACAATGTAACTGTAGCGTCAGGTTTTTATTGGCTCTAGGATCAGTATAGTACTGACAATACAGAAATAGAATTTCTGCAGGAAATAGTGAAGTCCCAGTGTATGAGAGAACTACTGGTATCACAAATTAGTTACGGCTGTGAATGATCTGATCTCGAAAATTGTAGTAGAGAGGAGACAGTCATAAATTGCCACCCCGCTGTGTAACTAACTGTGATATTAAAACAAGGAAACAGATTTCACTTAACAATTATAAAATTGACAAGTCGTTCAAATACAATTTCCTTATTTATTAAGTATATACACCATCTACTCGTGTGCGGAAGGGTGGATGTTGGAAGATGGAATGTAATGGATTTGTAAGTTTTACATATGATTTACACACACACACGCACGCACGCACGCACGCACGCACGCACGCACACACACACACACACACACATATTTATATATAATACAACAAGTCTTCCAATTATAGGAAACAAATATTATATCAGCTGTGCTGTTAATCAATTATAGTAAATGTATCAGCTGTGCTGTTAATCTTGTCTCTCACTACGCTAAATCACTTTTTCTTTCTTGACAGTTAATTGCTCACAATTGCCGACGGAAATGGTACTAATGTGTACTCATCTCTTAGAACAGTTCTGTCCTTCCTAACTTGTTGCACACAACACCCGCTGATGATCGTTCCTTTAGCCCACCCAAGACTGAGGGGGACTAAGGATGTAGCTCCGGTACAATCACTGTGCTCCTGCGAAGTTCCCGGCAGCTGGATTGACTCGAACATACGACCTCAGGTTGAATGACACGAATAAACCTGTAACAAGGCACAAAGAGGGGCTAATTTCTGTCATCAAGCCCACCTATTTCTAGTGTATATGAGATGAGCGTGTCTCAGGTGTCTGCATGTAGGATGAATGACAACATGGCTCTGTATGATTTAGCAATAGCGAGACAAGACAGGTGTGTACTTGCAAAACATTCTTTCTGATAATTCAATACATGAATACATCCAATAATTTGTACACCGTAATATACAACCGTTTCCTTCCACTTATAATATACCAGGCCATCTCTGATAAGTGCTATACTGGCTGGTAAAATATACCCTAACAATATTGTTGTAGTTATATGAGTACTAACAAGGACTGTTAGGTTATTATTCAGGTTGGAGTTATACCAGGAAATACAATCATTATACCTAATTCCCTAAGATATAATCAGTATACCTGATACAGTCATAGTAAAACTAAAATCCTATATTAAATATATACAGTTGTAGGCTATTTTCTAGTGGTTTCCTTCTTCAACAGTCATACACAATCATTATACATGATACACATTAATTATATACAGGTGTAGGTATTATAAATGATACTAAAAAGTACAATCATTATATATGATGTAGGCATATTCTCCTACAAGTTTATAGTAAGTTTACCTACCCTCTAAGATTAATACAAGCCAGATTTGGACTCGACTTTAGTGAAGCAAGAGTGCCCGGTCATGCAGGTAAGCAATAAATCAATCTTGACAGCTTTCTCTTCCCCTTTCGGTCTAGCTGGCCTTCGTGTTTGTGTGTGTGTTTTTTTTTGAATAAAATGCGCCCCCATAGGTAAATGTTACTGTGTAAGGAACCCTTTTGATAGGTTCTCTGCGTTTTCGTCTTTTTAATTGCCGGGCCCTTTTGATTGCGGTTTTCTACATTCCGTGACCGAGTTCCGAAAAACAGGGTTTATGCCTAATTTATTCTGTCTGCTGCTATCTTGGGGGAACTTGACTTCGTGTAATTAATCTGTCTCAGAGTCTGTTGAACGTGGATTGGCTGTGCATATTTGTAACTCGACATGTGTATTAACAAAGAAGTGGGTTTACACCCGCTTTACGACAGTAACAAACAAGATACGATGTTATTTTGTGACAAGATTAACTGGACACAAGAAAGCACGTGTGTAACCTACTAAACGCGGCATAATATTGTGACACGATCAACCAGAAACAAGAGCACAAGAATGTAACATACAAGACACGACGCATCGCTGTGACACAATCAACTGGAAACAAGAGAACAACAATGTAACATACAAGACACGACGCATCGCTGTGACACAATCAACTGGAAACAAGAGCACAACAATGTAACATACAAGACACGACGTATCGCTGTGACACAATCAACTGGAAACAAGAGCACAACAATGTAACATACAAGGCACGACGCATCGCTGCGACACGATCAACTAGAAACAAGAGCACAACAATGTAACATACAAGACACGACGCATCGCTGTGACACAATCAACTGGAAACAAGAGCACAACAATGTAACATACAAGACATGACGCATCGCTGTGACACAATCAACTGGAAACAAGAGCACAACAATGTAACATACAAGACTCGACGCATCGCTGTGACACAATCAACTGGAAACAAGAGCACAACAATGTAATATACAAGACACGACGCATCGCTGTGACACGATCAACTAGAAACAAGAGCACAACAATGTAACATACAAGACACGACGCATCGCTGTGACACGATCAACTAGAAACAAGAGCACAACAATGTAACATACAAGACACGACGCATCGCTGTGACACGATCAACTAGAAACAAGAGCACAACAATGTAACATACAAGACACGACGCATCGCTGTGACACGATCAACTAGAAACAAGAGCACAACAATGTAACATACAAGACACGACGCATCGCTGTGACACGATCAACTAGAAACAAGAGCACAACAATGTAACATACAAGACACGACGCATCGCTGTGACACGATCAACTAGAAACAAGAGCACAACAATGTAACATACAAGACACGACGCATCGCTGTGACACGATCAACTAGAAACAAGAACATAACAACCATCGCTGCAAGCACATATACTTGCGGCGCAGAAGTATCCTGCTAAACACCAGCTGTAGTGTTGGCTATATGCTCTATAAGGCGATACAAAAAGGGATAATTATGATGATACAACACGAAAAGACAAACTATACAGAAGGATATACGTACACAATCAACTGGAAACAAGAACACAGCAAAAATGTAGCATGCAAGACACGGCGTAACATTGTGGAGCGATCAAAAGAGGAAAAAAGAACACCAAGCTATAGCATACAAGACACGATGTAATAATGTGACACGATCAAGTGAAAACAAGGACAGTCTTAAACATATAAGGCACAACATAACCCTAAAACGATCGATTGGAAACAACAACGCAAACGCGTAACATAGAAGACACAACGTAAAACTGTTAAACGATCAGCTGGAAACAGGAACACAACAATATACGTAAAATATATGATCCGAAGTAAATTTCTGATGTAATCAACTGGAAACAAGAACGCATCAATGTAACATACAAGACACTTCTTCGCCACTCGTTCTCTAATAACCACATCTATCTCACTTATAAAGCTGACAGGTCGTCACAGGCTTCTCTCGTCACCATGTAGTTTCTCCTTCAACTGGGTTGGAGGAGGCCACGCTGCCACTTCGCTCATCTATTGGAGCCAACAGTTTTGGAGTAAGTGTTTTACTGTTTGTGTGTCCTCCCTACATGGGCAGATATCTGTCCGATTTTCAATTTATTGGACAGATGGTATCTGAGACTGTAATGGCCGGTTCTCTTACTTATTTACTTAGTCGTTCCTCTTCTGCCGCGAGGTGTAAAGATTTGGAAGAGAGAGCGCCATCCTATCCTATCGGCTGTCTTCCTCCTGGCCTGGTTCCAATCTAGTCCTCGGTCCTTCAGAGATTGTCTAATGTTGTCCTCCCAGCGGACTCTGTGTCGTCCTGGAGGTCTGGATCCCTGACTTTAGATTTCCCACACGTGTCGTGGTAGCCGATCTTTTCCCATTCTGCAGACATGGCCAAACTATCGTAGTTGAGTCTGTTCTACTTGGGTCTGCAGTGATTAGATTTTGAGGCCTTGCCACATCATCTGGTTGCGGACTCTATCTCTTCTTGTTACTTCAACCACCTTCTCAGATATCCCATTTCTGAGGTTTGGAGCTGGCTGTTGTGGGCTGTAGTCATTGGCCATTGCTTGCATTCATACGTGAAGACGGGAACATAGGTAGAGACAGACAAAGAGAGGGAGAGAAAGAGAGAGATAGACAGAAAGATAAATAGATAGATATATAGATAGATAGATAGATAGATAGATAGATAGATAGATAGATAGATAGATAGATAGATATGTGATAGGTTGGGCGAGAGATGATGATGCTGTTGTGATATGTAATCACTTTCTTGCACACTCGCAACCGACCCGATCAACAATAAAACACTAATTCTAAGGCAGGGGCTGTATTTATTCATAACACCCAGTCAGTGACCCAAACCCACAAAGAAAACTAATGAACAAACATCAAACAAGTAACCAAAGAAATAAAACACCCAGCCAGTGCTCAATTGCTAATCTGAAACGCAAACAAAGCACCGACTAGTTAAAATCATAATAGTTAAATAATGAGAAACACCATGCTCTCACCTGTCAACTGTCCTTCTTCCACGCTACCTGAAACATTCCACTATCATGCACACACACTCAGCCCATGCATGTCATCTAATCAGACTAGTATGGTGTTGTGCATGAGGCTGGCAATCTCACCATGTAACACAGATTGCTACCGAAACCACTACTGCAAGAGCATCTGAATGCTGAAAGCTATTTAAAGCAGTACAGATAACCAATAGAGATTTTACACTGTATAAAGGACTATGAAACTAAGAAAGCTAACACCAATTAGCTATAGCCGATCTTACTAATACTTACACCACATTATCAGTCTAACATTACTGAAGAAGCACAGGACTTTATTCTAGTAAGCTGTAACATATTAATAAATTGCAGCACTCACAACACTAAAATAAACTATTTCGGCATTAGCACCGTAGTTAATAAATAAAACAATTTAAATCGCGCCATAATTAAATATTATTCAAACCGACGTGTCGGATTTACATAAGATCATTGAAGGTTTCCTTAACCCCAAACAATATGGAAATACTTAACTATTAATTTCAAGAAACGGTGGCTGTGGCAATTGACCTACAGGATGTTTACAAAAGTCCTGACTTTGCAACCTTGTTGGACTGTGTAATGGAATGTGGTGTAAACCAATGGCTAACAAGGTGGATAGCAGCTGCCTTAACTAAGAGAGCAGTTGGATTTCGCTTGGAAGCATGGATATCAGAACCAATGCACATTTGCCCGGGATTACCCCAGGGTTCTCCATTGTCACCGGTTCTGTTTAACATCTATACAGCAAAAATAGCTGCAGTCCAACCAACAGTTTTTGGACGAACATTAACTTTTGCCAATGACTTGCTCATTTACAGGACTGGCTCAGATAGACATGAAATGGTTAAAAGCATACACGAGACACTTCAGGCAGTTTCTAAATGGTGTGACGAAACCAGCTCCAAGATCAATCTCAACAAAGCCTGTGTGCTTTGGTGCTTCTTGAATAACTCCATACTGAAAGCAGATCTTCCAGACATCATTCTCAGTGGACAGAAAATTGAAAGGCAGGACAAGTTGAAATACGTTGGAGTAACATTTGATAGCGGGCTATCGTATAAGCACCATGTTGATCACATCATACAGAAGTGCAAGAGAGGTCTGGCAGCCCTAAAAACAATGGCTGCAGCGCACCTGGAGCAGAGACTACTGTTTCTCCTGTATCATCAGCTGGTCTTGTCTGTACTCGAGTATGGCCTGGGAATAATCACGCTGTTAATATCACAATGTAATCGACTGGAACGCATTCAAAATGAAAGGATGTGTATAGTCTTGGGCTGTACGCGAGACACTCCCATTGTGATGATGCAGTACATGCTTGGTTTGCTGTCAATTAGATCCAGATATGCGATGGCCTAGGTAAAAGCGTATATGCGAGTAACCACAGACAAAAGACATCCCCTGCATGGAAACATAGCTGACATCAAAGGAGCAAGAATAAAGACAGGGAATCATGGATGGCGCAGGCAGAGGCGACTGTTAGACAGGTGACCACAGTTGAAAATATATTCAAGGGAGAAGAGTGGAGTAAGTCAGATGAGAGATGGATGAACTACCAGCAAGTCATCATCAGCCTTGGTAGAGAGTGCAGATAGATAGATAGTTAGAGAGAAAGAGCGAATTAAACCTTTACATCATCAGGGTAAAGAAATAGGCACTATTGTATGTAGATATATATATATATATGTGTGTGTGTGTATGTGAATGTGGGTGTGCGTGCGTGCGTGCGTGCGTAATTTTAAGAGGAGCGGGGTGAAGTGCGGATGATGAACCTTACAAAGAAAAGATCGCGTTCCAATCTCAGGCAGTTCACGAACATATTTTAGTAGCCAGCTGAAGAGTTTTCATTGGGAATGTGAAAAAAGCACCTTAAACCCTGGGGACACCACGATTTTAAATGCCGGCGAGAGAGGTCCAGTCCCAAAATTCCCTAGTTTAAAAAGTCTTTCTTCTTTTACATTCACCTACAACTGCTCTATCAAATCATTCACTGGGATCTACCGGTAGATCGGGATCAACAGTTTGCCGACCGCTGTTCTAAACCTTTTAGAGGTCCCGCACCTCTTAACAGCATCTTAAGAAGCCTCGTACCCCTTAACGATATCTTAAGAATCCTCGTACCCCTTTACTACATCTTAAGAAGCCTCGTACCCCTTTACTACATCTTAAGAAGCCTCGTACCCCTTTACAGCATCTTAAGAAGCCTCGCACACATTTACAGCATCTTAAGAAGCCTCGCACCATTTAACAGCATCTTAAGAAACCTCGCACCCCTTAACAGAATGTTAAGAAGTCTCGCACCCCGTTATCTTCTAGCTCGCAAAATATCCCAGAAATGAGAAGAAGAGATAAAATTATGTTTTGAGAAAACATACTTTTTTCAAGGTATCTAATTCATGTTGTGAATGTTCTATTTTGTACATATACATCTGAGTTATATGTATTATATAGTGTTTATGATGATCCGCGTTCTAAAATATCTGACGTGTATGCACCCTTAAAAAGGTGGTCTCTCGCCCCCCCCCCCCCCCCAGGGGGTGCAAGCATTCCTGGTTAAGAAGCACAGGTACAGGGCCCCACGCCCTGAAGGGCCTCACGCACAAATATATGATTAACGAAACAACATCAGTGTATTTAAAGGGGTTCTCGTAAGTTCACGTTTGACTACGGCCTCGCACAACAGGAAACCGCCATTGGTGGTAGGCATAAGAAAAGAAAGAAAGACAGAAACAAAGAGAGAGAGAAACAAACGAATGAACGAATTCGTTATTTCATCAGGGTAAAGAAATAAGCCTGGCTTAGAGAGAAAGAGTGCAAGAGAGACAGAGAGAGCGACAGACAGACCGGGAGAGAGAGAGAGAGAAAAAGAGATAGAGAACGAACGAAACTTGTATTTCATCAGCGTAAAAAAAATAGGCGTTATTGTAGAGAGCGAGAGAGAGCGAGAGAGAAAGAGAGAGAGAGAGAGAGAGAGAGAGAGAGAGAGAGAGAGAGAGAGAGAGAGAGAGAGAGAGAGAGAGAGAGAGAGAGAGAGAGAGAGAGAAAAACGGGTTAACAGAAATAAGGAATACAACATGCATCCTGACATTCAAGCTATCTTGCCTGCGCGCACAGTGATAGGCCAAACAAACAAGCGCTATCAGGATGGATCTATTCACGTAGACAGCTTAATTCTTCAAGAATCTGACGGCATACATTGTTGCGGGCATGAACGTATAAAAGTTAGCACAACCAGCTAACAGACTCCATAAAAAAACCGCGTAAGAATGAACTAAAGATGTTGAAATAGGTGGTTAGAAGTGAGGCAATGGAAGATGAGTAGTATGATGGATTTGTTAGTCATCTTTGATATGGCTCTCTTGCGAAATCTAAACAGCACAAGAAGGTAAAGAAGAAGCAAAAGAAAAAGAAGAAACAGAAAAAAGAAAAGAAGAAGAGGACGAAGAAGAAGAAATAAGAAGAAGAAGCAGACTATGAAGAAGAAGAATCAGAAGAAGAAAAAGAAAAGAAGAAAAATCAAAATAAGAAGAAGAAGAAGAAACATAAAAAGATGAAGAAGAAGAAGCAAAATAAGAAGAAGAAGCAAAATAAGAAGAAGAAGCAGACGAAGAAGACAAAGAAGAAGAAGAAGAAGACGAGGCTTTGTACAAGACCATTTACAGGTTAAACTTACTATTCTGTCTTAAATTAAGACTCTTAATGTTCAACGAAATAAAAATTACTTAGACAACAGAAGAGGAATGGAAAACACTCAAAGCACAGCTTATATGTTTCTCTTGCTGTCTGAATGTGTTTTATTCCTCACCAGCGATATCTACTTGTCTTTATATTTACATGTCTTCTCTTTCGATGACCGATGTGGGAAGTAGAATTAATGGAACAGCTTAATCGCTCCCACAGCATTTTTATTATTTTTGAAATACTTCCCCTTAACTTATACTAGATTTCCACCCACCACAGTCTCCACCCAATAATTCCTCCCCCCTTTCCAGTATTCAACGATTATGAATAAGACCGCATAATCTCGACCAACAAACAAATTAGACAAACAAGAAATGGCGTAAACATCTAATTTTATTTCCAGACAAGCAGTCTGTCTCCGCAGATAACGATGAATCTTAATCTGGAGGCAGGGAGGAATGGATAGAACGAAGGGGTGAAATAGCATGCAGATCTTAAGATAGAAAGATGAGCATAGAAAGTCGAAGAAGAAGCCTTATCATGAGAGAAAACTGTGTCGTATGTTTCTCATTAGATATTGTGACGTATTCATTTATTAATTCAGTACAAAATAAATTATCACTTTCACAACTAAAGGTCTTTAATATTTGGACATGCGCCCTAATATAACCGACTAGGTTGAACGGAACGCACCTCACCAAAACGAGGCAAAATTGTTATTAAAAAAAAGAAAAAAATTTCGTACAAAACAAAACTTCAAATAAAATAAATAAGTTGTTAAAAGCACAGGTGCAAGTGGAACAAAAGATGAGAATAAGATGCTAGAAGTGGATAGGACACACAGATGTGGAAACTTGTTGAGAGCGTTACAAAGCAAGTCCCAGTTCTGAACTTCACCAGAGTAAGAGAAAAATAGAGGGACACCAAAAACGCATGGAGAAGAGGACTTGAGACATATATAAAAGGTACATAAAAAGGCATCCGATTGACAGAGTGGTTAGAGCACTGGTCTCTGGTGGCAAAGGTGTCGGGTTCGAACCACGGTACCGACACGCTCTAGTCTACCCAGTTGTAAATGGGCACCTGACTCTGGTCTTTGAGTTAGGGAAGGAAAAGGCAGCGAGGAAGGGAGCTGGTCACCTCACCTCTCGATGCTGGACCTGGTATGGTGACGTCTCTAACACTTCCTTCCCCTACGGCAGTATCTGCTATGGAACTACCTTTGCCTTTTAAATAAAGGAAAAGGATCCCTTTACACGCCCGTTGAGGCATATTGGGAATATGGTGTTAGGCCCCTATTTTCTTGACCATATGGCACAATAGGGGTCATGTGGTCGGTATCACGTTGCTCTGGTACCCAGTTCATGAGGCTGGGTCGACCTTGGCGGCCGTTTTGCGGTCTAAAAAATCCCACCTCAACTGGGGATCGAAACATAAAAGGTATATACGACATGGAAAAACCTTGAACGGACGGCACAAGACAGGAAAAACTTGGCATTAATAGCAGCACGTATCGACAGATATATCTTCTTCAGTGAAAACAAATTGGAACAATGAAGGTACGTAAAAAAGTATTACTTTTTGTTAATGGGTTAAAATGTACCGTGTAGTTTGGAGGATCGCTGACAAGACAAAGAAAGAATACGACCATTGCATCCTCAGGCATGTCGTACAAGGCGACTAATATGAGGTTGGGCACGGGGCTGGCAACCTCACGAAGGTTGTCAAAGAAACCACCGCTGCAGGAGCATGGGGCTGCTTGGTGCAGGCTTCCTGCGGACTAGCTCCAGTGGTAGCTCCATGCTCTGTAAGGTGGCCATCCAACCCATGCTCCGTAAGGTGGCCACCCAACCCATGCTCCGTAAGGTGGCCATCCAACCCATGCACCGTAAGGTGGCCATCTAACCCACGCTCCGTAAGGTGGCCATCCAACCCACGCTCCGTAAGGTGGCCATCCAACCCATGCACCGTAAGGTGGCCATCCAACCCATGCTCCGTAAGATGGCCACCAAACCCATGCACCGTAAGGTGGCCATCCAACCCATGCTCCGTAAGATGGCCACCCAACCCATGCTCCGTAAGGTGGCCATCCAGCCCATGCTCCGTAAGGTGGCCATCCAACCCATGCTACGTAAGGTGGCCATCCAACCGATGCTCAGTAAGGTGGCCATCTAACCCACGCTCCGTAAGGTGGCCATCTAACCCATGCTCAGTAAGGTGGCCATCTAACACACGCTCCGTAAGGTGGCCATCCAACCCACGCTCCGTAAGGTGGCCATCTAACCCACGCTCCGTAAGGTGGCCATCTAACCCTTGCACCGTAAGGTGGACATCCAACCCATGCTCCGTAAGGTAGCCACCCAACCCATGCTCTGTAAGGTGGCCATCTAACACATGCTCCGTAAGGTGGCCATCTAACACATGCTCAGTAAGGTGGCCATCTTACACACGCTCCGTAAGGTGGCCATCCAACCCACGCTCCGTAAGGTGGCCATCTAACCCACGCTCCGTAAGGTGGGCATCTAACACATGCACCGTAAGGTGGCCATCCAACCCATGCTCAGTAAGGTGGCCATCTAACCCACGCTCCGTAAGGTGGCCATCCAACCCATGCACCGTAAGGTGGCCATCCAACCCATGCACCGTAAGGTGGCCATCCAACTCATGCTCAGTAAGGTGGCCACCCAACCCATGCTCCGTAAGGTGGCCAACCTAATTCCAGCGTCTACCCGCTATGATGGAGCAGTTACTGTTCGGTATAATTTATCATATTGTATTTTCTTTACTTATTGCTTATTCGCTACATTTCTTATTGCAACATGGTTATTATTCCAATGCTATTTGATAACAGTTGGGCGACCGCAGCTAATGTTCAAAGATGTGTACAAGAGAGACATGAGGGCACTGGACATAAATCCAGCAACCTGGGAGGATGAAGCTGCCGATCGCACCAAGTGGCGATGCTATCTGCGGCGCCACCTCAGTTTGGGCGAAAAGAAGCTCTTACAACAAGCAGAAGAGAGGAGAAAACGTCGAAAGGAGCTCCAGGAAAATAAACAGCTGAGGGATGTCACCTCAGGGGCGCATTCCCATAGTTAGTTATTACTGAAGGGGCTATTATTATTATTATTATTATTATTATTATTATTATTATGCGATAAACAAAATTTGTGATTTTGCCGTTCGAAGCGAAAACAAATAAATTTATGGCATGCCCACTCCGGAGCAAGCCTTTGGCAAACCTAGTTATTGTCTTCTTCTTCTTCTTCTTCTTTGATCCTTAGCCGCCGACCGTCAAAGCAGTCAGTGGCCATCACGCCTAGTGACGTCTTGTAGGGCAACAACATATTGATTCCACTTTGCTCGGTCGGTGGCCATCCTTCGTACAGTGCCCCAACTCTGGTTCATTCTTTGCATCTCAGCCTCCACAGTCCTCCGCCAGGTTGTTTTTGGTCGGCCTCTCTTTCGTTTTCCTTCAGGGGTCCAAAGCATAGCTGTTCTTAGTTATTGTCTAGCTGAGGTTAAATTACTGGAAACCAAAGAAAGAAAAAAGATAAGTAATTGGGCAGATATAATAGCATTATAAACCATGTCTAATTTTGTTTCATAACAAAGCTCGAAGTATTGGAAATCTAAGTTTAAGTAGGCAAATAATGGAGTCAAAATGGAAGAGTTGGAAGTATTAGTAGCCTACAAGGTTCTGGCTTGCGACATACCAGTGTGCTCGGAAACTAAATACATTAAATACTGACTCTGCATTCAACTAATGAAATGGACGTTTCTCGAGTTGTTCAGACTGAAAGACTGTCACAATCTTTTGGCTACCTGAAGTGCAGCAGCTGGGACACTATTTCAGGCCATAAATCGAGGATTCCTCAACAAAAAAGAAGTTGGCAAGAAAAAGAAGATGGCTGTATACCGCGCCACCTGTGTCCCTGTCTTGAGGTATGGAAGCGAGTCCTGGGCAATGATTAAGAACCACACAAGTCAGATCCAAAGCTAAGAAATGAGGTATCTCAGAAAGGTGGTTGAAATAACAAGAAGAGGCCTGGTCCGCAACCAGACGATAAGTCAAGGCCTAAAAACTCAACCTCTGCAGACCCAAGTAGAACAGTCCCAACTAAGATGGTTTGGCCATGTCTGCAGAATGGGAGAAGATCTGCTGCCACAGCAGGTATGGGAAGCTAAGAGCAAGAGATCCAGACCCCCAGGACGACCCAGAGTCCGATGGGAGGACAAAGTTAGACAATCTCTGAAGGACCGAGGACTAGAATAGAACCAGGCCAGGAGGAAGACAGCCGATAGAATAGTATGGCGCTCCCTCTTCCAAACGTCTACACCTCACGGTAGAAGAGGAACGACTAAGTAAGTAAGACTGTCACAATCAAAATTTTGTGTGAGGAAGTGTTTGCATTGGTCACGAAAGACTCCTTTCTCCTTCCTCAGGTTGAATATGGTTGTGTCTTCTTTTATTTTTCAGCTGTTCTCTGTTAGAGGAATAACATTTCTCGTCAGTTCTAACAAGTGCAGTTTTTTTTATTTCAAAGGGAATCTTTACCATTTCTCATCCCGTTATTTTAAAGTGTACATTTTTTTCCCAGGGCCCCCTGCCCCACAACCTTCAAAAAGTGTGATTTCCGTTTCTATTTAATCATCATCAAAATCATTATTCCCCTTTTTCGATCACAGTGGCAAATTGGGGCCACCATTGCAGATGGTCAGTTTGCAGGAACCTGCACCATAGAAGTCACGTGCTTTTGCAGCATTAGTTTATGTAGCAATTAGTTTTACGTGATGCGGCTGCCAGCGACATGTAGACCTCATATTAGCCGCCATTTACGACATGCATGAGGGAGCAATATTCATATTCTTTCTTTGTCTCCCCAGAGTCCCCGGGGACTACATGGCGCAGTTTTCTTTAATGCCACCGTTTTAGATCTATACTAGAAAGTCACACGCTAAAATATGGCGGCAAATAAATACGTTGTGCTCTTTCTGCTTGTCGTAAATTTTGATAAGATAGGACTGAGGTAATTATGGTCCCTTTCTAGTAGAGGTGATAGTAAGAACTAGCGAGAGGAAGGTGAAAGAAATAGTTCCTGTTTCACGAGGAAAACTGGTGTACGAGAAAGAACAGTCTTGGATTGAGTAATTGCTCTAATCCATCCTATCTTTTACGACTCTATTTAAAGTAGACGCGCTTTCTCACTTGATACAGATTCAATTTACACTACCCTCACGTACCCACAATTTGTGACAGAAATACGTACAGACGTGAGAACATACATAAACTATGGATCACATATATGGCAGGGGTTTTTGACCAACACTAGGGCTTAAGGTTTATTAAGTTTATTTTTCACTAGAAATATCACAATATCAAGAAAAGCATTAATCAATAAATTTTAGTTACATAAGAGAAATGAAAATACAATATGATAGTCCGTCTCTCTTGTATAGGGAAACTAGGAAAGATCACGACAGAGGTAATTTTCCTAAAAGATCAAAATAATTAACAATGGGGTAGGGGTATTTCAGGACGGGTAAAGAATAAGTCTTTAATGTAACCTATCCTGGGGACACTCAGGTTAGTGAGAGAAAAATACAAGAAGAATGGTAAATTAGTGGTAACTTAAGAAAATAAATTCTTCCATTCCGTTCACACACTACACACATACAGTGAGCTCACTATCAAATTTGCTTACCCCTCTGTCGACGTTGCATACATTCCATGGAATTAATCAAACAGGTAATTAAGACTAATTTGAGTCCTAGTATTTGTCCAGTTCAGCCCCGGACTCTCCGTTTATGCAGCTGCTATTGTTCGGGAGTCGCTGAATTGGTACGTTGATTTGTTTTCTATGTAGTGGCACTGTCATGGAAATTTATAAGTTAATATAATTCTCTGGGGTGGGTCTAGAATCCAGTGGCTGTGACTCTCTCTGCGTAATGAAATGTGTACTAAACAGAATGTTACTCCTGGGCTGTTCTCGGAGGGAAATAACCGAGTATGACCCGTGAATTCTCTCTGTATAATTCCGTGGTAGGAAAACTTTACTGTCAAATGGTGTTAAAATAATAGTGCTGTAAGTTCTGCCACATCAGGACAGTAGTATTTATATATGTAACTAGATGGAAAAAACCTCTGGTATAGTCCCGTTACCGTTAACATTTAAAAATTAAATTGTAGTGTCTATTTATTTAACCACTCTCATGGAGGGAGAAGGTGGACCACACCGGGTTACAAACATAAGATTTCACCAACAATTGTCTGGATGATTAGTAACAATGGACCGTAATGCCATAAGACATAAGACCAACACTCTCTAAAACCACTGGATCGCAATGGTATGACCAGCCTATTGAAAAGGAAGATAAACATGAAATCATACTATAATCATATCCTAACACACGCGTTTAGGTAAGACCTGTAAATCACTGTCACAGGGTTAACATGAAGATTAACCACGGAGAGTTATCTTAGTGGTGCCGGCGTTGTCAATGGCTCAGATTTGCCTGGCAACCGGTTGAAGGTAGGCAGCAGGAGTGGGAGAAGGTGAACTTAAGACTTTGTTATAAGTTCCCAGTGATTCTGAATCTCGTGACACTGTCACTCCTACCACTCTATCCCCCCCTCTCTCTCTTATAAGCTCGTGAGCCCCCACCTCCCCTATTACACTGAGTGAACAGAAGAGGAAGAAAGGAAGAACTGTATGTCTCTCTCGCACACTTTCTTTCCTTCTCTATGTATGTAATTAACGTGTGTTGGTAATGCAAACACAACTACAACATTTATTGAATCACTTAAAGGTAACACAACATCCAATTACAATAATACAAATGCAATAACTACCATTAACTATACCTGGAAAAGAAGATAATAATAATAATAATAGCCCCTTCAGTCATAACTGACTATGGGAATGCGCCCCTGAGGTGACAGCCCTCAGCTGCTTATTTTCCTGGTGCTCCTTTCGACGTTTTCTCCTCACCTCTGCTTCTTGTGTGAGCCTCTCTTCGCCCAATCTGAGGTGGCGCCGTAAATAGCATCGCCACTCAGTGCGATCGGCAGCTTCATCCTCCCATGTTGCTGGATCCATGTCCAGTGCCCTCATATCTCTCTTGCACACATCTTTGAACCTCAGCTGTGGTCGCCCAACTGTTCTCTTGCCATCTGCTAATTGTCCGTAGAAGATATCTTTTGGGATGCGACCATCTTCCATGCGGCGAACATGGCCAAGCCAGCGAAGTCTGCGCTGTCTAAGAAGCGTATACATACTTTGAAGGCCAGCACGTGACAACACCTCGACATTTGTCACTTTATCTTTCCACGAGATGCCGAGGATGCAGCGTAGACACCGCAAATGGAAGGTATTGAGCCTTCTTTCTTGCTTAGCATAGGTCGTCCAGGTCTCGCTGCCATATAGGAGTGTGCTGGTGACGCAGGCATTATATACCGCAGCTTTGGTCTTCATTGTGAGTTTAGAGTTTCCCCAAACACGCGATGTGAGGCGGGCAAAGGTAGCTGCAGCTTTGCCAATGCGGCTGTCGATTTCTGTATCCAGTGAGAGTTTGTCATTGATGGTAGACCCTAGGTATGTGAATTGGTGCACCACTGCCAATTCATAGTTATCGATAGTGATAACTGGTGCAGCACCCACATCCTGACTCAGCACATTCGTTTTCTTTAGACTTATTGTGAGGCCAAAGTCCTTGCATGCTTTAGTGAAGCGATTCATCAAGCTCTGAAGCTCCTGTTGGCTTTGAGTGACGACTGCAGCATCATCAGCGAACTACAAGTCTCTTATAGTGACCCTTCTGATTTTTGTTTTTGCCTTCAGCCTTGAAAGATTAAACAGACGGCCATCTGACCTAGTGTGAAGGCATATTCCTTCAGTTGCATCTCTGAATGCATGTTTCAAGAGTAAGGCAAAGAAGATTCCAAAGAGGGTCGGAGCCAGAACACAGCCTTGTTTAACGCCACTTCGTATATCAAAGGGCTGTGACGTGCTTCCAGCATATTGGACTGTTTCCTTCATGCCGTCATGGAATGACTTTATCATTTCCAGCATTTTAGAAGGGCAGCCTATTTTCAGGAGGATTTTAAGGAGTCCATCCCTACTAACCAGGTCGAATGCTTTTGTGAGGTCTATAAAGGCGATATATAATGGTCTTTTCTGCTCTCTTGATTTTTCCTGAAGCTGGCGGAGAGAGAAGATCATGTCTGTTGTTGATCTGCCAGCTCGGAATCCACACTGTGACTCTGGATATATGCGCTCAGCTAACTTGTGTAGTCGCATTAAGATGACTTTGGCCAAAACCTTACCAACAATACTAAGAAGAGAGATGCCTCTGTAGTTATTGCAATCACTTCTGTCTCCTTTATTTTTATACAGTGTTACAATCTTGGCATCTCGCATGTCTTGAGGAATAGTTGTCTCTTCCCAGCACTGGCACAGCATCCTATGCAGGGGATGTAATAGCTTGCTCTTACAGCATTTGATTAAATCAGGAGGAATCCCATCACTGCCTGGTGCTTTGCCAGAGGCCAAGCTATCAATGGCCTTGCTGAGTTCCTCTAATGTTGGTTCGGCATCCAGCTCCTCCATAGGTTGCAGACTGTTGACACCATCAAGGGCTGCAGGCGTAACGGTATTGTCTCTAGCGTAAAGCTCAGAGTAGTGCTCGACCCACCTCTCCATCTGCTTACCCTTATCGGTTAGCTTCTCTCCGCTGATGGTTTTTAGCGGTGCCGTCTTACTTTTATGGGGGCCAAGTGCTTTCTTTATACCGTCATACATTTGTCTAATGTTGCCTGTTTGCGCTGCGATCTGGATGCTCTCACTGAGCTGGAGCCAGTAGTCATTTGCACAGCGTCGAGCAGTTTGTTGAACTTTGCTTCTCGTAGCCCTCAGGATCTGTAGGGTTCTGGCACTCGGTGAACGTTTGTATTCATTCATAGCACTGCGCTTAGCTTCAATGACAGGTGCCATCACATCTGATGAAGCATCAAACCAGTCATTTGACTTTGCTGTTTTCTTACCAAAGGTGGCAAGTGCAGTACTTTGAATGGTGTTTCGTAGATGCTCCCAGTTCTCTGTAATAGTATCACCATGCTGAGGGCTACTGAGCACTTTCTCGAAGGTCGCAGTGAATTGAGCGATCATGAAAGGGTCTGACATCTTGCTGGTATCAATGCGTGGTTTCCCTTCATGTCTGACACGATAGAGTTTTCTTGGTTGTGCTCTCATTTTGCAGCAAACCAAGGAGTGATCTGTATCACAGTCTGCACTATGGTACGAGCGCGTGGAGAGCACAGACCTGAGGAGTGGCCTTCTGACGAGAATCAGGTCAAGTTGGTGCCAGTGCTTGGATCGTGGGACCTCAAGACGCAGCAATAGAGACCGCAGTCAGCGACTCATAGCTTGACTGCCTGCGTCAGGACCGGCGAACCAGAGCTGGTCAAGACCGCACTCCACCTCCACGTGGTGGTCCTGGAAACAGTCTGCAGCTGTGCAGGCTGGCCGAGCGAGTGTGGATCGAAATGGGAAGGCAAACTCGGTCCTAAAAAATGCCGCGCAGAAGTCGGATGTGTCGACCGAAAGGTGCAGATATCGCAGCTACGTTGTAAACAGACACAACGCAACCACCGTCCTTTTCAGGGCGAACGAAGAAGAAGAAGAAGAAGAAGGATCGTGGGTGTCTCCATGACACCTTATGCTGGGGTTTTGTCTGAAAGTAGGTGTTGGTCACGCAGAGGTCATGGTGGACGCACAACTCTAAGAGCCGTTGTCCATTTTCATTCATCTTGCCAATACCAAACCTGCCCAGACATGAAGGCCATGAAACATTATCGGCACCCACTCTAGCGTTAAAGTCACCAAGGAGAACAAGCTGTTCTTGCCTAGGTATGCTTTTGATAATTGCTGTTAGATTCTCGTAGAACTCGTCTTTAGCTTCTGAGGCAGAGTACAGAGTAGGAGCATACACACTGACAAGGGTGATGGGACCTGTGCTAGTTTGCAGGCGGAGCGTTAACAGGTGTTCTGATCCATTCTCGCCTGGTTCAACCATTTTAGTTAGCGATTTTTTGACCGCAAAACCTACTCCGTGTTCTCTAGTTTTATTAAGATCTTTCCCTTGCCAATAAAATGTGTAGTCCTTCTCGCTCACCGTTCCAGAGCCCGCCAGGCGCGTTTCCTGAAGTGCAGCTATATCCACCTGAAGTCGTTTAAGCTCATCATTAATTATGGCTGTCTTCCTTACATCGTTTACATCCTGTAGGTTTTCGGATAGTCCAGTCAACATAGTCCGGATGTTCCAGCATCCCAATCTGAGAGTTTGCTTATTTCTATTTTTTCGATAATTGCTTGGTGCAAAATTTTCTGTCCACAGTTCGGGTTTGACCCTAATCCCCATGCACCCAATGGTGTCATAAAATTAACCATGATACAACGTTAAAATATCTCCAATGATACAACGTAGGGATAAAAACTAATGCGTAAGCTACTAGAATACATGATCGCCCACGCCGCGGGTCATCACCCGCCATGGAAATTAAATTGTTAGACGTGAAGGCAAAACGTTACCCTTGGAACGGGATGAGAACGGAGATCAAAAGGAAAAAAATTATGACTGAACGCGTGCTTGAAACTAGCAAGGCTAAAAGACGCAATTGGTGGGGAAAGGAGAAAAAGTCACGTCCCCAAGTTGACACAAGGTAAAGAAATCGACAAAAGGGACCTTAGCTATTATACGCAACAGTCATTTCTTGGACCCTTATGCGATAACTTAGTCCGTTTATTTGAATGCAGTGACGAACGCATTACAAAAGATGCTCGCAAATATTTCAAAAAACCAAATAACCTTGAAAAGTAACTTTTTCTTAATAATAATGTTAGGAATATAAAACCTAGCTGGCCGGATGGCCCATCTTGAGCAGTGAAATAATATGCTTTCATTTATACAGACGGATAGACAATAAGAAAGATATTGACAAAAGACTGTGTTGTTCATATCAGCGAGCGACTGCATTGAAACAAAAATGTCCCTAATTTTCAAAAACTGCAGCCTTGAGACGCAAGTGCTAAAATCTAGTTGGAATGAAAGAGACGGGATGGGGTGGAGAATTGTGGCTAAAAATAACTTTAAAGGCAAAATTGTGTAGGGGAAGGCAGAGTTGGTTCAAAAAACAAGTGTGTTTTTTTGTGAAACGCAAGTAGAGACAGACGGACCAACAGACAATAATGCATACTTGACTGAGGTATGACTGAAATGACTTTTTGGTAGGAGGTTTGAATTTGAAAAGGAAAAAAGGCGGTGATTGGCCATAGATGAATATATTATCGGCGCTCAGACGCGCATTTTTGCCATTCGTCATAAGTTGTCCTAGTAGACACAGTAAATTATTAAGTGGTGTAATTCCCAGAAGCTAATTGAAATATTTAAAGGGACGCCATACTAAAGCCAGCAGCTCAGCTGAGTTTTGCTAACAATTAACTGTGTTATATATTCATAATTCTGGTAAGACTGAAAGTATTTCTTTGTATATTTTAATATTTGTTTAATGTTTCGAGTGATTTGATACTGCCATATCAAAATCTATCCCTTACAACAAGTAAGGATTCGCTCTAGACCCCCCGCCCCAGTTCAGGGTCTAGAGACAAATAAAATACATAAACTCCAGCAAGGATTATGAAGGACAGATCAAGTGTTGAGATCAGTGGAACATATCACCTATCCTATTCTATGGCAGGAAGCTAATGAACATATTTCAGAATATGTAGTCTGGGAGAACTTATCCTATGTGAAACCAACTTGGTAAGATGTGTTGTATGGTCAAAGAGATCTGACCCGTCTATGTGGTGTTGTTGTTGTGTGTAGTGTTGTGTCCAGAAATGGTTTAGAGGATGGAATTCTGACACATGACCAATACTTTATTGCAGAACTGTGAGTTTTTATTTGGCACCAATGTGGTGTCAAATGAGGTGTTGAATATTACAAGAGTGGACCCGTGCAGTTTATATTTTGGCAGAGCAGCCTGATATTGCCCCCAAGCACGGAGAGGTGGTGTCGTGGAATATTCTAATCCACATATATAAATTATCAAGTAAATATAAAGCCTAATAAATACATATAATAAAGAAAGGAAGAAGAATGGTAAAGAACAGTGCTGTCACAATGACAGTACTCGAAATCCCCTTTGTTTTATGCTTCGTCTGCAAATTGTAACGTTTCCACGTTAAATATAAGCCACTGCATAAATACAAGCGTTTCTACAACACATTAAAACGGGTATTGCATTTCTAAGAAAAACATTGAGAGGCACACTGCGTAATGACCTAAATTAATCCTAACATTAATTATACTACGTTACCAAAACGAACGAACAGATGGACTCAAATAGAAAGAGAGAGGGAGGGCTGAAAATCAGGAACGCATGCAACACGCGTCGCGCGATACACAATTACTACTATCACGCGTGTAAGGCCACATGCACTAACTTTTTTTTTTCAGACGGACAGTGATAAATTCACTACCCTTCCCAGAGTTAGGTTTTAAAATCCTGAAAAACGCTTATTAGAAAAGATAACATTAGATGGGTTTACGTTTGAAAACATTACAGTACCCAGACAGCACATCTTCGAAACAGGAGGTAGAAGAAATTGCATATTTTGAACGCAGCCACTTAGCTCTTTTAAATTTGTATATTTGGGTTCCTTAGGGCTTGCTGACAAAGAATATGTAAAACGTTACGCAAATAGTCTAGGAATTAACAAGTTATAGCCAAAATAAAATGATGGTGCTGTCAGACAACACCCAAAATCAGAATCGCTCAGTGGTAGATTTTTTAAACCACCATTGTACGGGAAATGGGCCACAAGTTACATTTGAACTGATTGGCTGGAATGATATGTAAGGCTAAACACGATTAGTCGGACTATAAATGCTATCCTTGGTTGTTAGGGGAGACGTAGGAAGGTAAAATTTTTCAAACACTTGTCGAAACGTGGCTCCATTGGCCAGACTCGCTGATATAATCACTTAGGAGCGTTAGTTCGAGACCACTAGTTCAAATAAGCTTGATAAAGCAACAGTGCGTTGAAGCCAGCTCATATCTTTGCTAAATAAAAGCCTGGAACATAAGCAGATGGGAATTTGTGCCAGTATTTGTGCCAGAATTCATTGCTAGTCAACGTATCTGTGTTTATTTTCCATGAATTGTGGTAAGCTTGAAATATTCCATATCTTTTAATGAAAATTGAATGTAAATTGTTAATTTATGCCTGTATATATGTGTAGTTCAGTAGCGCACATGATGTAAAGCCTATAATGCTCCAGCCTGAACAGAAGGTGTCGGAGGAAAGTAAAACGGCATGGAATGGCCAAACAGTACACTGACACCTAGATGATTGACTAGAAAGAAATAATGCTGGAATTGCAGAGGCGTAGTAACCATTAGGGAGGGAAATACTGGTATAAAGTATTTCAGATGAAGCTGACAGTTGGCCTAACGCTCTGAACTCAATGTTTGTGATGTATTGTGCTCAGTGTAAAAAGAGAGTATAAATTAGTTATGACGGAGAAGGTACATCCTTCTTGTTTTCAGGGACTGTGGTCTTAACGTTATTGAGCAGCACCTGGTCAGAGCTTTGCTGAATCCAGAGTCGGACAGCATACTCCTTGGTCCATTTAGCTATCAGTGAGGTGTCTCCAGAGCCCAGGGGAGAAATCGAGCAGAGGAGTCTTTTCCTGCCGCCATCACGCAAGATAAGCTGATGTGGCCAGCTGAGCTCAACATTATGTACCCCCATCTTAAAATGACATTGTAAAAATAACATTAAGAGGGGAATTAAATTGTTTTAATATCAGGAACTGAGAACATCTCCAATACTAGTTCCAATAAAGACAAACTATTGAAGTCATGATGACAAATACCAACAGAGCTTGAACAAAACAAAACCAGTATTACCTCATATTACTACTACACCACTGACACACATAGGATACTTTTAATAATATATGTCACTACAATATTCATATTGATAAATTCTGTACATATAACTTGTAATTAAAATTGATTGTGATTCCTGGTTCCCTTTGTATTTGAATCAGGACACATATTCATTCATGACAGCAATGAATACATATTGTTATTTGAAAAGTTATCAGTGACTCCTTTAAGATATCCTTGTAGAGTGTTTTATGTATGTGAGTGTCACAGTGTTGTCAAGTGTAGTGGAATAAATTAAATTGTTTATCTGTCTGTTGTTGTTTTGACTTACACTTCATCATACACATACCCTAGACATATAACGTAGTCATCACACTATTCCAGAATAATTCTGACTGAGGTATACATATGTGGCAGCAAGTAAGGTTATATATAATACACTACTCTTATTAGATATATATACCTTCACAGCTGATCTCAGTCAGTACACTAAGTCCCCTATAAATATTTATAACATCCCACTTCACCACATATATTGGGGTCTCGCTCTTGGGATTTTGAATCTTTCCCTATTACAAATATTGGGGGTAATTCACTTCAGGGAATATAAGAATTAAAAGGTATCCTTGGGTGGAATTAAATAAGGTTGAGCTCACGGTGCCTGTGTTGTCCATTAGATATATATTTAGAGATTGAATTGTTGGTTAGACATTGTATAAATTTACCTGATAGACAATGGCGGACCTGGCCAAATTTCGATCTGCTGCTGTTCAGACTGCAAAAGAGTTAGGATTAGATGGGCAAGTTATGGTTGCCTATGTCACTACGGAATGTGACAAATTTATTGAACGCGAAGAAAGAAGGTTTGAAGCCGAAAGAAAGTTAGAGGCTGAAAGGGAAATTAAGAAGTTACAATTTGAGGCTGAGGCTGAGACTAAGAGGTTGCAGATTGAGGCTGAGGCTAAGAAATTGGAAGCAGAAAGAGAAGACAAAAGATTGGCTGCAGAAAGGGAAGAGAAGAAATTAGCTGCAGAAAGGGAAGAGAAGAAATTAGCTGCAGAAAGGGAAGAGAAGAAATTAGCTGCAGAAAGGGAAGCAGAAGAAAGAAGATTGACTGCAGAAAGGGAAGAGAAGAAATTAGCTGCAGAAAGGGAAGCAGAAGATAAAAGATTACAAAGGGAACATGAGTTACGACTAAGGGAGTTTGAGTTTCAAGGCCATGCTCCTGAAAATGGTGCCAGTCCCTTTGCCTCTGATGCCACTGCTAGCCAAGGAGCCTCAACCTCAGCTATGAATTTTCATTTAGATCATTTTGTTGAGAAAGACGATGATATAGAGAGCTACCTAAATAGGTATGAACTATTAGCTACCACGTATGGGTTAGAGAGAGAAAGGTGGAGCTTAAAGTTATCTCAAGGACTTCGTGGGGCAGCTTATGAAGTTTTTGCAAAAATGAGCAGAGGTGATCAGGAAAATTATGACATGCTAAAGCAGGCTCTTTTGTTAAGATATGAAAAGAATGCAGAATTTTATAGGAAAAAATTTAGGAATGCTAAACTACTGTCAGGTGAAACCTATCACCAGTTCTCTGCACGAATAGAGACATACTTGGAGAAATGGACTTCTCTGGGGAAAACCCAAGATCTTAAGGAAATGGTCCTTATAGAGCAACTAAGAGAGTCCATGGCTCCAGACCTGAGAAAGTTTCTCATGGAACAAGGTGCAGAGAGGCTGGGTGAGTTGCTAAATGTTGCTGAAAGGTATCAAGCAGCTCAAGCAGAGGTAACAGGTAATAAAAAGAAACAAGTGGATAACTTTAGGGCACCACAGAACTTTAATAAATTTGATCCTAGGGATCAAAACAAAGGTAAGCACCAATTTGATAGGCCACGGTATGAAAATAAAAATAAATTCCCACAATTCGATGAAAGGAAATATGATGAAAGAAAATCTTTCAACCAAGGAAAAAGGTGGTGTAAGAATTGTCAGATGGACAATCATGACACTGACCGTTGCAGAAGGAAACCTGTGTATATGGCAACCCTTCAGGTCAGGTCGACCTCAAGACAGGAGGAGGATATTATGTTAGATACCACTCCAGAAGAGATGAGGAAGGCACAGGCTGGGGATAAAACACTCAAGCCTTGTTTCAGAAAATTGTCAACTTGTCATACAACTCCAGGCAAGGGAGATTTTTACATGAAAAACAAGTTGATGTATAGGAAGACTGGAGCTAGATCCAAAGGTCAGGGACAGCTGGTACTTCCTAAAAGATATAGGGCAGACTTAATAAGGAGCCTACATGTGAAACCAGATGGGGACCATGAGAAGATAGGTACCATCATTCAAAAGGTGGCTCACAATTATTATTGGCCCAAAGCAAGATGGGACATTGAGAATTTTGTAGAAAGGTGTAGCATAGCACATGAGGGAACACCCACAAGTGGGAACATTGATCAGGACCTGGACACGCCACGGGGCAAAATTAGGCCTGATAATAAAAAGAAAAATAGATTTGATAAAGTGGACCAAATGGAATGGGAAGCCCCTTTTCACGGACAAGCTTCACTTAACTGTTTTACAATGGCCACTATGCGGAGAGTGCAAAAAGATGTCTTACCCCAGGATAAGCCGAAAATCCCTCAATCGGACTTAAACAAACTGGAGGAAGAGGATGTAGAGAGGAAATCTCTCATCAAGAATTTTAAGTGGGGAGAAAGCCCCAAGAAAAGAATTGGTAGCGGTCGTTTTGTGCATGATAATTCTGGGAGGAAAAATCATCACTATAGAGCTTCGAGTGGAAGAGACCATACCGGTGCATGGACAAATAGGTCCACACAATTAAAGGTCCATATGTAGCTTTGTTAAGAACGTGGACTGATGAAAAGGCAGAGGAAAACATTACATCTTCATACCAATATGTGAATGAGCTGACCACTCGTTTAAAAACTGGCTGGAAACTTGCCAATGAAAATTTGAAACAAGCCAGGAAGAAACATGCTGCCTATTATAACAGGAAGGCGAAAGACAGAAATTTGGCTGTGGGAGAGAAGGTACTGCTTCTTTTGCCCGGGAGTCAGAATAAGTTACAAATTGGATGGCAGGGTCCATATACAGTTCTAGAGAAGGTGTCTAGAACAAATTATAAGATAGATAAGAAGGGGAAAGAAAAAATCTATCATGTGAATCTCCTGAAGAAATATTTGGAAAGAGAACATCAGGAAGAGACACACTTGTTGACCTTGTCCATCGCCATGGAGATGAAAAAGGAACCACTTTCATCATTTGAATATCCATTACACCCCTGTGAGACAGCAGCACAGGTGAAAATCAGTACACATTTAACGAAAACTCAGAAAGAGAGAGTGCAACAGGTTCTAAATAATCATGCAGAGGTGTTAACAGACCGACCAGGGCATACAAACCTATTGGAATATGATATGAAAATAATAGACCCCACACCTGTCTGTATGAAACCATATTCGATTCCGTTTGCTAAGGAGAAAGCTTTGAAGGAAGAGATAGACTATCTGTTGAAGGAAGGAATTATTTCGCACAGTGAATCTTCGTATAGTTCCGGTGTTGTACTCTTAAGGAAGCCCTCTGGAGAACATAGACTCTGTATAGATTACAGGAGACTGAATGCTATTACAGAAGGACAGGTGGATCCATTGCCGGATACAAATCAGCTGTTTGCCAGACTAAATAAAGCTAAATATTTCTCAAAAGTGGATCTGAGTAAAGGATACTTTCAGATTCCAGTAAAGCCTGAGGTTAGACCATACCTAGCTTTTAGTACCTCAGAAGGACACTATGAGTTTAATAGATTGCCATTTGGATTGAAGAATGCGCCTAGTGTCTTCTCTAGAATGATGAGAAAATTGTTGGATGTAAACATTTCGGAGGAACGTAATGAATCCCTGAGTTGCCTCTTTGATTGAGGATATTCCGAATGTTTCATACAGGATAATAAGAAGATTATGGGATCCACTACGAAAACTCTGCTATCACCAGGTATATGTTATCTCCTCATAACGTACATTTTGAGGGAAATATAATGTTCTCTGGACATGTCATTGCGCAGACTCAGAGAAGAGAAATGGTGAATACGGGTTGCGAAGCAGCATTAAGACAAGCACTCACACTTGCGGCTGTTCAGTAACATAACCGAAATATATTATTGGTTGTAGAAGTCTGAGGCAGATTTCATGAGTAGTGCCTACTCTGAATGGACCCAACTACATAAAACCATGATAGCACCACAGCAGAGTAAAGTCAAGTTGACTTACATTTATCTATGTGTATATAGAATAAAGGACTGACATATAATGTCTGTTTTAAGAGGGGAGGTGTCGTGAAATATTCTAATCCACATATATAAATTATCAAGTAAATATAAAGCCTAATAAATACATATTATAAAGAAAGGAAGAAGAATGGTAAAGAACAGTGCTGTCACAATGACAGTACTCGAAATCCCCTTTGTTTTATGCTTCGTCTGCAAATTGTAACGTTTCCACGTTAAATATAAGCCACTGCATAAATACAAGCGTTTCTACAACACATTAAAACGGGTATTGCATTTCTAAGAAAAACATTGAGAGGCACACTGCGTAATGACCTAAATTAATCCTAACATTAATTATACTACGTTACCAAAACGAACGAACAGATGGACTCAAATAGAAAGAGAGAGGGAAGGCTGAAAATCAGGAACGCATGCAACACGCGTCGCGCGATACACAATTACTACTATCACGCGTGTAAGGCCACATGCACTAACTTTTTTTTTCAGACGGACAGTGATAAAAACACTAACCTTCCCAGAGTTAGGTTTTAAAAACCTGAAAAACGCTTATTAGAAAAGATAACATTAGATGGGTTTACGTTTGAAAACATTACAGTACCCAGACAGCACATCTTCGAAACAGGAGGTAGAAGAAATTGCATATTTTGAACGCAGCCACTTAGCTCTTTTAAATTTGTATATTTGGGTTCCTTAGGGCTTGCTGACAAAGAATATGTAAAACGTTACGCAAATAGTCTAGGAATTAACAAGTTATAGCCAAAATAAAATGATGGTGCTGTCAGACAACACCCAAAATCAGAATCGCTCAGTGGTAGATTTTTTAAACCACCATTGTACGGGAAATGGGCCACAAGTTACATTTGAACTGATTGGCTGGAAGGATATGTAAGGCTAAAGGCTGGAAGGATATGTAAGGCTAAACACGATTAGTCGGACTATAAATGCTATCCTTGGTTGTTAGGGGAGACGTAGGAAGGTAAAAATTTTTCAAACACTTGTCGAAACGTGGCTCCATTGGCCAGACTCGCTGATATAATCACTTAGGAGCGTTAGTTCGAGACCACTAGTTCAAATAAGCTTGATAAAGCAACAGTGCGTTGAAGCCAGCTCATATTTTTGCTAAATAAAAGCCTGGAACATAAGCAGATGGGAATTTGTGCCAGTATTTGTGCCAGAATTCATTGCTAGTCAACGTATCTGTGTTTATTCTATGAATTGTGGTAAGCTTGAAACATTCAGTATCTTTTAATGAAAATTGAATGTGAATTGTTAATTTATGCCTGTATATATGTGTAGTTCAGTAGCAAACATGATGTAAAGCCTATAATGCTCCAGCCTGAACAGAAGGTGTCGGAGGAAAGTAAAACGGCATGGAATGGCCAAACAGTACACTGACACCTAGATGATTGACTAGAAAGAAATAATGCTGGAATTGCAGAGGCGTAGTAACCATTTGGGAGGGAAATACTGGTATAAAGTATTTCAGATGAAGCTGACAGTTGGCCTAACGCTCTGAACTCAATGTTTGTGATGTATTGTGCTCAGTGTAAAAAGAGAGTATAAATTAGTTATGACGTAGAGGGTACATCCTTCTTGTTTTCAGGGACTGTGGTCTTAACGTTATTGAGCAGCACCTGGTCAGAGCTTTGCTGAATCCAGAGTCGGACAGCATACTCCTTGGTCCATTTAGCTATCAGTGAGGTGTCTCCAGAGCCCAGGGGAGAAATCGAGCAGAGGAGTCTCTTCCTGCCGCCATCACGCAAGATAAGCTGATGTGGACAGCTGGGCTCAACATTATGTACCCCCATCTTAAAATGACATTGTAAAAATAACATTAAGAGGGGAATTAAATTGTTTTAATATCAGGAACTGAGAACATCTCCAATACTAGTTCCAATAAAGACAAACTATTGAAGTCATGATGACAAATACCAACAGAGCTTGAACAAAACAAAACCAGTATTACCTCATATTACTACTACACAACTGACACACATAGGATACTTTTAATAATATATATCACTACAATATTCATATTGATAAATTCTGTACATATAACTTGTAATTAAAATTGATTGTGATTCCTGGTTCCCTTTGTATTTGAATCAGGACACATATACATTCATGACAGCAATGAATACATATTGTTATTTGAAAAGTTATCAGTGACTCCTTTAAGATATCCTTGTAGAGTGTTTTATGTATGTGAGTGTCACAGTGTTGTCAAGTGTAGTGGAATAAATTAAATTGTTTATCTGTCTGTTGTTGTTTTGACTTACACTTCATCATACACATACCCTAGACATATAACGTAGTCATCACACTATTCCAGAATAATTCTGACTGAGGTATACATATGTGGCAGCAAGTAAGGTTATATATAATACACTACTCTTATTAGATATATATACCTTCACAGCTGATCTCAGTCAGTACACTAAGTCCCCTATAAATATTTATAACATCCCACTTCACCACAGGTGGGGCCACCTGATTCCAGCACCAGAATTACTCATTCAAGATACGTGAGCGTCTGGACTGCTGAATACTCACCAACTTAATTTCTAACACACCAATTATAATATCATCAATAAATGGACAATGTGTAGTCGCCATAGACAGGGAGTGATGAGGCCACCCCAACAGCACATCCATTAAACGTTCTCTCAGAAAAATTACAACTATAAACAGTAGTAATATTAACTAGTATTGTAAAATACATATGTACACACTTTTCATTTATTATGCCATATATTCATGCATTTCATTAATAATTGCAAAACCTTTCATATGTTCTGACCAAAATAAAACCTTGGTTCAGAACAAATAAACTTAAAGAAAATTTATTATCAAAAATTTTACACAGCTTGAGTTAGTTCAGTGTGTCATAACATTTTATTAATATTATTAGACTTATTAAATCTCTGTGTGTGTGTATGTAAACTACCACAACACATTACATATCATTACCCTAGAATTTTAACGTAGCCACATTCATTAGATAAAAAAAGATTGGTGTGAGGTCGTAGTGGTAGCAAGAAGGGCCTTCTGAAAATTCACAGCTACATTTACCTCAGGAGCCTTCACAGCTGCTCCACACAGCCGGTAGATCCAAAGGAACGGCAGTAGCCGATACAGTTTGGTACCAGCCATGTCGCAGGAGTTGCCAGAATAATGTCGAATCGACATTAGACTGCCTTAGGGACTCCGACTCCGGATTTATCCTCAGGGTTTACTCCCGAAGCCAATTCCATAAATGGATATTCCCGCAAGGCAGCGGTGGTTTGAATTCAGAGTTCCTTCTCTTAGATAAGCTACCAACCAAGGATCACGAGCCCTATCTGCCCGAAGCTGCTGGTTTTAAGGCGCCAGTCGCTCGCCTTTGCCCCTTCTCCCGTCTGTGGAAACAGTTCCGCCGGGCTCAAATTGAGCCGCACGTGAAGGCCGGGAGCTGGACTTGGTTGTCAGAGGCTGTTTGAGGCGCGTGCCATAGAAGTATTTTATCTGCAGTGAGAGCTTATCCTCACTACAACTCCCGGCAATAACAACCTTTGGAACTGGACATCATCGATGAAAAGAAGATAATAGTTAATGCAAAAATACACAAATGAATATTAAGTCTATACTATGTGATGATGATGATGAATTTAATCTAATCCTAAATACTAACAAAAAGGATATCTTGCTTCTTGGTCTCTGATGGACTGTCAATAAAACTCTGGGTATTTGTATACAAGGGACAAGTCTTTGTCTGCATTCAATAACACTGGACGGTCCACTCACTTTCCGTCAGGGTCGGTGGCCTGTTCTTTTGTTCTTCACAATGCGAGTGTTGACAATGCCACGAGCGGCTGCGGTGGCTTATTCACAGGTTGTGTTGAATGCAATGTTAAGCGGTGGAGACTTCGTCTGGTATGCAGATGTCCTTTTGTGGTGATGATATGGTTCGCATGTGGTGATGAAGGTGGAAATATGTTATATATTTGTATTGAATGGCGCAGCAGATTTACTTGGGGAATCTGTCTCTTACTGTAGGTAATTTAGGATCTCAAGCATTTTCTTAGGCCTCTGTTGTAAAAGATCGTCCGTATACTCATGCAACTTCTGATCGATAATTCACGTAGGAACTGTTGAGGACTGTTGCATGGTTGCGAGCATTTGAGTTTGGCCGACTCGAGTGATCGCATCATGGAACTCCTAAAAGGAATATATTAATGATCGATGATGTCGGGGATTGTTGCATGTGTGCAGGCATTTGGATTTGAGCTCGATCCGAATGAGTGCACCGTGGAACACCTCAACTGAATATATATATTAACGATATAGTATGCATATCTCTAGGCATGACGCGTAGGACTTAGTAACGTCATTCGTCTTGTGGGCTCCGGCCCCAACGGCAGCGTTTGGAATGTGCGGCATAGCCACTTTGGAAAGTGTGGCCTAGCCACTATGTTATGCGTGGTATAACCACTTTGGAAAGTATGGCATAGTCCACTGAAGTCATATGTGTGGCTGGTAAGCCAAAATTAGCAGTGTGTTCTTGGAGCAAACGTAAGTCGTGTCGTTCTTAACGCAGTTTGTATGTATGGCGGATTAGCCTGGCGTTGTAAGCCAAATGAACATTAGATACTAGCAGTAGGAGTAAGCCTAGTATAAATGAATATTATACGACTAGCAGTAGACGTAAGCCTAGTGTAAAAGGATATTATACGACTAGCAGCAGACGTAAGCCTAGTGTAAAAGGATATTGTAAAACTTGTAGCAGGAGTAAGCCTAGTTAGCGTATGAACTATGCCAAAGGATGTTGGCTGGGAAAAAGGAACTGACCGTTAAGCAGAACTGTATAGTAGCGAACATGTGATTCTAGTGAAGAATGTGAACTCTTGCGACATGTACATTAACTGTGATTATGAACTATGTAGTTTCGTAGTTGTGACTTCTCATGGGAACGAGAACGTTAATTAAATATTTGAGTCGTCAAATTATGGTCTTATTCAATGACGTATTCTGAGTTCAGTTACATACTGTTTGTATTCAACAATAATGACCATTGACAGTTAATACATAACCACGCTGCCTCACACTGCAAATATTAATAATGCAAGAGAATAACCAGGTCAGTCAATATATATATATATATATATATATATATATATATATATATATATATATATATATATATATATATATATATATATATATCTTTAATGTGAAGCATGTTCAAGTATCAACACATCACACGGGTTACAATAGACAATATCGATACTAGCGTAGTACATAGCGAAATCCTAGAAAAATGGATAAATGAACCCGGAGGACTTTGACTTCTAATATCAGAATACGCATACAACATCTTGGTAATCAGAAGCATATAGACCCGCAACAAACTGGTGTCAGCAGAGTCCCGAACATTCTGGTGTCAGAAGCGTTCGGATTTCGTAGAGACTACCAACCCCATAAAGTATCGAAGGGAAGTTGAAATGACGATAAACTTTTAGAGCGTAAATACTCATTCAAGACAAGCCGGCAACCCTAACGCGCATGTCAGTATGTGACGTCACTGTATCGATGCCGTCATTACTAGCAGACAATACTTTCTGAGAGAATCCTATCTTCATCTACTACAAGAAGCTGAACCATTTCAAAGGAACGATCTTCATTAACTTCAAGTATCTGAATCGTTGGAAGAAGTGTATCTTGATCTACAGCATCAAAAGCTGCAACGCAGATCAGTACGCAGATCGGTAACCAACGTTCGAAAACTGGTGAATTCTGTCAAACGATCGTACTACCAAGGTCAAAGTCTATTATCAATGGTTATCAGCTGCTGTCAAGACTTGAGTGGAATTGAAGCTTGGATTTACATGCACTCATGTATTTCTCAGGATATCAGGACAGATAATAAGATAAGTTCTTAATTTTATCGAAGCGCTTGAACACTTTCATACTGTCCCTGAACTAGCTTTGGTCTGCAGTTTATCGTCACTTTGCTTGCTTTCCTACTTATCATTTTGTGTGCCCCATCCATATTTATCTGTTTATTCATATATTCGTCGGGAAGGAAGGAAAGGGCTTAATATTGGCTGTAATTTTCTCAGGAAAAATTCAGCGAATGTTAACGTCTATTAGGTTGTCATGCTTGTATTAGCTGACTGAAGATCTAACTTTTTTTAGTTAGGATATAAATTTACTGAAGCTTCAGTTCGTCATGTAACTACGTCATCTTTATTTGCATAGCCTAATTTCAGTATAGTTTACAATTGTTTTCGTGTGTTATCTAGAATTTCTCTGTCTACATGTTAGTTTAAGACGACTTGTCTCGTTATTTTTTTGTAATGTTATTTCTTTACCTTCTTTCTGCTCATTACTAAGTATAAGTCTACCTTGTTTACTTTATAATCGTAAAATTTTGTCGGATAACTGAGATATCATTTCATTGTCGTTCATTTGATTGTTTTCTCATTGTCCTTTGTTACCTGTACTTGTATCTTGTTTGTTATTGATTAACATATGTACATAATATACAGAGTTCTTTATCCTATTGTATAGTAGATACTATTGGAAGGTATTCATAAACCTATAAAGATGTCGACACTAGAAAACTTTATCAACATTGGAAAAAGTTATGGGAAATCGGGAGCGGAACTTGAATCTTATGCAGAGACCAAATATGAGGAACATTTATCGCGTCTTGAGAGAATAGAACAACGCGAGGCTGTTAAACGAGCAGAAGAACTTAGAAAGTTGGAATTGGCCCAAGAAAGAGAACTTAAGGAGAAAGAATTGGCCCATGAAAAAGATAAATTGGCTTAGCAAGATAAAGAAAGAGAACTTAAGGAAAAAGAATTGGCTCAGCAAGATAAAGAAAGAGAACTTAAGGAAAAAGAATTGGCTCAGCAAGATAAAGAAAGAGAACAGGAAAAAGAGAAAATGGAGTTAAGAAGAATGGAACTTCTTCAACTAGATCAAGTTCATAGAAATGCCATGGAGCTGGAGGCATTAAGACTTAATTCAGAAAAAGAAAAAGTTTTAGAATTGTCTAAGTTACAAGCTGAACAGGCCAAGACCTCAGCTGGTACAAATGTTTTCTACCCGAAGCTGAAAATGCCTAATTTCGATCAATCTCGCGATTGTATTGATTCTTTTTTGTCTAGGTTCATCATGAAAGTTACAGCTTTAAATATACCAAAAGAAAGATGGAGCAGTCTTTTACTTGATTTTTTTACTGGCGACTCACTTCAATGTTTCATGAGTTTAGATGAAAAAAGTAGAAACGATTTCGACACCGTCAAAGAAGTACAACTCAGACGTTTCCAGTTAACGGAGTCTGGATTCCGGGATCGTTTTCATACGGCTAAGCCAAATAAAGATGCTGATTTTGGCGAATTCATCGCATCGATTAAACACTTTTTTAGCAGATGGATTGATCTCTCTGGTATTAATAAAACTTACGAAGGTCTCACTGATCTCATGCTACGAGATAAAGTTTTAACTGCATGCAGTAGTGAATTAGAATCAGTTTTTGCAGGAAAGACATCCTAATACTATCGATGAATATGAAAAACTCGGAAGACAATTCTTCCTCTGATTTTTACTATAGCAAGAAAAATTCTGGCAATAAAAGTAAAGGTCATTTCAGATCTCCTTCTAGGGAGAAATGTAAACACAGACATGCAAATAATTGCACTGTCAAGAAGGACAAAGATAATGATGATAATGATCATGCGAATGCATGTATGGTAATGAATGATACATGTTTCGAGTGTCAATCGCAACACATAGCTAAGGCTACAAAGAAACTTAAGTGTGGTCATATTATGCCTACAATGTCTGCGTGTGTGAATATGGGTTATCTTACATTTCATCCAGGAATATTATATGGAAAAACAGTACAAGTTTTGAGGGACAGCGGATGTTCTACCGTCGGGATAAAGCACTCGCTTATTTAGCCCTCTGCTTTCACAGGCAATTCGGTTAAGTGTGTCACTTTTGGAGGGAATATAGAAAGTTTCCCTGTGGCACGAGTATACATTGATACGCCTTTTTACACAGGCACTGTATATGCCTGCGGGTTAAGAGCACCTATTGCTGAAATTATTGTTGGAAACATACCGGGAGTTAAAGATTGCACTCCTGAGGAGATTGCAAAGTGGGTTGAATCTCACCCACAGGTGGCGAATGCTGTTGTAACAAGAGCAAAACAGTTAGCTACGGACATGGCTACACCACCAACTCCAATTATAGATACAATCATGTCTCAAGTTGGTACTGTAACACCATTTGTTTTTGCAGAAAAGCAGAAAAGTGATCCAACGTTACAACATTTGTTTAGCCTAGCAAATTAAAAAGTCACCAAACATATAGGATCGGCTAAACATTGGTTTAAAATAAAAAAAAATCTGTACTTACTAGATACTTTGATAATGGCAAATCAATCATACATCAAGTAGTAGTTCCGAAAGAATACAGACCATTGGTCCTACAAACAGGTCATGACTCCCCAATGGCAGGTCATATAGGGATCAAAAGAACATTGTTTCGTATTACGTCACAATTTTATTGGCCTGGAGTTAACAAAGACATAAAGTTGTACTGTAGATCTTGTACAACATGCCAAGGTATAGCACGTAAGGGCAGATTCCATACGGCACCCTTACAAATTACGGACGTACCTGAAAGACCATTCAAGAAAATCGCGGTGGATATAGTAGGTCCTTTGTCGATTCCGTCGAATAATGGATTTCGATATATTTTAACGTGTATAGATCTTTGCACACGTTGGCCAGAAGCCATACCCTTGAAAACCATCACGACTGTATCTGTGTCTGATGCATTATTTTCAATATTCTGTCGTATCGGTTTTCCAGAGGACATTTTGTCAGATCAAGGATCACAATTTACGTCCAATATTATGAGGGATCTAGAGTCCATGTTATCTGTTCACCATTCGTTTTGTAGTGCTTATAGGCCACAATCGAACGGTGTTTGTGAGCGCTATAATGGGACGCTAAAACAAATACTATCTAAGATCACTGAGGAATGTCCTCGTGACTGGGACCGTCTCCTTCCGGCGGCCCTGTTTGCATTTCGAGAGGTGCCTCAAGAAAGTACTGGCTTTTCTCCGTTCGAGTTGGTCTATGGTTCGAATCCCCGCGGACCAATGATGATACTTAAAGATTTGTTGATTGGAGCATCAGTTGATACACCCACTCGAAACAGCTACGAGTTGGTTATTGATCTCCGACAGCGAATAATTGATGCGTGCACTTATGCATCTAAGAGTATAAAATCGGCTACTCAAAAATCAAGATTATTACACAATCAAAAAAGAACTTTAAGAGTCTTTAAACCAGGTGAAAAGGTTTGGTTGTTATTGCCTCATAATGATAATAAATTACTAATATCATGGCAAGGCCCATTTGATATCATTAAACAGGTCACAGATATTGACTATTCTGTGAACATCAGAGGTAAAATCAAAACTTTTCATATTAATATGCTAAAATTAGCAGTAGAAAGACCACAAGAGTTAATTCCCGTCATTAACTCTATTAGTGATAATTCACATCACTCTGCTTCTTTTGCTGTGGTTCATGAGGAGGATACTACGCCATCTATTCCTTTACACTTTCAACTCCCTTCTTTACAATCATCGGAGTCCTGGAAGGATGTGACTATCTCCTATTCACTGTCCTCTACACAACAATGTCAGGTTAGGGACATTCTTATTTCTTTTGATGATATTCTTACTGATCTTCCAGGTCGGACATCACTTATCTCCCATGACATTATCCCTACTAATTATCAACCTATCAAAATAAGACCATACCCCCTATCTTTACACTACAAAGATAGGGTGGAGAAAGAATTGAAGGAAATGATACGTTTGGGTGTTATTTCGCCTCAGAATCACCATACGCATTCCCAATGGTGATTGTTAAAAAGAAGGATGATTCCTTACGTATATGCATTGACTTTAGGCGACTGAAAAGAATTACAGTTACAGACGCCGAACCTACGCATCTATTAGATGATCTTCTATCACAAGTTTCTAACGCTACTTTCTTTAGTAAATTAGATCTTTCTAAAGGCTATTGGCAAATTCCTCTTGCTGAACATGCCAAACCATTAACAGCGTTTACAACTCCATTTGGACTCTTCCAGTGGAATTACATGTGTTTTGGTTTAGTAAACGCGCCTGCGACGTTTGTGCGCATGATGCGCCGTCTTCTTGGCGATCGGAAAGATGTCATCACGTACATCGATGACATCTGCTTATTTCATGACTCTTGGGAAGACCACATTGCTGGTTTAACTTCTCTTCTTGATACGTTACGCAATCACGGTTTGACTGTGCGACTTTCAACGGTTCAAAAAGGTTGTCAGGAAATTTCTTTTCTTGGTCACCGCATAGGTCACCACAAACTATATCCTGATGACAATACAGTCAAGAGAATTTTGGATATTTCCACATCGTCAACTAAAAAACAGGTTAGGAGCATTTTAGGCTTAATTAACTATTACCATAAATTCATCCCGCACTTCGCACAACTATCTGCACCTTTGTCCGCACTGTTGGCCAAAGGTAGTCCAAATAAGATACGTTGGGAACCAGATTGCGAGAACGCTTTGGTAAATATTAAGAAATTATTCTCTAAGACACCTATTTTGTTGTTACCAAATTTACGTATACCTTTCACAATTCAAACAGACGCATCCAGTTATGGAATCAGTGGCTGTTTGTTACAAAGGTACGAGAACACACTCCATCCTTGCTTTTTCGTATCACGCAAATTGACATCAGCTGAACAGAAGTATGCGACAGGTGAACGTGAGCTCCTGTCCGTGGTATGGTGCCTCGAGAAGTTGTCAAAATATCTCATCGGCACGCAATTTTACATCATGACAGACCACAGCCCTCTGACGTATACCACATCCAGAACTATACGTAATTCTAGAATTCACAGATGGTACTTGCTGATCCAGGAATTTTCATTCACGATTCTACCTATTGCCGGATCAGACAACAACTTAGCGGATTTGTTATCGCGCAACTTCTCTGAGAGAAAAAAATGAATTAACTCTTTAGATACCATTTTCTAGATTGTTAATAGTTGGTATTCTTATTATGAGTATTCATTGATGATTGTAATTATAAATATATTATTAATACTTATATGGTAGAAGCGTACATCTTCTCCACCACTCTCATCCGTGCCACGAGTGTCACGTTTGGGAGCGAGGGGGATGATGTTGAGGACTGTTGCATGGTTGCGAGCATTTGAGTTATGCCGACTCGAATGATCGCATCATGGAACTCCTAAAAAGGAATATATTAATGATCGATGATGTCGGGGATTGTTGCATGTGTGCAGGCATTTGGATTTGAGCTCGATCCGAATGAGTGCACCGTGGAACACCTCAACTGAATATATATATTAACGATATAGTATGCATATCTCTAGGCATGACGCGTAGGACTTAGTAACGTCATTCGTCTTGTGGGCTCCGGCCCCAACGGCAGCGTTTGGAATGTGTGGCATAGCCACTTTGGAAAGTGTGGCCTAGCCACTATGTTATGCGTGGTATAACCACTTTGGAAAGTATGGCATAGTCCACTGAATTCATATGTGTGGCTGATAAGCCAAAATTAGCAGTGTGTTCTTGGAGCAAACGTAGGTCGTGTCGTTCTTAACGCAGTTTGTATGTATGGCGGATTAGCCTGGCGTTGTAAGCCAAATGAACATTAGATACTAGCAGTAGGAGTAAGCCTAGTATAAATGAATATTATACGACTAACAGTAGACGTAAGCCTAGTGTAAAAGGATATTATACGACTAGCAGCAGACGTAAGCCTAGTGTAAAAGGATATTGTAAAACTAGTAGCAGGAGTAAGCCTAGTTAGCGTATGAACTATGCCAAAGGATGTTGGCTGGGAAAAAGGAACTGACCGTTAAGCAGAACTGTATAGTAGCGAACATGTGATTCTAGTGAAGAATGTGAACTCTTGCGACATGTACATTAACTGTGATTATGAACTATGTAGTTTCGTAGTTGTGACTTCTCATGGGAACGAGAACGTTAATTAAATATTTGAGTCGTCAAATTATGGTCTTATTCAATGACGTATTCTGAGTTCAGTTACATACTGTTTGTATTCAACAATAATGACCATTGACAGTTAATACATAACCACGCTGCCTCACACTGCAAATATTAATAATGCAAGAGAATAACCAGGTCAGTCAATATATATATATATATATATATATATATATATATATATATATATATATATATATATATATATATATATATATATATATATATATCTTTAATGTGAACCATGTTCAAGTATCAACACATCACACGGGTTACAACTTACAATATCGATACTAGCGTAGTACATAGCGGAATCCTAGAAAATGGATAAATGAACCCGGAGGACTTTGACTTCTAATATCAGAATACGCATACCACATCTTGGTAATCAGAAGCATATAGACCCGCAACAAACTGGTGTCAGCAGAGTCCTCAATTGGCACTTGTTGTAAAAGATCGTCCATATACTCATGCAACTTCTGATCAATAATTCACGTAGACAGCTCTTGTTGTAAAAGATTGTCCGTATACTCATGCAACTTCTGATCAATAATTCACGTAGACAGCTCTTAGTAATGCATCTATTATTATAGGTAATTTCTGATTACTTTTCGGTGTGGGTGGTTGATAGTAGGAAGTATCCTTGGCCGCCTAGCAAATTCCTTCCTAAAACCCCCGTTGGTTGTTGGTAGGTTTGTTGCCGTTAAATATATGTGAGATACGTGTCGTCGCAGTATATCTGTTTGGCCCTACTGATTAGCTTGTCCCGTGATTTGCGCCAAACAGGGTAGTAAGACGAAGGCTGAGTTATCTCAAAGGTCCCCTGTCTCTACCACTTGGTTACCATATAAAGAAATCACTGACTCCATGTCCTGATTCTTCCTCGTGAAATATAGAAACAAGTCGGTCTGGCGGAACGCTATCTCTTAGCAGTATTGAGGGACGAACTTCACTGGCTTATATCGTGTCCGAATGGACGCTGGCTATTCCCGTGTTCGCTTCTGATGTCATGTGCAGTTTCGTTCGTCTTACTTCAGACAGACAACCCGTCCCCATTACTCTGTAAAGTTTCTGTAATATTTTGCTATGGTCGCATTCGTGTTTTGCTTCGCCCAGACAATCCGTCTGCGTTCGTCCTTTTGGTGTCTGTGCAGTGTTTTTATACTCTTTATAATTTCTTCTTTCATATTGATCTTTGCTCAGACTTTGGGTCTCCGTTAATCCAATATTACTTTGTCTGTTCCATGAGATCCGACTGACCATAATACGCATTGTAAAGTTGCCTCGCCGATCTGTGCATTATATTCTATTACTAGCCAAAATAATACTTGTGTATTACTGGCCTTGTGTAAACACAACCGAGACGTAGTGGCGATTACTCCTTATTGTCCGTCGATGGTCTCTTGATGTACTGTCTCACTGTTATGTAAACATTCCCTGTAAAATTAACTGATTTCCCATGACTGACGAAGAACGATGTCTGGTGTAAACAATGGGTATGGAAAGTCGAAATTCAAACTCATTTGCTCCTCGTGACATAGCTTCACCCCAACAAGTTCGAGCATGCGAGGACTATTGTGAATTAAGGGGTATTTCGCTTTCCCTATTGCCACCTATTGGTATCTTCTCACTATCTCTTTCCTCCTCCTCCTCCTGGTTCACCCCTTCGTTCTGTACCCCTTCTTCTATATTTATTCCGTCTGAGGTGGAGGTCGGGTGGTGGCTTAGGAAGTCCGCTCCCACGTTTTCTTTTCCTGGGATATAGTCGATGTGAAAGGTGTATGGCTGTAGGACCAGCGACCACCTCATAAGTCTGGAGTTTAAGTTTTTCGAGGCAGCCTAAAACATTAAAGGCTGGTGGTCGCATTGTAGGCTGAATTTCCTGCCATACAAGTAGGGTTGAAATTTCCTCACGGCCCATACTAACGCCAGACACTCTTTCTCAATTGTCGAGTAATTTGTCTCCGTTTTATTCAGTTTTCTGCTGGCGTAGGCGATGGGGAAGTGCGAGGCGTCCGTCCCGCTGTGCGCTTGTAGTAGAGTCGCTCCCAGGACGACATTACTCGCATCCGTTCTCAGGGTGAACTCTTTCGTAGTATCTGGCAACTGTAAGATTGGTTTCGCCGTGAGTTTTTTCTTTAACATGGTGCAGGCTTGCTCACATTCAGCATTCCATCTTACTTTCTCTGGGTTCCCTTTCTTCGTTAGTTCTGTCAACGGTGTGCAAATGCTGTTAAAATCGTTGATGTGTCTTTGATAGAACCCACAAAGAGTTACAAAAGATCTTACGTCCTTTTTCGTGGACGGTCTGGGTACCCTTTTATTTTCTCTATGTTCTTGTCTTCAGGCACCATTGTTCCCTGCCCTATAGTATGCCCCAAAAATCCAGTTCTGAATATGCTAACTGGCACTTAGTTGGCCGCGCAGTTAATCCGGCTTCCTTCAGTCTCCCCAACAGCTGGACTATGGCCTGTACATGTTCCTCAAATGTTTCCGTGCAATCAAAATATCATCCATGAAATTCTGTATTTCGCCATTACCCAGAGGATCTAGTAGTTTCCTCATCATTTTAGTAAAAATTCCCGGGGCATTGCTCAACCCAAATGGTAAAACTTTGAATTCGAAATGGCCTTCCAGCGTGCTGAAGGCCAAGAGAGGTCTGACGCCAACCTTAACTGGTATCTGGTAATACACTTTGCTGAGGTCTATCTTGGAAAAGTAGCATGCCCGGCTCAGCTTTGCAAACAATTGATTGGTATCTGGTAGTGGCTCTGGATTAAATTGCGTAACCGCGTTTAGTCTCCGATAATCAATACACAAGCGATGTTCACCGCTATGTTTCCTCATTAATACCACACTGGCATTGTATGGGAATTCTGACCTGGAGATAATTCCTTCTTTCAATAAATAGTCCATCTCTTGTTTCAATGCAGTGGTCTTCGCGTTTGGTAAGGGATAATTCTTCATCCGGATAGGGTTGTGATACGTCAGGCTCATGTCAAACTCGACCAGTGATGTTCGGCCGGTTTATCAGTGAGAGTTTCTTGGTGGCGAGCCAAAAGCTGTCGGACCTGCTCCTGTTGACGTTCTGCGAGAGAGAGATTAATCTGAGCATCTAAGTATGACTCTCTCGGCTCGATAGGGTATTCCACTGACGACAGGGGTTCGTGAGGCATTTGAGTGGCTACTGCCAGCGTCATTAGGTGCGCAGATTCGCTAGGTGGCCTTTCCAAGTATTTCTTTAGTAAATTGATGTGATACAATTTCTGCTTTTTCTCCACTTGTATCTTGTAATTGGTTCGAGAGACCTTCTCGACCACTGTGTATGGCCCTCGCCAGCCAATCTGTAATTTGTTCTGTGAACGGGAAAGTAGGAGCAATACCTTCTCGCCCACTACCAGTTCCCGATCCTTAGCTCTCTTGTTATATTGCCGGGAGTGCTTCCGCCTGGCTTCTTTCGGGTTTGTGGTCGCCAATTCCCATCCCGTTTTCAGTCGCTGCTTGAGCTCTGTGACGTACTGGAACGCCGTGGTGACCGTTTCATCTGCTTCCTTGTCTGTCCAAGTCATCAGTAAAGCTTCTAATGGCCCTTTTATTTGCCTACCAAATAGCAGTGTGGCTGGGGGGATCCGGTTGACAAGTGCGGTACCTCTCTGTATGCGAACAGTGCAGCCGGTAAGTACGTGTCCCACGTCTCCGGTTTTTCATGCGCCAGTTTTCGGAGCATATTGGCGAGGGTCCCGTTGAATCTTTCTACACTGCCGTTGGACTGTGGGTGATATGGTGATGAAAATACGTGTTTGGTTCTGAAGATCTTGAGCACCTCCTCCGTCAACTTTCCCCGGAATTGTGACCCGTTGTCTGTGAGGATTTGGTTAGGAAACCCCACTCAAGTGAAGATTTGCAGCAAGGCCTCTGCTACATGTACTGAGTCACAAGCGGGTAGGGCTATAGCTTCCCCCCACATGGAGCATAAATCCACTAAGGTAAGAATGTGGGTATTCCGCTTCTTCGTCCTCAGCAGTGGTCCAATTATGTCAACTACAATGCTCTCGAATGGGACCCCAAAAATTGGCATCTCACCCAGAAGTGCTGGTGCTGTCTAATGTTTGGGCACCACGCGTTGACATTCGGGGAATGACCGCACAAATCGATCAATGTCGCCTGTGATGCCTGGCCAGTGGTAATGGCTAGATATCATTTGGGCTGTGGCTCCAATCCCCATGTGGCCACTAAACATAATCGAATGTCCCATCTCTAATATTTGGGATCGGTATGGAGTGGGTACTACCAGCTGAGTATGTTCCTGTCCGTGCTTCCCTGCTTTCCGGAACAGTAGGCCTTGCTTGCAATAAAAGTGTCCTGGTTTTGGTGGGCGATTCCCTTTCAGTACCTTCCGAAAGCAAGGTTCTAACGATTTGTCGACCCTTTGAGCTTGCTTCAGTTCTTCTGTGAGTGGATTAGGTGTGTTCTGCGCACTCTCCTCTTTCCTGCTTGGCCTCGTGTCTGCACTGCTGCTACGACTTTCGGCTTAGGGGGATTCCCTAAGAATAATTATTTGCATCCAAGAATGACATCATTAATGGGATCTTCGAGGACGGCCGATCGTATTTCTCCCGATACAAATCTTGATTCTATCTGAATTCGCGCAATGGGCACCGTTAAAGGGGGGTTGCTTTTGACCGGCCCCTGGATCTCTATCGTGTCCTCGGTCAAGTCCTCTGGCTTGACCAGCCTCGCGCTGATGACCGAATCAAACTCCAAGCCCGTATCATATAAGCAGTTTACTCTTTCTCCGTTTACTGCCACTTCGTCCACCACCAGCAGATGTGATTTTTCCCCCTCTTCTTTCCGAGACTCTTTGTCCTTCATTGTTCGAGTTTCTATACACGCCGCGCGCTGGGGAGGAGGGCGGTTTTGGCACTCGCTGGTGTAGTGATTTTTCATACGACAATACCGGCACCATTTATCCCCTTTGCCTCTGGTTCTGGGAAAAGGAGTTGTGTTGAGTTTCCTGTCTATGGGGATTACGAAGTGAGTTGTCTTTCTTCCCCTGATGCCGGTCAACTAGGCCCTTCTCCGCCTTATTAAGGAACTCTTTGTCCTTAGGTCTTGGTTGGAAATCTGGATGTTTCTTCCGGGTGCCTTGTGTTTCCTTCAAAGCACTCTGGGACCGTTCTGCCAAAACTAGAATGTTTTCTAGTTTCTCTGCACCATTTTCTATAAGGAACTTTCTCATCTCTGATGACATCGAATCTTTGATATGTTCGATCTTGACCAATTCTTTGAGTCCCTCGAAGGTTTGGGTAAATTCTCAGTTTCATCCATTTGAGCAGATACCCTTCTAACCTTGCAGCAAATTGCATGTACGTTTCGCCATTTTCGCACTTAGTTGTTCGGAACTTGTGTTGGAAGGCGCTTGCTTGCAGTTCAAAGCGTACCAAGAGGGATTTTTTCAAGGTTTCATAATCGTCTTGTAAGCCCTCTGGTAATCTGCTAAAGACGTCATATGCTATACCTCGGAGTCCTTGTGACACTTTGGTATTCCAGAAGTTCTCCTGTAGGCCATAGCTCCTAGCAGTCTGTTTAAAGCGGTCTAGAAATTCGGTTCTATTGTCGTTCCGTTCCGAAAATATTTCACGCGGAAATTTCATGGCCTGGTTATAATGTTGGTGCGAAGACGCTGTGCCATCTGACCTGGGCGAAGCCCCAGCCGCTTCCTCTGCGTGCGACTGAGCTCTATGTTCCAACTCTAGTTGTCTCACCCGTATTTCATGCGCTCTCTCTCTCTTCCTTTTTTCTCCTTTCCTCAGTCTCTCTTTCGCTCTGCTATTCGATCTTTTCTCTCTTGCTCTGCTATGTGCGCAGTTACCGCTTTTTCCACATATTTCACAAGTTCTCCTTTTTCTAGTTTTAAGCTCGTTGCTTCCTGGATAAGCGCCGAGCGAATTTGCATCAAATCTGCCATGATCCAGCTAGATTTCAATCTGCCTGTCGCACTCAAAATTATGTGAGAGAAAAAAAAAATTTAGAGCGAAAAAAAAAATTGTGTCCCTGCCCAAAGGGAGAAACCACAACAAAATTTTCCATATACTTCATTATAACCTTTACACCCGGACAGATAAATGACAATATTAAAGAAAAACTCTGACCATAAAATTCTACGACTTGCGAAGAATACTAGTCAGATATTTCTGACCATAAATAGTCTGCCTACCAATGAAACAATACTTTAACAAAATGTTTCAGCTCAGTGGTTTTGCTTCTATTGTTCAATTGTGAACAAAAGGACTATACAATGCTGGTTCGCTCGCTCGATGCGTCTGACTTCAACAATGCCTATTGTTAGTGACCAACGTGGTACTACACGTGTACCGAAAATCCAGGTAAATTTATAGTGATGAGCCAAAATCAATATTGGTAACAACTTCTCCTTTTCTTCTTCGATCCTTAGCCGCCGACCGTCAAAGCAGTCAGTGGCCATCACGCCTAGTGGCGTCTTGTAGGGCAACAACAAATTGATTCCACTTTGCTCGGTCAGCGGCCATCCTTCGTACAGTGCCCCAACTCTGGTTCATTCTTTGCATCTCAGCCTCCACAGTCCTCCGCCAGGTTGTTTTTGGTCGGCCTCTCTTTCGTTTTCCTTCAGGGGTCCAAAGCATAGCTGTTCTTGTGATGGCATCGGGGTCTCTTCTGAGGACATGGTCAACTCAGCTCCAGCGTCTGCCAGCTATGATGGTGTGCATGTCCTCTTGCTTGCTCCGAGTAAGCAGATCTTGGTTGGTGATGGTATTCGGCCAAAAGATTCGGTGAATTTTTCTTAGGCATGTTGTGTGAAAAGAGGACAATTTCGACATTTCTTTCTCTGTAACTCTCCAGCATTCTGCACCATAGAGAAGCAAAGAAAGCACACAGCTCTGATATAATCTTAATTTTGTGCTTGTGGTGTATTGAGAGGACTTCCAGATGTTGTTTAGGCTAAAAAAGGCTATTCTTACTTATTCATTCTGATGTTGATGTCTTTGCCTGCCCCGCCATCTGGTGTTACAATGCATCCTAGGTATGTAAAGGTGTCTGTCTGTACCAGTTGCTGATTCCTTACTGATATGGGCTCAGGGTTGCTCACATTGAGCGTCATGACCTCTGACTTCTTTAAATTGATGTTCAAGACCACCTGCTGGCTAAACTTATTAAGTCTATCCTTTTTTCCTGGATGTGTTGATGTGAATGTGCTAGTAGTGCAAAGTCATCTGCATATTCCAGATCTTCCAATGTAGAAAATGTAGGTCATCTTATTCCTCTTGGACTGCCCTCTGTTGTCTGGCGCATCACGCAGTCTATGACTGTTAAAAATAGAGTGGTTGATAAGGGGCATCCCTGTCGTACTCCTGTCTTCACCTCAAAGGTTAGGTTGCTCTGCCCAACAATACACGTAAAGTTGGCATAGAGGCTTTTTATGATTGACACTATGCAGCTTGGAATTCCATAAGCCCTCAGTATTTCCCATAAACTGTCCCTATGTATGCTGTCAAAAGCCTTTTTCAAAATCAACGAAGTTAATGTACAGCCGTCTTTGCCATTCTGAGCACTGCTCTATAATGTTCCTGAGAGTGAGTATATGATCTACACATCTTCTGTTCTTTCTAAATCCTGCTTGTTCTTTCCTCAGTTTGTGGTCTACTGCTTTTGAAATTCTCTGTATAATTATTCTGCCTAGTATTTTGCTGGGAGCTGAGAGAAGAGTGATTCCTCTCCAATTATTGCAGTCTGCAAGATCTCCCTTCTTGGGCAATTTGACAATTATTCCTTTGTTCCACTCTGATGGTGTTGTCCCCGTTTTCCAGACTTGTGCAAATAGTGGTTCTAATAATTCTGCTGCTAGCTCAGGGTCTGTCTTAAATAGCTCTGCATTTCAGTTACCATGGCCAGGAACTTTTCCGTTCTTTAACCCTTTGATTACCAACGGGCTGATCACCCGTTTGCCAGTCACTTCGATTACGGAAACAACAGCAAATGGATTGATTTGCCGTTGCCCTAAAGACGCCAATAGGCGTGATGGGAAACAATGGCAAAGAAAACCTATCTGCTGTTGCCCTAAGACGCCACTAGGCGTAATGGCCACTGACTGCTTTGACGGTCGGTGGCTAAGGACGGAAGAAGAAGAAGAAGAAGAACCCTTTGATTGCTGTGATGATTTCTTCTTTGCGTGGAATGTCTGTATTCACATCTAGATCGTTTTCATCCTCAGGAACATTCAATTGTGTCTCTGGTGGTTCCCTGTTCAGAGTTTCTCTGAAGTGTTCTGCCCATCTTGTTTCCTGTCCCTCTGCTGTCGTGATGAGATTTCCTTGCTTATCTATTACTAATGTAATATTGTTTGCACCTCGTTTTCCGCTGATGAATTTAGTTATTTTGTATACTGTGCTTTGTTCATTTCTCAGTGCTGCCTTTTCTGCCTGTCTTGCAAGATCGTCTAGGAAATTCCTTTTGTTGGCTCGGGTTTGGCGTTTAACTTCCTTGTCCAGCTGACTGTACTGTTCGCTATATAGTTGCTTTAACCTGGGGGACTTCGCTTCTGTTTTCTTTCGTTTCATTTCCTTTCTCAGTTTTATGGTGTTTAATGTTTCTGGTGTTATCCTGGCTTGCTTCTTCCTTTCCTGGAATCCCAAGCACGATATGCTGCTTTCTTATATATTGTTGAAATGGTGTTGAATCTCTGGTCTATATCAACAGTCAATGTCTTTTCCTGACTTTTTGGCAAATTGATATCGTTTCTTTATGTCAGCCGCAAAAGCTTTTCTGGTAAGGGGGTCCTTCAATTTACTGATGTCAAACCTTTTCTGTGTAGTTACAATTGGTCCAGCCCTTCTTAGTTTCACTTTCAGTTTTGCTACTACTAAATGGTGATCACTTCCCACATCTGCACCTCTTCTTACCTTCACATCTTGTAATGCATGTCTCCATCTACCGTTAATCATGATGTGGTCTATCTGGTTTCTGTCCCGACCATTTGGTGATTCCCATGTTAATTTGTGAATTTCTTTGTGTGGGAAAAGTGTTCCTCCAATGACCAGGTTGTTAATACTACAGAAACTTATTAATTTATCCCCATTTTCGTTTGCTGTTCCGCTGCCGCATTTCCCCATTACTCTTTCATTATATGTATTGTGTGTACCAACTTTCGCATTGAGGTCTCACATTACTATAATAAGATCATATCTAGGTGTGTCTCCCATTTCTTTCTGCAGTTGTTGATAGAATTCATCCTTGACCTCGTCATCGCTGTCATTCGTTGGTGCGTAGCATTGTATTATTGTAGTATTGGTGAATCTACCTCTCAATCTTAATCTTATCAGTCTGTTGTTGATGGGTTTCCATTCCAGTAATGCCCTTTATATTCCTTTCTGTAAAATAATGGCTACGCCTTCGTTGTGCTGTCCATCCTCTCTTCCAGAGTAAAGTACTGTTTCTCCTGTGGCTGTTTTAACTTTTTCTGCCCCTGTCCATCTGCTCTCGCTTATCCCTACAATGTGTAACCTATAGTTTCTCATTTCTGCCGTGACCTGTTTTAGTTTACCCGTCTTATTCATTGTCATGACATTCCAAAATCCAATTCTTGTATCATGTTTTGCGGTCAGGACGTCCGTTCTCATGTCAATGGCTTCCTTTCGGCTTTCACCACTGACAGTCATACGAGCCTCAGACTCCGGATGTCCGTCCCGCAGCAAAGTTTGTTTATTTGTTATCATTTCCGTAACTTCAATTTTTTTTTAATAGACAGGGGTGTCAGCCCTTTGCTAAAACTCCCAACCTGGGGGACCAGGGTCTCTGCTTTCGTCTAACCCCTGCCCGCGCAAACCTGTCCAGCTTGGTAGAACCTTCCAGGAGTAAAACTCCCGCTGGCATAGCTCTGGATGTAATCAAGTTACGCAAGCCGCCATACCTCGACAAGGTATTGACACCGGTGATGGCAGATTGGTAACACGATGCAGTATTAACGTGTAAATAAAGTAATATGGTATAATATTCTAACATATGTCTATGTCTTATTTAATATAATATGAACATCTTATTCAAACTTAATTATCTAATATTCTAATCTGTATTCTTTCCCTCTACCTAAGTAGAATAAGGAACAGTATAGACGACAGTGAATAGGTTTTACACAAATTGCAAAAAAGAATTATTTCATGTTTTTGTCTAGGGCAAACCCCAAGGTACTTATCTCGGACATAGACCCCACTTAATGTCACAGGGTTAACCCAAAGATTAACCAGGGAGAGTTATCTTAGTGGTGCCGGCGTTGTCAATGGCTCAGATTTGCCTGACAACCGGTTGAAGGTAGGCAGCAGGATTGGGAGAAGGTGAATTTAAGACTTTGTTATACGTTCCCAGTGATTCTGAATCTATTGACACTGTCATTCCTACCACTCTCTCTCTCTCTCTCTCTCTCTCTCTCTCTCTCTCATAAGCTCGTGAGCCCCCCACCTCCCCTATTACACTGAGTGAATAGAACAGGAAGAAAGAAAGAACTGTATGTCTCTCTCGCACACTTTCTTTCCTTCTCTATATATGCAATTAACGTGTGTTGGTAATGCAAACACAACTACAACATTTATTGAATCACTTAAAGGTAACACAACATCCAATTTAAATAATACAAATGCAATAAGAACTACCATTAACTATACCTGGAAAAGAAGATAATAGTTAATGCAAAAATACACAAATGAATATTAAGTCTATACTATGTGATGATGATGATGAATTTAATCTAATCCTAAATACTAACAAAAAGGATATCTTGCTTCTTGGTCTCTGATGGACTGTCAATAAAACTCTGGGTATTTGTATACAAGGGACAAGTCTTTGTCTGCATTCAATAACACTGGACGGTCCACTCACTTTCCGTCAGGGTTGGTGGCCTGTTCTTCACAATGCGAGTGTTGACAATGCCACGAGTGGCTGCCGTGGCTTATTCACAGGTTGTGTTGAACGCAATGTTAAGCGGTGGAGACTTCGTCTGGTATGCAGATGTCCTTTTGTGGTGATGATATGGTTCGCATGTGGTGATGGAGGTGGAAATATGTTATATATTTGTATTGAATTTCGCAGCAGGTTTACTTGAGGAATCTGTCCCTTACCGTAGGTAATTTAGGATCTCAAGAATTTTCCTAGGCCTTTGTTGTAAAAGATCGTCCGTATACTCATGCAACTTCTGATTGATAATTCACGTAGGCACTTGTTGTAAAAGATCGTCCGTATGCTCATGCAACTTCTGATCAATAATTCACGTAGACAGCTCTTAGTAATGCATCCATTATTATAGGTAATTTCTGATTACTTTTCGGTGTGGGTGGTTGATAGTAGGAAGTATCCTTGGCCGCCTGGCAAATTCCTTCCTAAAACCCCCGTTGGTTGTTGGTAGGTTTGTTGCCGTTAAATATATGTGAGATACGTGTCGTCGCAGTATATCTGTTTGGCCCTACTGATTAGCTTGTCCCGTGATTTGCGCCAAACAGGGTAGTAAGACGAAGGCTGAGTTATCTCAAAGGTCCCCTGTCTCTACCACTTGGTTTCCATATAAAGAAATCACTGACTCCATGTCCTGATTCTTCCTCGTGAAATATAGAAACAAGTCGGTCTGGCGGAATGCTATCTCTTAGCAGTATTGAGGGACGAACTTCACTGGCTTATATCGTGTCCGAATGGCCGCTGGCTATTCCCGTGTTCACTTCTGATGTCATGTGCAGTTTCGTTCGTCTTACTTCAGACAGACAACCCGTCCCCATTACTCTGTAAAGCTTCTGTAATATTTTGCTATGGTCGCATTCGTGTTTTGCTTCGCCCAGACAATTCGTCTGCGTTCGTCTTTTGGGTGTCTGTGCAGTGTTTTTATACTCTTTATAATTTCTTCTTTCATATTGATCTTCGCTCAGACTTTGGGTCTCCGTTAATCCAATATTACTTTGTCTGTTCCATGAGATCCGACTGACCACAATACGCATTGTAAAGTTGCGTCGCCGATCTGTCCATTATATTCTCATCATCATCAGTTGCCATCTCCACAACGAAGGTTGGCTGTAATGGATCTCCAACGTCTTCTATCTCTTGTCTTGGTGGTGCACTCTGATAGACTCTTTCCTGTCCATCTCTTGATGTTATCTTCCCACTTATAGCGCTATCTTCCCCTTGCACGTTTGCCTTCAACTTTCCCTTCTGTTATGATCTTCTGCAAGGTGTTACGCCTTTTTATGTGGCCAAAGTATTTTAGCTGCTGAACTTTGACCTCCCTCAATAGTTCTCTTTTCATACCTAGATTTTCTAGGACCTCCTTATTTGTTTTCATCTCTTTCCATGAGATACGCCCCATTCTTCTATATATCCACATTTCAAGAGCCTCAATTCTTTCTTCCAAATGCTTATTCATCGTCCATGTTTATGCACCATACAGAAATGCAGAATATATATAATAATTTATGATTCTCAGTTTTAATTTGTGAGATAACTGTTTGGATGTCAGTATATGTTTCATGTTGTTGAATGTAGCTTTGGCCATTCCTATTCTCTTCTTGATTTCTGTTTCACATCTGCCATATTCTGTTATTATATGACCAAGATATACGTAGCTCTTGACTTGTTCCAGGATTTTCCCATTTACGCTTATCTTTAATGTGGGTTTATCGTCTGTTTTGCTAATTATCATAGTTTTTGTTTTCTCAATGTTAATGTCGAGTCCATATTCATGACTTATACTGTTCACTTGCTTCACTAGTTCTTGTAACTCCTGTTCGCTTTCAGCTAACAACACGGTATCATCTGCATATCTAAGGTTGTTTATTGACCTTCCACTGATGTTCAGTAATGGTATGTCCTGTATCTGTTTGAAAATTTTTTCGGTGTATAAATTAAATAGGCAGGGGGACAGCACACAACCTTGTCTGACACCTCTTTTTATGTCTATGTATGGTGAATAATTCCTTCACGATCTTACTGTAGCAGTTTGCTCCCAATAAAGGTTACTGAGTATTCTTATATCTTTTCCATCAATACCTATGTCTTTGAGGCATTCAATTATTGTCTCATGATGGACTCTGTCAAAAGCCTTCTTATAGTCAATGAAGCACATATACATACTTTTTTTGACCTCTGTATATTTTTCTGCTAATATTCTTAGGCAAAATATTGCCTCTCTTGTTCCACTGTTCCGAATAAAAACAAACTGTTCCCGTCTAAAACCAAACTGTTCTTCTTGGATTTCGCTGTCTACCTTACTTTTTATTCTTTCCTGTATGATTTTGAGCAGCATCTTAATTGCATGACTCATCAGGCTGATTGTTCTGAAGTCTGAACATTCTGTTGCATTTGGTTTTTTGGGCAATGTTATGAAAATGATGTCTTCATGTCGTGTGGTATATATCCTGTATTGTATATATCGTTGCATATTTCTGTGATTGTATCTATACCAAAGCTCTCGAGAGCTTCTATCATTTCAATTTTTATGTTATCCATGTCTGCTGATTTTCCTTTATGTATCATATGAATGGCATTCTCTACTTCTGATCTGAGAATGTTTCGGCCTTCATTAGAATCTGATGATGATTTTTTACCTCTGTTGTCCTCGAATAGTTCTTTTACGTATTCTGCCCATCTGTTTGATATGTCTTTCTCATCAAGTAATATTACACCATTTTTGTTCTTGATACAGCTTCATCCTTGTGCAAACCGCGACCGATTTGATAATTTCTTTATGTCTTCATGCATATCTCTTGTCATGTGCTTTGCTTCCAAGTCTTCAATTTCCTTGCATTTTGTTTCTATCCACCGTTCTTTTGCTTCTCTACACATAGTACGTATGTCATTGTTTATTGTTTTATATTTTGGAGTGTTTTTTGCTTTCTTTCTTTCTGCCATTTTATTCAAGATGTCATCTGTCATCCAAATTTGATTTTTCTTAGACTCCTTTTTAGGTAAATTTGCATTTGCTGATTGTATGCTTGTTTTAAAGCATTGCCATTTTGCGGTTGCTTTTTCTTCTGGGTTTTCTCTTCTATACTGCTCCATGCTTTCTGTCAATAACTGTTGATATTTATTTTTGACATCGATTAAATATTTCTGTTTTATATCTGGTTGTTTCAGCGCTGATATTTCTATCTGGGGTTTTTCCTGTCTTCTGTTTCCTGCTCTTTTCAGCTTTATATTTTCTTTGATGACGACTGGATTGTGATCTGAATTTATGTCGGCACCAGGATGTGTCTTTGCACTTGTGACACTGTTCTTAAATCTATGTTTTATCATGATATAGTCGATTTGATTTCGTGTTACATCTCCTGGGCTTTTCCATGTGTATAATTTCCTTGGGTGGTGTTCAAAAAAGGTATTACATATGACCAGCTGGTTTTCTTCACAGAACTGGATAAGTCTGTCTCCTCTATCATTTCTTGTCCCTAATCCATACTGTCCTACTATTTTCTTGTATTTTCCTTTTCCTACTTTTGCATTCATATCACCCATTACTATTGTCATAAAATTAACAAGTGATACAACGTAAAAATATCTCCAAAGGATAAAATGTAGGGATAAAAACATAACGCGTAAGCTGCTGATAGTACATGATCGCCCTGACCGCGGGTCATCACCCTCCATAAAAATTGACTTGTTAGACGGGAAATCAAAACGGTTACCATTTGGAGGGATGAGAACGGCGGATCAAAAGGAAAAAAAAAATATGACTGAAAAAAATTGCGTGAGACTAGCAAGGCTAAGGAGACGCACTTGGGGGGGGTGGGGGGGGGAAACGGAGGAAAAAAGTCACGTTCCCCAAGTTGACATAAAGTAAGGAACTCGACAGAAGGGACCTTGGATATGATACGCCACAGTCATTTATTGGACGCTTTTGCGATACCAAGCCCTTTATTTGAATTCAGCGGAAAAACGCAGATGCTTGAAATATTACAAAATTTAAAAAGTAACTTTTCTTAATATTAATGTTAGGAATATAAAAATTAGCTGGCCGGATGGCCCATTCTGAGCAGTGAAATAATATGTTTTTAATTTTACAGACGGATAGATAATAATGAAAATAATGACAAAAGACAGTGTTGTTCACAACAGCGAAAGACTGCATTGAATCAAAAGTGTCGCTATTTGCACAAAAATCGCGACCTTGAGACGCAGGTGTTCAAATCTACTTAGCATGGAAGAGAAGGGATATTGGTGGGAGCTGTGTCTAAAAATAACTTTTAACGACAAAATTTTGGAGGGGAGAGAAAGGTTGGTTCAAAAATCAAGTACGTTTTGTGAAAACGCAAGTAGAGACGGACAGACTAACAGATAAAAATCCATACTTGACTGAAGCATGACTGAAATGACTTTAGTGTAGGAAATTTGAATTTAAAAAAACCAAGGCATTGATTGGCCACAGACAATCATATTATCCGCGCTCAGACGAGCTTTTTTTGCCATTCCTCAATAGTTGTCCAGTGATAGACACAGTAAATTTCAAGTGTGGTGATTTCCAAATGAAATAAATTGAAATAAGTTCAGGGACGCCATACTATAGCCAGCAGCTCAGCTGAGTTTTTGCTAGCATTTCTGTGTTCTTTATTCATAATCTGAGCTGTGAGTTCGATCTTGACACTAAGGTGGTGTCAAATGCTGATTAATAATTGAAGTGAGGACCCGTGCAGGGTACATTTCGACAGAACATCTGTGTATTGCTCAAGCACGGAGAGGTGGGGCCATCATATTCCAGCCCCAGAACAAATCTGGCAAAGTTAAGTAGGCTAGCTGGCCTGCTGAACTTACACCAACTTCATAAAACTAGCACCCAAGAGAATTTACTACTGAAGCATCCCATTTCCTTCCATCATTAATGGACAATGCTGTGTAGGCATAAACAGGGAGGGATGAAGCCACCCCAACAGCACATCCATTCATAGTTTTCCCAGGAAAATTAACATTACGAACAGTAATACTATAATTAATCTTGAAGATTGCATATGTAAACATCTTTCATTTAACATGCCATTTATTCATGCCATTCATTCATAAATTTCAAAATCTTTGCATAAGTTCTGGCCAAAATAAAACCTTGGTTCAGAACAAATAAATTTAAAAAAAGATTTTCTATTCTAAATTTAACCAGCTGAATTTAGTTCATTGTGTTATAAATTTTATTGATAGTATTAGACTTAATTAATATCTGTGGGTGTGTGTATATGTCCATACAACACATTGCATTCAGTACCCTAGATTTTAACGTAGCCACATTCATTAGTAAAAAAAGATATGTGTGAGGTCATAAAGTGGTAGCACGAAAGGGCCTTCTGTATATTCACAGTTACAATTATCTCAGGAGCCTTCACAGCTGACCTCACGCATCACACTAGGTGATAACACCACCATACAATACCATCAAAATCCACTACAACTATCAACACATCTGTAGATTTGACTAGTTTAAGTGTGTGTTGTAGCTCTTCATAGTATTCTTCTATTTCTTCCTCGCTGGGATCTTTAGTTGGTGCATAAGTATTTTTCTAACTCCTTCTTTATCAACATTCCTACCCCTCTTTCCTGTTTTTCTCCTCATGAGTGTATAAGCGTGTACTGGGACTTTGTTATGTAGCCTGTATCCAAAAGTCTTGCCTCTGCAACTCCCAGTATATCGAGTTTCATGTCTGTTGCCTCTAATATAAGATTGTCAAGCTTTCCTTCTCCGTTTAGAGTTCTAACATTCCATGTTCTATTTTTAGGCTTCTCCTACTAGTTTTTAGGTGGTCTTTCTCAGAATGCTCCCTTTCAACAGAATTTAAGGAACACTCGTCATTATGTATTTCCTTACTCATTAGAGGAGTTGCCTATTCCCTGTTAATTTGTACAGTAGATTCTTCCCCAGGGGACAGAGAGTTTTCTACATAGCGATTCTTATCTTGTTGTTGTGATCCCATTACGTTCTGTAGGAAGTACGTGTTAAGGCCCCAATCTCTTCCACGGTGGCTAGCCATTGTCTTTTTCTGTGTCCGACATGCCTCTAGTGCGCCACACACTTTCCTGTTTCGCTTTGCGAGCCGTTGATCTTCTCAGATTCCTCCGCCTCACTCACCGTCTCAGTCTTTGTGTACTAGGGATGGACATTCCATTGAGTAAGATTGCTCCTACTCCACCCATGTAGTTTAGCCAGTCAGCCAAGACTGTTGCCCGTGATGTGGCCACCGCCGTACACCAAGCGGTATTCGAGGAGCCATACATGAGCTAGATAAAGAGAGGAGAACCAAATAGGATCCTGACTATCCTAAAAAGGACATGACTGTCTCTCACCGTGAGGTACTATCCCTCTCTCTTTATCCTACATCCCATTATATTCTATTACTAGCCAAAATAATACTTGTGTATTACTGGCCTTGTGTAAACACAACCGAGACGTAGTGGCGATTACTCCTTATTGTCCGTCGATGGTCTGTTGATGTACTGTCTCACTGTTATGTAAACATTTCCTGTAAAATTGGCTGATTTCCCATGACTGACGAAGAACGATGTCTGGTGTAAACAATGGGTATAGAAAGTAGAAATTCAAACTCATTCGCTCCTCGTGACAATCACTCCGGTATTTAATTATATTAAAAAAACACCACGAGGGTCTAGCTAATATATTGCTTTAACACTAGCTATGAACCCTAGTCGGGACCTCAAGACGCAGCAATAGAGACCGCAGTCAGCGACTCATAGCTTGACTGCCTGCGTCAGGACCAGCGAACCAGAGCTGGTCAAGACCGCTCTCCACCTCCACGTGGTGGTCCTGGAAACAGTCTGCAGCTGTGCAGTCTGGCTGAGCGAGTGTGGATCGAAATGGGAAGGCAAACCCGGTCCTAAAAAATGCCGTGCAGAAGTCGGATGTGTCGACCGAAAGGTGCAGATATCACAGCTTAGGCGTAAACAGACACAACGCAACCACCATCCTTTTCAGGACGAATGAAGAAGAAGAAAAAGAACCCTAGTCACTTCAAATTTACACATGTTGAAAATATAAATAAATGGTATCTCGACAATATTAATCGCCTACCGTCTTATGACTATTTAAGTATCTCTTACTGGGGAATAACAAGAAATTAAATTACGTTACGGTTGGAGAAATTTAGCTATAAGTTTATTTAATATGTTATTCAACTTAACACAACATCCAGTTTAATATAATGGAGAACTTTAACAATTAAATCACTAAAATCTCTAATATATTAATACCGCAGCACAGAAAAAAATGAATTAATCTCCACGTATATAAGTAATCCAAAAATGGTAGTTTGGCTCTCATATGCGAGCTAGGTACTTTCTTCAAAATCTCTGGCGCTGCTGATAACTGAATGTTTAAGAGGTCTCTATATATATTAAATGGATTGAAATCGTTAGCTATATGCTAGATTTCTCACTTCTGACCGATTCTTGGGGATTTCTGCGGTCGAATCGTGAATGAAGGCTAATTTACGCGACTTCGCCGACCGCAGATGCATTTCTCTAGCGCTCGGTGCCTTTAAAGTCCCGTCTTCTCGGTGAGCAAATTTTGTCTCCTGGACGCGAACAAAGAGATAAAAGTCTGCGAAATGGTTACTGCCCATTTTGCATTCGTTCACCTCCCCTTTCATTCTGCACTACCGTCCCTTCTCTCTGTGAGCACTACAAAACCCGTTGCCTCCCCCCTTCTGTGTTTCAGAGCAAGGCGCAGACGTAATTGAGAGCTGGCCCCCCCCCCCCCTCTTGAAGGAATGACATAGACTCGGGATAGCTGTATTTGATAGCGGTTAAAAAAAAGACAGGTAGGTGTGGTCAAACTAGGAACAAGACAGATGGTGAAAAGCGTAGCTTTTTTTTCCGCGATAACCTGTGCATTGCTAATTAGGAAGTCTGGGAGAAAATCGCGTTAAGCGATTATATTTAAAAAGAATGAGAATAAAGTTGATCGATCAAGGTGCTAAATTTTCATCTGTCACAGTCGTGCCAGCTTGAAGACATGAAACCATTTTTTATGTTTCTTTTATGACAATGGAGCTGCCTTGATCTGTAGCTTCTGGATAATTGGTATGTTTAATTTCATCCTCTTCTTCCGTGCTCCAATTCCGACTCATAAAATCTGCTCCCACGTTCTGTTTTCCCGGAATGTATTCCACTTTAAAAGAGTACACGCTTAATAGCAAGGCGCATGATCCTCGCGTTGAATTTCTTATTCGAACCAAGATAAGCTGAAGGAGCGTGGTCTGTCTGCACCGTGAATTCTACTCCGTAAAGATATTCATAGTGTCTTCTTATGCCACGAACCAGTGTTAGACACTCTCTTTCAACTGTGGAACAGTTCCGTTCTGCTATATTCAGTTTACGGCTGCTATAAGCAACGGGAAATAACAGATTCGGATCGGTGTCATCTGCTTGGAGTAGTGTTTACCCGATGCCTTGACCCGATGTCTTGACCCGATGCGTCGACCCGCAATATGAAAGGTTCGCTGAGGTCGGGTAACTGTAAAATGGGGTATTCAGACAGCTGCGTCTTTAGTGTGACGTAAGCGTGCTCGCATTTTGAATCCTAAATAACCTTGTCCGGTCACCCCTTTTTGGTAAGGTCAGTAAGTGGTGCCGTTAGGCCGTTGAAATTTTTGATAAATTTCTGATAGTAAGCACACAGTGATAGAAAAGAACGGGTGTCTTTCTTCGTTCGGGGCGTTTTTGCTACAACTACTTTCTCAATATTCTTGGTAACAGGCCACATGCAGCTTTGAGAAATGGTATGCCCCAGGAAGTCAAGCTTTTCAAACCCGATGAGACATTTGGTAGGTCTGGCTGTGAGATCCGTTTCCTGTAGTCTCACGAGGAGCATAGCAACCGTAGCAATATGTTCGTCGTAGTTTTCCGATGCAATCAATATGTCATCCATGAAATTATGGATATGGGGACTTTGCAAGGGTTCTAAAAGCTTCCTCATCATTCTGGTGAAGACTCCTGGTGCGTTGCGCAATCCGAACGGCATCACGTTGAAGGTGTATTGTCCTTCACTGGTGCTAAAAGCTAACAAAGGCTTAATTTCTTCCTTGACAGGTATTTGATAATAACCTTTACTCAGGTCAATCTTGGAGAAAATTCGTGCCTTGCTAAGCTTAGTGAACAGCTCAGAAGAGGTTCAGGCTGGAATTCCGTTACAGTGTTAAGTAGACGGTAATCTATGCACAGCCGAACTTCCTTATTTGGCTTCTGTAACAGTACTACACTCGAAATGTAAGGAGAGGTAGACTCACTGATAATTTCTGCTTGTCGTAGCTTGTCTATTTCTCCGCGTAGTGCATCAGCTTTAGCGTAAGGAATGGGGTAAACTCTGGTTCGAACGGTGGTCTCGTTCGTCAATTTCATATCGAATTCTATGAGATTTGTTCAACCAGGTACATCCGTTAAGACTGCGGCGTACTGTTTCAGTAGCGCCCTGGTTTCTGTCTGTTGAGCTTCTGAGAGATTTTCGCCGAATTTGACATCTTTGAAAGATTCCGTTTGTTGAAATGGATACTCCATGCAACTATCGTCAGCTTCGTCATCTTCCGTCGCTATGGCGACCGCCAGGAGATGTTCGGAGGACGGCACCGGTCTTTCCAAGTATTTCTTTAACAGGTTTACGTGGTAGACCTTCTCCTTTCCTTTAATGGAGATCTTGTAGTTAGTGCGGGAGATCTTTTTAAGGATGGTAAACGGCCCTTGCCATCCGATGCGAAGTTTGTTGTTTCCGGTTGGAAGTAACAGCAAAACTTTCTTCCCTGGTTGGAGTTCTCTCTCTTTCACTGCTTTATTACATCGTTGAGCGCGCTTTGCGCGTGCTCGCTTAAGGTTGGTCGTTGCTAGGTCCCATCCTAGTTGTAACTTTTCCTTAAGATCTGATACTCATTTGCTTGCTGAGAGGACTATCTCATCAGCCTTCTGGTCTGTCAGGGACCGCAGTAAGGCTTCTAGTGGCCCCTTAATAGGTCTGCCGAATAAATGTGTAGCTGGTGGAAATCCTGTAGAAGCCTGGGGAACTTCCCTGTAGGCGAATAAGGCTGCAGGAATGAAAAGGTAACAATCTTCAGGTTTCTCTTGTCCCAGCTTACGTAACATCATGGTGAGGCTTCCGTTAACACGTTCTACTAACCCACTTCCGGCCGGATTATAGGGGTTTGTGTAGATGTGCTGGTTCCTCAAGATCTTAAAGATCTCCCCCATTAACAGGTTACGGTATGGGGATCCGTTATCCGTCAAAACTTGTTGAGGAAATCCCAACCGTGTAAAAATTTGCACGAGGGCTTCTGCGACATGCTTGGCATCCGTGCATGTTAGCGGTATAGCTTCTGCCCACATAGTGCATGTGTCGACTAAGGTCAGGATAAACCTGTTCCTTCTTTTAGTCCTTTCTAGGGGTCCTAAAATGTCGACAGCAACCCGTGCAACTGGTGTCCCCACTACTAGCATTTCACCCATCGGGACAGGGGGTATCCAATGCTTGGGTGCCAATCGTTGGCACTGGGCGCAGGATTTCACGTATCTGATAATATCAGTGTTCATTCCTGACAACCAATAGTGAGTCGATATTTGCTGAATAGTGGCGTTTTGTCCCATATGTCCGCTAAATGGAAGAGAGTGACCCATTTCTAAGATTTGACTTCTGTACTGCACATAGTTTGACGGTTTCTTCTGTCTCTTGACCAGGTCTGACCAAATGCCTTGCGACAAAACCGTCAAAAGATAAACCTGTGTCAAACAAACAAGATGTCGAAGTACCGTTCAAAATAACAGTTCCTCGCGTTGAGGGCTCTCTCCCTCAGGTTGAGAATCTTACTTACTTACTTACTTAGTCGTTCCCCTTCTACCGTGAGGTGTAGAGGTTGAGAATCACTGACACTAATTCTACCTTTGGAGGCTGTTTGCAAGCATCCGGTGCGATTAGGCCCGGTGTGCTTGCCCTGATCAGACGTCCCTGCTGTAGGGGTCTTTCCCTTGTCTTGGCCTTTGTGGCCGCGCTGCCATGCAGGCCGTGTGGGCTGATCAGGATTGTTGTTGTTTGTGGGATATCGGGTTTTGTAGAATTTCGATTTTTCCTGGGGAGGTCTCTGGGGTACGGTTTCTCGTTGGTTATAGTGCTGGGAAGAATGGGAAGACTGTTCTATAGTATTTTTCCGAAAAGGCTCATCTGTCGGTTTGTGTTTTGTGCTGGGAAGCTCGGCCAACGCATTTACATAACGCTTTATTGAGGATGTCATCTAACTTCACTGCGCCTTGTTCAGCTAGGAATCTACCGGTTTCGTTCGACAAAGTGGTTTTTATTTGTTCTGTAAGAACAAGTTCCAGCAATCCTTCATACGCGAGAGAAAGCTCAAAAAGTTCCATGCACTTTGTCAAATAGCCCGTCAGGCGTGAAGAGAACTGCTGAAATGTCTCAGTGGTCTCCTTTCAGCTATTTCTGAATATTTGCAGAAATTTTCGAGCGTTCATCTCGAAACGCTCCAGTAAAGCTTTCTTTAACATGTCGTAGTGTTCTTGGTGGCTGCTTCCCAGCTTTATGTATACGTCATAAGCGGTACCTTTCAAAGATTGTGAAAGTTTTAAACACCACCGGGAACTCTTTAACCCATACAGATTCGCCATCCTCTCAAATTTCTCTAGAAACGCGTCAATTTTCTAATTGGGGCTAGGGAAGGATTCTAGGGCAAAGGACATCGCTGTAAGTTGAGAAGATGGAGTGCTGGAGAGATCAGTTGCTTGTGACTGGGGTGGAGACTCTCCATTGCTGGAGGAAGACGTAGCACCACGGCTTTGGACCTCGAGGGCCTAAAGTGCCAGTTTATGCTGTCTCTCCTTCTCTCGTTCCTCGTGTTGTCTCTCCTTCTCTCGTTCATTTGCCCACCGAGCTTCCATCTCTGCCTCAATTTTCTTCTGCTCTAATTGAGATTGACGCTCTTCCGCTTCTTTCTTCTCCGCGTCATATCTGTCAAGTTCTTCATTGACGAACCCGGTCACTTCTTCTCCTTGCAATGCTGTTTCCCTTGCCTCCTCTCTTAGTATCGCTCTACGTTTAACACGCTCAGCCATGTCGAAGAACTGAATGACACTAAGCCGAGGAAAGAAGAAGAAAAGAAGGAGAAAGAAACTCTTAGCCGCTTACGAGAAAAAAAACCCCATTTTTTTAATTACCTGAGATACGTCCTTCAGTTATCAGTTTTCTAACCTATCGATGTTATTAACTGGCGCAAGGCTCCTAATACAGAGGACTAAGCCAAATAAATGGTAGATTAGATGACACTAGAAAACTACTATTACTATAATGGAGAAAAAGGTTTTTTTTTAAATTCTAAAAAATTTTAAGGAGAAAAAAATTTCCGTTATTTTTTATAGAAAAAAACCCACCCAAAACTCGCCTCACCGAAGTCAGTTAAGAGAAGGGGCGTAATTAACTTGACTTGAGAGTCAGAATGACGTCCTTTGCTTGGCTCAACTCTGCTAACTAAAAAAAAATACCCTAGTCATTGATAAACAATCACGCAATCCAGCCGTCTTGCACACATTTTTCATATACCATATATCTGACAGAGATTATTATTACAAACAAGTTTGAAGTAATATTATAATGCTCTGGAAAAACAAGCCTATATATGTGTGGTCAAATACCCAGTAACTTAGAAGAGTTGTCTAGGGGAAAATTATTTAAAATTACTTAACTCACAAGACAGCTCACAACACACTCTATCAAGATAACTAGAGAAAGAAAAAGAAGAAACAAATATAATAGGACTTCGCACCCTTTCGTGGTACTAGTTCAAGATCTAGCTCAAAGTCATTTAGTCGGTGCTTGCTCAGTATTTGTTTTCTGTCCCGCGACGAGCCGACATTTACGTCGTAAATTTTGATAAGATAGGACTGAGGTAATTATGGTCCCTTTCTAGTAGAGGTGATAGTAAGAACTAGTGAGAGGAAGGTGAAAGAAATAGTTCCTGTTTCACGAGGAGAACTGGTGTACGAGAAAGAACAGTCTTGGATTGAGTAATTGCTCTAATCCATCCTATCTTTTACGACTCTATTTAAAGTAGACGCGCTTTCTCACTTGATACAGATTCAATTTACACTATCCTCACGTACCCACAGTTTGTGACAGAAATACGCACAGACGTGAAAACATACATAAACTATGGATCACATATATGGCAGGGGTTTTTGACCAACACTAGGGCTTAAGGTTTATTAAGTTTATTTTTCACTAGAAATATCACAACATCAAGAAAAGCATTAATCGATAAATTTTAGTTACATAAGAGAAATGAAAATTCAATCTAATAGTCCCTCTCTCTTGTATAGGGAAACTAGGAAAGATCCCGACAGGGGTAATTTACCCAAAAGATCAAAATAGTTAACAGTGGGATAGGGGGTATTTCAGGATGGGTAAAGAATAAGTCCTTAATGTAACAAACTGTTAAGAGTCAGTATGTTGTAAGTTAGGAATGTGACCTTTTTATATTTCTTTTCATATTTACGGTCAAACGGAAGGTACTGACTGTTTACTTTTTAGTTCAGATTAGATTTAATTGTTATCTTCCCTTGACATTATTCAGATGTCCACATAAGGATATCTAAGTGGTATACAGATGCCCATATAAGGAGCGCTTTGGTCAGTTTTCTTGGAACGCTCTGGAACGATCCATGGGTAAACGCTACTCGGGGTTGCGGGTGTCTACGCATGCGCGATTGATTTGCGCGGGTAAGGAAGACGGTTTCTTAAAGCAGTCTGGCAGGGCGATTTGAGCAGAGAGGGTGTCCCTCCATGTTTTTCTGGCAGTGTAAAAGGGGATCAGAGTTCTGTGTGTATTAAATATGTTTAAGATTCCCATTGATTGTGATTCTGGCATAGTTCGGTAAAGCCTAGGATATGGCCAGTGTTTCTTGTGTGTTTGTTTCCTGGAGTGCAGAGCAGGTAACAATACTTTGATATAGAGATTGACATTTATTTACCTAGCGAAGCCCGCTGTCTATGCGGCCTATTTTGCCACAGGTACTTGACCAGTTTGGTCGGAGATGATTAAAAGAGTAACATTTATTTATCTAGAGAAGCCCGCTGTCTATGCGGCCTATTTTGCCCGAGGTACTTGACCAGTTTGGTCGAAGATGATTAAAAGATTAACCTTTATTTACCTAAGGAAGCCTGCTGTTTATGCGGCGTGTGTTTTGCTAAAGAGGTGTATTGACGTGTGATTACGTCCATGACATTGTGTACCTTGTTCAGATGACAGTGTATGTATTGATGTCAGCGTGCTTTGTATGGTCCCATAATAAACCGTTAGAACCGTACCAGCTGTTCCTACTTCATTGACTCTTATATGTGGTACGAACGGTGTATTGTACTACAAGATCACCACCCACACTGCTACATATATAAGAACGTACATCTACACTGTCAAATAGAAGATTTCTGCAGTGGTGGAAACTCCAACCTTACGTACTTCTACAGTGATGGCCAATATGGCCTATGATGATCAGAAACATTACTGTTACAGTGGTCGCCAGCTTTAAGGGTCTGTTACCCATGTCATTCGTGTTACAAGTGGATAACAGCCCGTATTTCCTGGGCGGAAATTGATGTGCAGTCAAGCTTTTTTCAACGTTCTCAGTCAAGATTTTCCACGTGCAAGGTCAACATGCCAAGAAGCTGAGCATTCGATTATCTAGACCTTGCATCATTGGGTTGCTGTACCTCTCAGCGGTGGATCATCCTATCGTTGGACTGTGTGTTATTGCACATCATTGCTGTTACGCTGTTTTCATCATTGCTGTTATCTCGAGGCCAGGATTTTTTCGCCAGTTAAGATAAGTGACTATATGTTTTGTAAACTGTGCCTCTGTATGTGTGGTAGTTAAGCCTTCCTCCCTGCACATACTATTTATATTCCTTGTTCTATGTTACATGTTTATTTGTTTTATATGTCATATATGTGTTTATATTTCAGTGGGTTTGGTTGGGCGGTGACTGTCGTAGAATATCCCACTTTACCGAGGGTCTACGACAGCGTTCCTTGGGGACTTTTGCGAATTTCCCGCAGTGGAAATTGCCAGCGACTTTTTGTTGCTGTCGTTTTTTGTCCACTGTGTTGGTTATTTGTGATATATTTGGTTAGTTGTGACGAGATGTTCTATGTTGCTTCTGTAATATTTTTCTCTGTTCTTTAGTTTTGATTAATTTGTTTGTATTTGTCTGCCTCCCTTTTCTATCGTTTATTTCTTTACACCTTTTCGTTTATACACTGTGTAGTCGATTGTTTTGTTGGTGATTCGCAGCTGTCGTTACATGCTTTGTAAGATTCTACTTTAGTTTTGCTTTAGTGTCTATTTGATTTCTGCGAACGTTGTCGTTTGTCCTTGATGCTTTATCTTGTCTGTCCAGTTGTTGTTATTCATTGTTGTTATACACTGTCAATATTGGTTTGCACAATAAGTATATAAGTGACTAATTATATTATTGATAACTAAGGTATTGATACAAGTTCTTGGGCAAAGACTTGTCACCCACTGAGTTGGGATAAAGTGAGTTTCGCAGATAATAATTATTTACACGGGTTATTGATGTCACATAATTAGACATAATGTCTACTTTGGATTACTTTATTCAGCAAGGGAAAACCCTTGGCAAAACTGGAGATAAATTAGAAGGATTTGCACTTGCGGAATATGCCAAGTCGCAGAAGGCTGAAGAAAGAGACAACAAATGGAAGCCGAAGATAGGAGATTGTAGATGCAAGCAGATGAGAGAAAATTCCAAATGGAAATGGAACAAAAGAAATCAGAAAGAGAAGCAGAGGAGAGAAATTTCCAGATGGAAATGGATAAAGAAAAATTAGAAGCTGAAGAAAGAAATATCAAGATGCAAATGGAGGCTGAACAGAAGAAACTAGAAATTGAAAAAGAAACAGAGAAAATGTTACATGACGAAAGAGTCTTAGCAATGGACCTGGTGAAAATAAAAGTGGTAAGTTCGAGTAATGCACAAAATGGTACAGGCAATCAAACAACTTCTGACAAGGGTAATATTAAGACTTATGATGTTAAGTTACCTGCTTTCAATCCTACTCGAGATGATATTGCATTCTATCTAGATAGATTACAGTTGGCATGCGACTCCCATAAGATAGACAAGTCGCAATATTGTGATCAACTTGGTAGGTTACTTACAAGTGATGCTCAAAAGGTTATGATGTCGGTGGAAGACAAAAATAACTATGAGGTTGTCAGAGCGGCCCTGTTACAAAAATACCAACTGGGTGAAGAAGGTTATCGCCTGCGCTTTAAGTCTCTGTTGCCAGAGACAGGGAAAGATTTTTCAGACTTTATATCAGAAATTCGCCTGACTATTAATCGTAGTGTGGAATTGTCTAAAACTGAACACACATATGAGGCCATTGTTGACTTACTGTTTCGTGACAAAATTATGTCATTTGTGAGTAAAAAGTTACTTTCCTTTCTACATGAGCGAAAACCTCCAAATATAAAAGATATGGAACAATACTGCCGTCAATATGCCACGGCACATCCTAATGAAACGGTTAGCAACTCTAAAGTCGAAGAAGAATTACCCGTGGCTTCAGCAATGCCAGATGGTTCTAATTTGCGACGTAGATCTCAAAGTGTTGATCGAAATTTTGATAGGAGAAATAATCGAAATTTTAGACAGAACATATGTGATTCTCCTTCTTCAAGAAATTGGAGACAATCTAACGGTCCTCAAAATTTTGGTCCCGGTAATTATGGAAATTTTGAAAGAGGAAACTACAATAAAGGTTATCAACCCAATAATAACTTTCCACATAGACAACAAAACCCATCTAATAGAAATTTTGATCAAAGGAGAAATGACAATCGCAACTATGAAAACCGGAGTTCAAATCATAACAATAGTTCCAATAGAGGGAATGACAATAATTGCAATAGCAATAATAGCAGCGATAGATCGCAAAACGACAATAATAGATCCTTTCGCCAAGCTAACTTTGCTCAACAAGAGCCTCAGGATGTTAATAATCAAGGTAATAACAATAATAGTGTCAATAATGCTAGTGCTTGCTTTGCTTTCGATTTTGAGAGGGCATCTCAATGCCCGCAATGCACAACTGTGTTCCAACCTACAGCGTTGACTACCTTGAGTTGCGGTCATCCTCTACCCGCTCTTCCTGCCTTATCCGTGCATGACGGAAGAGGGTCTCTTATTCTACATAAGGGTTTTGTGAATAATAATCCAGTCTCAGTTCTTTTTGATTCTGGATGCGCAACTGTTGGAATTAGACAGTATCTAGTTCATCCATCTTGTGCAACAGGTAATATGGTGAAATGTGTGACATTCGGTGGGACAGTTGAGACTTTTCCGACTGCCATAGTCAACATTGCCACACCATTTTTCACTGGTTATATACACGCATGTTTGCTCAGAGCACCTGTCGCCGACCTTACTGTCGGACAGATACACAGTGTAAAGGTTTATACACCGGTACAAATTGCTGCTTGGGAAAAGCAGCATCGCCTTACTACTTCTACCGTAGGGACTATGCCAAAATCTTCTCAAGTGATGCATTCTGCTAATTTGGTGAAATCTTGCAGTATTGATGATACAACTGTCCATCATACTTATGGTACAGCTTCTTTTAGCCCTGTTCGACATACCTCAGTACGTCGCAAATCTAACTTTGATTCTTCTTTACCTACTATAGTAGAAGAAGATCCTTTGGTTTTGTCTGATACAGACACTAACTTCTTCGCTACGACTGAATCTACATCCAGTAATGTTGATTGCAACTTCTTTGCTGCAATGACTAATGGTTTCTTAGCCACATGTACGAACTTATTGGTTAGTACATATTTATACCTTTTGAGTTTCTTTACTTTTCTTACTGGGCCGGTTAGCTCAGTATCTTCGTACTTTACGACTTTTTGTCGCACTCACAACTTTTCTTTTAAACTTCGACGTAGGTCCAAGTTTACCAATGTCTGGTTTTGCATCTTTCTTGTATGCTTCTTGGTTTTCTCTTTGCCCGGTACTCAGGCTATGACGTCAGTTCAGCCGGTAGGATGTACACATTTATCAACTGCATTTTCTTTGTCTTGTGCAAAATCTCAGATTGTCAGCCATCATGACACTCTTGGTCATAGTTACCATCTTATAGATTTGCCTTTTGACGTGGGTATCATGTGTATACTCACGAATTTTCTTTACATAAGTTACATGCTGCTATTTTTCTCACATACTTTTATAACCCTGGGTAATTCAGGATTCTGGATTAGTTTGATTTACTTTCTCTGTTACCGTCCCTGGTGTAACAGAGGAAGGTTTGATTGTCACCATATAAGGGCCGGTGGTTTGCATGGCCACATTTAATAGATAGAAATGTAGGATTGACTATTGTATATTTTATAATCCTACGGTTATCAAACAGAGATTCTCATTTGTATTGTGTTACAGCGTAAACTTGTTGATGTGACTTGACGCCTTTATATGGAGTGTCACATCGGTTTTACGGTTATTTCAACATCTGACGTCCCTGTTTTCCATTGGACTTTGGACGCTTCTTTAGACGTGTGTGATACCCTCTGGAGTACTGTATGGTCTCGGACTTCGACGTCATCTCCAGATAGTTAATATTGTATAAGACATTATGTTAAAAGATATTACATTTTGATATCATATAACCTTTTATTGACAAGGTGTTGGTGTCACTATACAGTTAGATATTTATGTTAAAAGGATAATATGGTAATGACACCTTTATTTTTGTAATTTTGCATTATGAGACATGTCGATATTGTATTTTTTGTGTAGGATCTATAAGGTCATATGTATGTATTTCTTTTCTACCATTATAATATTCCCAGCACTTTATTGTGCGATTGTGAGAACATAGTTCTCTAATGTTGTAAGATAATTTTTGTTCTCACCCGACGCTCCATTGTGCGTCAGTATAGCCGGACATTATGGCATTATATATTTTGATGCCCTTTGTTAACGCATCATTGTATGCGTTATGAGCTTCTTGTAGCATGCTTATTATTATTTTTTGGGGGTGGATGTAAATTTAGATTGTCATATACGTTGTTATATTATTATGGCATTTATATTATGCATTTGATTACCATGTCTTAATTTTGTCTTTGTCATGCTTAGGCATTGCTTCCTTCCATCTTTTCTCTTTCTTTTTGTATCCCCATCTGGTCTCTTTTCACTTGTCTCTAATCTACTTTTCTTATGTTATCTTGTCGTCCTATCTCCATTCCTCTTGTATTTATGATAGACTGTACTTAAGTCTAGATGTTTGTATGCTACCGCCCTCATTTTGTATTTTTCGATGAAATTTATTTTCCAAAAAAAAAAAAATGATGTTTTTTTCCCCCCGGGGGGTGCTTTAAACTGTTAAAAGTCAGTATGTTGTAAGTTAGGAATGTGACCTTTTTATATTTCTTTTTATATTTACGGTCAAAGGGAAGGTACTGACTGTTTACTTTTTTGGTTCAGATTAGATTTAATTGTTATCTTCCCTTGACATTATTCAGATGTCCACATAAGGATATCTAAGTGGTATACAGATGCCCATATAAGGAGCGCTCTAGTCAGTTTTCTGGGAACGCTCTGGAACGATCCATGGGTAAACGCTACTCAGGGTTGCGGGTGTCTACGCATACGCGATTGATTTGCACGGGTCCGGAAGACGGTTTCTTGAAGCAGTCTGGCTGGGCGATTTGAGCAGAGATGGTGTCTCTCCATGTTTTTCTGGCAGTGTAAAAGGGGACCAGAGCTCTGTGTGTATTAAATATGTTTAAGATTCCCATTGATTGTGATTCTGGCATAGTTCGGTAAAGCCTAGGATATGGCCAGTGTTTCTTGTGTGTTTGTTTCCTGGAGTGCAGAGCAGGTAACAATACTTTGATATAGAGATTGACATTTATTTACCTAGCGAAGCCCGCTGTCTATGCGGATTATTTTGCCAGAGGTACTTCACCAGTTTGGTCGGAGATGATTAAAAGAGTAACATTTATTTACCTAGAGAAGCCCGCTGTCTATGCGGCCTATTTTGCCCGAGGTACTTGACCAGTTTGGTCGGAGATGATTAAAAGAGTAACATTTATTTACCTAAGGAAGCCTGCTGTTTATGCGGCGTGTGTTTTGCTAAAGAGGTGTATTGACGTGTGATTACGTCCATGACATTGTGTACCTTGTTCAGATGACAGTGTATGTATTGATGTCAGCGTGCTTTGTATGGTCCCATAATAAACCGTTAGAACCGTACCAGCGGTTCCTACTTCATTGACTCTTATATGTGGTACGAACGGTGTATTGTACTACAACATCACCACCCACACTGCTACATATATAAGAACGTACATCTACACTGTCTAATAGAAGATTTCTGCAGTGGTGGAAACTCCAACCTTACGTACTTCTACAGTGATGGCCAATATGACCTATGATAATCAAGAACGATACTGTTACACGAATCCTGGGGACACTCAGGTTCGTGAGAGAAAAATACAAGAAGAATGGTAAATTAGTGGTAACTTAAGAAAATAAATTCTTCCATTCCGTTCACACACTACACACATACAGTGCGCTCACAATCAAATTTGCTTACCCCTCTCTGGACGCTGCATACATTCCATGGAATTAATCGAACAGGTAATTAAGACTAATTTGAGTCCTAGTATTTGTCAAGTTCAGCCCCAGTCTCTCCATTTATGCAACTGCTATTGTTCGGGAGTCGCTGAATTGGTACGTTGATTTGTTTTCTATGTAGTGGCACTGTCATGGAAATTTATAAGTTAATATAATTCTCTGGGGTGGGTCTAGAATCCAGTGGCTGTGACTCTCTCTGCGTAATGAAATGTGTACTAAACAGAATGTTACTCCTGGGCTGTTCTCGGAGGGAAATAACCGAGTATGACCCGTGAATTCTCTCTGTATAATTCCGTGGTAGGAAAACTTTACTGTCAAATGGTGTTAAAATAATAGTGCTGTAAGTTCTGCCACATCAGGACAGTAGTATTTATATATGTATCTAGATGGAAAAATCTTCTGGTATAGTCCCGTTACCGTTAACATTTAAAATTTAAATTGTAGTGTCTGTTTATTTAACCACTCTCATGGAGGGAGAAGGTGGACCGCACCGGGTTACAAACATCAGATTTCACCAACAATTGTCTGGATGTTTAGTAACAATGGACCGTAATGCCATAAGACATAAGACCAACACTCTTTAAAACCGCTGATTCGCAATGGTATGACCAGCCTATTGAAAAGGAAGATAAACATGAAATCATACTATAATCATATCGTAACACACGCGTTTAGGTAAGACCTATATTTAATTATATTTTAAAAAAAAACACACCACGAGTGTCTAGCTAATATATCGCTTTAACATTAGCTATGAACCCTAGTCACTTCAAATTTACACATGTTGAAAATAGAAATAAATGGTATCTTGACAATATTAATCGCCTACTGTTTTATGATTATTTAAGTCTCCCTTGCTATGGAATAACAAGAAATTAAATTACGTTACGGATTGAGAAATTTAGCTATAAGTTTATTTAATACGTTATTCAACTTAACACAACATCCAGTTTAATATAATGGAGAACTTTAACAATTAAATCATTCAAAACTCTAATATATTATTACCGCAGCACAGAAAAAAATGAATTAATCTCCACGTATATAAGTAATCCAAAAATTGTAGTTTGGCTCTCATATGCGAGCTAGGTACTTTCTTCAAAACCTCTGGCGCCACTGATAACTGAGTTTTTAAGAGGTCTCTATATATATATTAATTGGATTGAAATCGTTAGCTACACGCTAGATTTCTCACTTCTGCCCGATTCTTGGGGATTTCTGCGGTCGAATCGTGAATGAAGGCTAATTTTCGCGCCTTCGCCGACCGCAGATGCATTTCTCTAGCGCTCGGCGCCTTTAAAGTCCCGTCTTCTCGGTGAGCAAATTTTGTCTCCTGGACACGAACAAAGAGATAAAAGTCAGCAAAATGGTTACTGCCCCTTTAGCATTCGTTTACCTCTCCTTCATTCTGCACTACCGTCCCTTCTCTCTGTGAGCACTACAAAACCCGTTGCCTCAACCCCCCCCCCCTTCTGTGTTTCAGGGCAAGGCGCTGACGTAATTGACATCTGGCCTGTCCCCCTCTTGAAGGAATGACATAGACTCGGGATAGCTGTATTTGATAGCGGTAAAAAAAAGACAGGTAGGCGTGGCCAAACTAGGAACAAGACAGATGATGAAAGGCGTAGCTCTTTTTCCGCGATAACCTGTGCATTGCTAATTAGGAAGTCTGGGAGAAAACCACGTTGAGCGATTAAATTTAAACAGAATGAGAATAAAGTGGATCGATCAAGGTGCTAAATTTTCATCTGTCACAGTCGTGCCCGCTTGAAGACATGAAACCATTTTTTATGTTTCTTTTATGACAATGGAGCTGCCTTGATCTGTAGCTTCTGGATAATTGGTGTGTTTAATTTCATCCTCTTCTTCCGTGCTCCAATTCCGACTCATAAAATCTGCTCCCACGTTCTGTTTTCCCGGAATGTATTCCACTTTAAAAGAGTACACGCTTAATAGCAAGGCCCTGCGCATGATCTTCGCGTTGAATTCCTTATTCGCACCAAGAAAAGCTAAAGGAACGTGGTCTGTCTGCATCGTGAATGCTACTCCGTAAAGATATTCATAGAGTCTTCTTATGCCATGAACCCGTGCTAGACACTCTCTTTCAACTGTAGAACAGTTCCGTTCTGCTATACTCAGTTTACGGCTGCCATAAGCAACGGGAAATAACAGATTCGGATCGGTGTCATCTGCTTGGAGTAGTGTTGACCCGATGCCTTGACCCGATGCGTCGACCGCAATATAAAAGGTTCGCTGAGGTCGGGTAACCGTAAAATGGGGTATTCAGACAGCTGCGTCTTTAGTGTGACGTAAGCGTGCTCGCATTTTGAATCCTAAATAACCTTGTCTGGTCGCCCCTTTTTGGTAAGGTCAGTGAGGGGTGCCGTTAGCCCGTTGAAATTTTTGACTAATTTCTGATAGTAAGCAAACAGTGATAGAAAAGAACGGGTGTCTTTCTTCGTTCGGGGCGTTTTTGCTGCAACTACTTTCTCAATATTCTTGGTAACAGGTCACATGCAGCCTTGAGAAATCGTATGCCTCAGGAAGTCTAGCTTTTCAAACTCGATGAGACATTTGCTAGGTCTGGCTGTGAGACCAGTTTCCTGTAGTCTCCTGAGGAGCATAGCAACCGTAGCAATATGTTAGTCGTAGTTTTCCGATGCAATCAATATGTCATCCATGAAATTATGGATAAGGGGACTTTGCAAGGGATCTAAAAGCTTCCTCATCATCCTGGTGAAGATGCCTGGTGCGCTGTGCAATCCGAACGGCATCACGTTGAATGTGTAATGTCCTTCACTAATGCTAAAAGCTAACAAAGGTTTACTGTCCTCATTGACCGGTATTTGATAATAACCTTTACTCAGGTCAATCTTGGAGAAAATTCGTGCCTTGCTAAGCTTAGTTAACAGCTCACAAGCGCTCTGAAGAGGTTCAGGCTGGAATTCCGTTACAGTGTTAAGTAGGCGGTAATCTATGCACAGCCGAACTTCCTTATTGGGCTTCTGTAACAGTACTACACTCGAACTGTAAGGAGAGGTAGATTCACTGATAATATCTGCTTGTCGTAGCTTGTCTATTTCTCCGCGTAGTGCATCAGCTTTAGCGTAAGGAATGGGGTAAAGTCTGGTTCGAACAGGGGATCAGAATGATGAAGAATTTTTACTGACGCAATGCCTGCACGCTTCTCTTCTCTGATTGGCTGCTATCCGTAAGCGAAATGACTAATGTTCTATTTTTAGATCCTGACTGAGTAACACTAAAATGGCTGCCAAATCGCTATGTTGTAGTACAAAGGTAGAGAACGACAGACAAAAATGGCGATGACAAGATGGAGCTGTAACATATATATATATAAATTAGGAAACACCACTATAAGATGTAGAATCTTACACATATCTTGTCAGAAATATACACAATGTTGGAGGGACAGACAGTGATATAAAAATAAGAATACAAAAAGCAAGAAGATCTTTCTTTGCATTGTAAACACATGGAGATCAAGAGAAATTAAGTCCAACACAAAAATAAACAACTCAAATGTCAAGTCAGTACTATTATATGGCTCAGAAAGAAGGAGAACAACAAAAACAACAACAAAAAAGTTACAACCATTCATAATTTAATGCTTGGGTAGAATAGAAGGATTGAAATGGTATTAATTGTTAATCTACAAACCCTAGTTTTAGTACTGTCAGGAAGATTCCTGGGAACAGTGACTATGAATACACTATCTAAAGTTTAGCACTATTAATTGTAATGATTACTTCTGGTATTAATCACGTCATATACTAGAAATCTGCCATCAATGGTACCTATACCTTGTAGCGGTATGGCAGCTTGCGTACCCTGACAATCCCCAGAGCTATGCCAGGGGGAGTTTTACTCCTGGTAAGTTCAACCAAGCTGGACTGGTCTGTGTGGGTAGGGGTCAGACAAAAGCTGGTACCCTGGTCCTCCAGGTTGGGGGTTTTAGCATAGGGCTGACACCCCTGTCTGTGTAAAAAAAACAATGAAGTTACGGAAACAACAATAAATGAACAAACTTTGCTGCGGCATCGACATTTAGACAACAGAGGGCAGTCCAAGAGGAATAAGATGGACAACATTTTCTACATTGGAAGATCTGGAATATGCAGTTGACATTGCACTACTAGCACATTCACATCAACACATCCAGGAAAAAACGGATACACTTAATAAGTTTAGCCAGCAGGTGGGTTTGAATATCAATGTAAAGAAGTCTGAGGTCATGACGCTCAATGTGAGCAACCCTGAGCCCATATCAGTAAGGAATCAGCAATTGGTACAGACAGATACCTTCACATACCTAGGAAGCATAGTAACACCAGACGGCGGGGCAGGCAAAGACATCAACATCAGAATGAATAAGGCAAGAACAGCCTTCTTTAGCCTAAACAACATTTGGAAGTCCTCCCAATACAACACAAGCACAAAATTAAGATTATATCAGAGCTGTGTGCTTTCTGTGCTTCTCTATGGCGCGGAATGCTGGAGAGTTACAGAGAAGGAAATGTCGAAATTGTCCTCTTTTCACACAACATGCTGTTGCGCACATATTCTTTTGTGTGGCGCACAGATTACAGTAAATACGCATACAAATGTAAAATGTATTTATTTATCTGATAAAAATATATTTATCTTTGAATTCACGATTTTCGGTCTAAAGGGACAGAACTCAGATTAGGCGATGTGTATTCATTCTGTGAGTTATCGGTTCTTGTATCTTTCCTGAAGATCGAACTCAGCGTAGAAATCTAGGTTTACAGCGATCTATTCTTTGTTTGGTTAGAAATAGATTGTTCTTGCTTCAGAATATCTATGACCCGAATCTATGTGTAGTTCTTGTCTATGTAGGACGAGTATGTCTTATATCTTTATATCTTTGTATGTCTAAGTCGAACTATATCTTCGGTGTCTAACTTGGGGTCAAAGGTTGTTCGGCGGATGTGTCGCTGAGAGACGTGAGAAGGTTCCGCCCTGTGATGGCGTACTGAGTTGTTTGTAGCGGCCTGTCGCCAAGAAAGTGATCTCTATATTAATGGGGAAAGAGGTAGTCTCTTTAGATATATCATGTATGATTCACCCCAGTGTTTATTCTTACTGCCAAGGAATGGCAGAAGCATATTCTAGTGTATTTCTGATACCAAGGTAAAGACGCTTTTCTTATGAACTTTTCCTGAGGCATTGTATTTGATGAACAGTCGTACGGTTGTACGGTTAAATGAATGTTAACCAGATGAAGATGACATTCATACCTAGCAGCATCATATTATGTGAGGAAGGCAATTGTATATGGTAGAATCTACAAAGCGATGAGGACATATAATGTATGACCAGCTTTGATTGCGCTTCATAGTTTGTATCCTGGGTGAGCGACAACTCACTGAGAGGAGAAGCCATTTTGGAATCCAATATTTTCCAATCATTGAGGAGAGAACAGGGATGCCCCCTTACTATCACCTGATGAGTCCAGAGATCACTGCTACAGAAGAGAACCCATTACCAGTGGTTCGATATTATTATCAAAGAAATATGTTCTGAACTTTATCTATATGATTCTTCGCTAGACGAGGTTAGGTCTAGGAACCATCTTGAGCCTTATTTATGAACTGACGTGCTGTCAGTAAAGTCAGACGATATATATTGGTATTACGGAGTGCTTGTCTACCGACATTCCATTTGTACTGTTATGCAACATGAATGCCCATGTGATAGTGCATTTCATTGATCAACATTATATGCTATTTATGTCGACCTGTGTTCCTGTAACGATGCTCGTACTGTCTATGTGTGCGTTCTATTAAACAGTCTGAAACGACCACAGTAGTCCAGCCATCCTTGACTTCCACCTGTGATTGGAGTGAGTGACCTGTGCACCTGTCGAACCATTCATGCATTCGCGTTCTGACACTTATAGTAACACTCATTGACATACACCACTGCTTAGGTCGAGTTGACCTGTGTTTGTCTTCACTGTGACAACACCCCTTCGAACACGATTGTAACCATACAACCAACACTGGTGACCGAAGGTTAGACTTTATCGACACTGCTCCTTATCACATGCCTAAGAAAAATTCACCGAATCTTTTGGCCAAATACCATCACTAACCAAGATCTGCTTACTCGTAGCAAGCAAGAGGACATGCACACCATCATAGCTGGCAGACGCTGGAGCTGGGTTGGTCATGTCCTCAGAAGAGACCCCGATGCCATCACAAGAACAGCTATGCTTTGGACCCCTGAAGGAAAACGAAAGAGAGGCCGACCAAAAACAACCTGGCGGAGGACTGTGGAGGCTGAGATGCAAAGAATGAACCAGAATTGGGGCACTGTACGAAGGATGGCCGCCGACCGAGCAAAGTGGAATCAATTTGTTGTTGCCCTACAAGACGCCACTAGGCGTGATGGCCACTGACTGCTTTGACGGTCGGCGGCTAAGGATCAAAGAAGAAGAAGAATACTAGAAATCTCTCTTGTCTCCTATCTGGCTGGCTTCGCCTCTCTGCCTGTGAGATGGAAGTGAAGGTACAGAGCCTTTAAAACGCTAGTCTTCTTTCCGGAAAGATTGGGTACGCAAAGTTTATTTTCCCGGTTAGTTTATTTACTACACCAATTACCACTATAGTGGTGTCATAATTTGTATCACTAAGTCCTACGCATTTTTATTTTAGGGAAAAAAAGGGGAGGGGGGAATTATTTAAAAAAACTTTATTTTGTTTGTTAATCTACCTGATTTGTCGGAACTGATAGCAACACAAATTTAAGAAGGCAAAGGTACAGAGGAGTAAATAGAACTGGCCACCCAATCATAAGATGGACGTAGTATAATGAAGTCTTTAACACTTCGCGCCCCTACTACAGTATCTGGTATGGAAATAACTTTCTTTCTTCTTTGATCCATAACCGCCAACCGCCAAAGCAGTCAACGGCCATCACGCCTGGTGGCGTCTTGTAGGGCAGCAACAAATTGATTCCATTTTGCTCGGTCGGCAGCCATCCTTCGTACAGTGCCCCAACTCTGGTTCATTCTTTGCATCTCAGCTTCCACAGTTCTCCGCCAAGTTGTTTTTGGTCGGCCTCTCTTTCGCTTTCCCTCGGGGGTCCATAGCATAGCTGTTCTTGTGATGGTATCAGGGTCCCTTCTGAGGACGTGGCCAACCCAACTCCAGCGTCTGCCAGCTATGATGGTGTGCATGTCCTTCTGGTTACTCCGAATAAGTAGCTCTTGGTTGCTGATGGTGTTTGGCCAAAAGATTCGGAGAATTTTCCTTAGGCAGGTTGTGTGGAAGGAGGACAGTTTCGACATTTCCTTCTCTGTTACTCTCCAATACTCCGCACCATAGAGAAGCACAGAAAGTACACAGCTCGCACACAGTCTCAATTTGGTGTTTGTGCTGTAGTGGGAAGACTTCCAAATGTTTTTGAGACTAGCAAAGCTGTTCTCGCTTTATTCATTCTGTTGTTAATGTCGTTGCTTGTTCCACCGTCAGGTGTTACTATGCATCCTAGGTAAGTAAATGTGTCTGTCTGTTCTAACTTCTGGTTCCTTGCTGTTATTGGCTCAGGATTTCCCACATTTAGTGTCATGACCTCTATCTTCTTCAGATTGATGTTCAGGCCAACCTGCTGGCCATACTTATTCAGTCTATCAATTTTGTCTTGAATGTGTTGATGTGAATGCGCGAGCAGTGCAATGTCATCTGCATATTCCAGGTCTTCCAGTGTAGAAAACGTTGTCCATCTAATTCCTCTTGGACTGCCCTCTGTTGTCTGGCGCATCCAATCTATGACTGTCAAAAATAATGTTGTTGATAAGGGGCATCCCTGTCGTACTCCTGTCTTCACCTCGAAAGTTAAATTGCTCAATCCAACACTGCACGTAAAGTTAGAATAGAGGCTGTTTATGATGGAAACAATGTGGCTGGGAATTCCATAAGTCCTCAGAGTTTTCCATAGGCTATCCCTGTGTATGTAGTCGAAAGCCTTTTCAAAATCAACAAAGTTAATGTACAGCTGTCTCTGCCATTCTGAGCACTGCTCTATAATGGGGGGTTAGTTGGGGTGGGGGGGGGGGGGGGGGGGGGGGGGGGGGGGGGGGGGGGGGGGGGGGAAGAATAACTTTACGTGTTGTTTATGCAGCGAATGTGTGAGCACGCTTTTTTTAAAGGGGAATTTATTGCGGTATTTTTTGTGGTAACGGGAGAAAACCTGCACTAAAACAAGAAATTAATATTTAGGGCATGTATTTATTGCAAACCACTTTTTTCCCAGTTACTAATGTAAATTTATAATGCTAAACACTGTTTATGCTTTACTTAAAATGTTTATATTTTAATAATTGTAAATTGTGGTCCAGCTTGTCTCTTAAACAAACATAATTTGTAAAATAAGCGAAGGCTTTAGCTTATACTTTTATAAAGCTATATATACCTTTTAATCTAATAATTTTCATTTTTAGTTTTAGTTTACCTACCATGTTGAACTTGTACATGCGTTTTACATCAGGCGAATGCGCCACCAATAAAGCCTTGAAACATTCCGTCTCTCACCATCACCCGCCACGTATGGTCGGTTTTAATTCTCCCAGGCTATGTTATTGTAAAAAAGTACATTAATATCTGCGTCATAATTGTCTGTCAATCTGACACTGTAAATATATATACTGTTAAAAAAAAGAAACGCAACATTATTGCAGTGCTAATGGACACCAAATTTCAAACTTGTACCAACATTTTATTTTACGGAATTAATGTTTCAATCTTGAGTAGTAGGGTATGGCGGAAACGAGGCGTTTTCAGGAGGCGCGCAGGAGGCGCGTGACTTTTATGTAGCAAAAACGCCAGGAGGCGCGTGACTTTAATATAAGCGCATTCAGGCGGCGCAAGATGGCGGACTTGAGCTAACAAGGGGAGGTTATATGGGTCAAGATGGCGGACTTGAGCTAACAAGGGGGAGATAACAAGAAGAGGCGGGTCAAGATGGCGGAATTGAGATAACAAGAAGAGGGGGGGGGGGGCAAGATGGTGGTTTTTTATATATTGTTGTTTTTAGTATAGCCAACTTAGGTAGTGTTAGACAAGAAGTCGTTGAGACTTTTAGACGATAGTTAGACGATATTTACATAACAAGAAGACGATATGTATACGTTATATTTAGACAAACAGTTATACAAACAGTTATACAAACAGTTATACGAATAGTTAGACGATATATTTAGACAAACAGTTAGACGATATAGGTAACAAAAAGCGTTTTAGTTAATATAGTTTTTATTTTTTTCAAATACTAAAGGGCAACTCTCAATCGCTTGGTAGGCTTCTTCTTCTTCTGTGGTGGATTAGGGACATCGGGTAGGTCTGTGGTAGGAAACCAACTAGGTTCTGGGGATACTGGACAGCTAGACTTCATGATTTCGTCAAACAGGTTAGTGGAAGGCTTCTTCGGGGGTAGGACATCGGCCAGGTCTGTGGTAGGAAACCAACTCGGTTCTATTGGTTGGTAACAGCTGGAATTGATGTACTGATCAAACGTGGTAGTGTTAGTAGGATAGGTATCCGTGCTTGGTGGCTGTAATCGGTCAAATTCGGCGAGGATTTCGCTCTGTAACGTTAAGAAATGTTCAAACTCGGGTCGAGTTAACGTAATGCCGTATTTGGTAGGAAATTTGAGGTAGGATTCACCAAAATATCTTCGCACGTGTAGTAAAGGTTGGCCTCGGTAAACACTTACAGACGCAGCCTTCAGACCACTAGCCAAAGGCTTAAGCATTTCATCACTTCTCTTGATGTAGACCCAGTTGGTGGGAGCAGTCATTTTCAACGAGCAGTATCTAGTGTGTTAATAAAGTGTCTTCCAAGTGTTTATATAGTATAATCTGGGTTTTTTAAGCGTGCCCTAGCTAGGATTTGATTCGTCGAACATCGAGCGTGTGTTAGGCAGGACGTGATTCGTCGATGTATTGCGTGGGAACAACGACACATGGCTGTATTGTCGTGAGGGAAAAAATACACCTGTCTATTGATTTCGTCTCTTGTTTATCAAAGTGGGGTTGAGTTTCACTAGCCAGGGTCTGACTAAGCGCGTAATTAATCGATCGTTGGCGTGTTGTCTAGCCGAAAATGGTAGTAGGACCCGCTGCATAGTACCACCTCGTGTTTTGATCAAGATGAAATAAATGGCGTAGAGCCCACAAACGTTGGTGACTACATCTTGTAAATGTCTGGCGTTGTAGTTAACAGGTCGAGTAGAGTTTCTGGTTATAAAATTAACCAGGTCCGAGTGTGTAGGTGGTAGGCCAAAAGAATCAAAATATTCAAAAGTACCAAGTCCATTATAATATAGGGCGACCCAGTGGTCACCGGGGCGATAGCTAGGGTCAGTGTTGATGACGAAAGCAGCCGTCTTGGTCGGATCGAGGCGTAGAGGTAATTGGTCACGAGCTAACACTTTAACGAGCCCAGTTCGTTTAACAAATATGTCCGACAGGAGGATGGTGCGTATCTCGTCTGTGTTCATTGTTTAAGTGGTGTAGTCTGTCAAAACTTGGCGCGATTTTGAGATCTCCAAGATCGAGTCTTGCTCGGCGTAGACGAGAACCTGTAATGGTTCTGGTGTGACCTCGGCGAATTTAAGTTCTACTGAGACTGGGCCCGACTTGGCCATCTCAAATTGGTCACCGTCTAGTAGACTGGGGGTGAGGTCAAAGGCGTATAAGGCGTAACCGTGCTTAAAATGTCTATACTCGAGGTCGTTGCCGGCGTCTTTACCAACCAGTCCCATAGCTAGATTCGTCGCGAAGAAGGCTCTCACGTACTGGTTGTGTTCATAATCCATGGACAAAGGCTTGCCACTGACGGTTCTGCCGTCCGCGCTGACGTTCAAATATATCAGACCAAAGGTAGCGAAATTGAACGGTTTAGCCGTGTACGACCCGTTAAAAGCGGACGAAGTGACTAGTCCAATCACGATCCGTGTAGGTGTTTGACTGAGAAACAGATTATCCTGCATGTGCGATAGCATACCTCTAGGGATAGAGAAAGTTTTTAGCACAACTCGTTTCAAGGGGTACTTGGCATTACCTCGCACCAAGGCTTTCTCGTGGGCTAGAGAGACGGCAGGATTTAATTTAGCTTTCCGGACAACCAAGGCCGCATAAGTTATAATAGATTTATATCCAGCGGTGGGGTCGTGTCCCAGCACGTTGAAGGCATCTTTAGACGGAGTGAGTTTTACTTTAACTGTCACACCATTTAACAGGTAACGATCTTGAGCAAAGATATCTGAATGTAAACGACCCATCATATCAATCTCCTGAGAACCAGCCGCTATATGTCGACGCAGTCTTAAACCGTTGTTATTGTCACCAATTGTGTCCGTAATAAAATTTGGCGTGTCTTTGTAAAACAGAGCCGATGTCAGATGACCTCGTTTGGGTTCCTCCCCGTAATTCAACGTGGCTTCGATGTAAGCTCTATAAGGGTAGGTGTTCTCGCTGGGTGTAATCAGCGTATCGTTCAGTGAAACGTCGACTTGGGAGAATAAACTGTGCAGGTAATAGTTGATCGGGGCCACCTTTGCGTCAACGGGTAATGCACCGCCGTTAGCTAACGTAACTTTGGCGCGCACGTGCAGAAAAGTATTAAACAAATCTAGATATTCTTCACCGTTTCCCGAAATTACAAATTCCACCGGGGTTCCGGGGGCTAAGGCGGCCAACGGATGTATCTCCACAAATTGTCCCTCTTCTACGGCTGTCTGCGTTGGTGGTACGCTAAACAAATCTAGACCACTGTGAAGACATTCGCACGAGTTGGGGTGAATAAGCGCCATCATTCAAATATATCAGAGTACCTTCGCTTCTTCTGGTGAGAATGAGAAGGCCGAGCTCGGTTACTGCGTTTTATGCGTTTCGGCTCGCCGGGTGGGGCAGCTCTCGTTTTTCTTTTTCTTCTAAGCCCGCTACCCGATTGGTTAGTGGTGAGGTGTTCAACCGCTCCCTGTAATAAACGTTGACCAGATTCTTTCGCTCGTTCACGAAATGCCTCGCCAACATTTCTCCCGGCTAACGCATCGCTCGCGACCTGTAGACCGGTCCCAAGCCCTTCTCTGAGTAAAGCTTTGCCTCCAGTTTTTAACCACGGGAGAACCATACGTCCGAGCCCGCCGAAAAAACTACCCAAACCATGTCCTCTTTGACTTCTGCCTCCGATAAACACTGGCATCCCATGGCCAGCTTGGTTGCAGTAAAACTCCTCATACATCTTGGGGTTTCGTCGGATGGGTACGTGTCTGACCATTTTTTCTAGTCAAAATCAAACCGTCGGTGAGTTCGGAAGTGTAGTGTCAACACCGAAGCTCCGCTAGTGAATGGGATATTCTTACCCTGATCGTTAGTTAAAAGGATTTCCACCGCGTCAAACGAAAAACGGCTCAGGGGTACGTAGTGGGGTTTGTCGTAAATCCTGAAAACAGAAGCATTAGTCCTATCCAAAATAGGCACAATCCGTAACAAAGGGACAGAGGCATCTCCAACCGGTCTCGCCGCTACGAGATCGCAGTACACGTATACATTTTTCATGTCGCTATCCATTTGCACTTCAGTCTCACCTCGTAGTATTGGGTCAATGTCTGTGGCGAGCGAGGCGGGAAAACCTAACATGTGTTTCAACGTCTCGCTAATTCTAACTTCAACCTCCGGATCATACAGATTCAAGGTGGCCTTATTATTGTTAAAATGGAATCTAACTCGGGCTTTTTCATCCACATCCGTGGCTAAAAGCAAACGATTCAACTCGTCGATCAGCGTGTCGGGTGACGTGTACAGACCAGCTGGTAACGTGAGTAGTATAGAATCATCTTCTTTGTTGGGAAAATAATGTAGCCATACATCATCCTCTAGCACGTTAAAATAACTTTTGGGAAATTGAATCTCAACCAAACCAACCTCGTAACGCGAACTCAAGTCTATAGTCTGTGGCAATTTGACGAAAAAGTGACCGGCGTTATTGTTTGGGTATATTTTCATCGAGGCATTGCTGGGTAAAGTCACGTAAAAACTCATCCTATCTTGGGGTTAGGTAACATGTAACCCAGACAACTGCTCATTAAAGCGATCCAAAACTTGCCGTCTGGTCCCTCTGCGTTGCTCCGACTCAGATTGAATAATGAGACACCGATGACGACATATATAACGATCATCTGACAGAGGAAAACGATCTCTAGTCGCGGAACTAGTTTCCCAAAAAAAAGCCAGAATGAGGTTCTCGCGGTCTTGGGAGGGGGTGGCCTCAAAACTGGGGTACTCACGTCTTCTTCAATATCCATCAGTCTCGATATCTCGCTAGCTGTTTGGACAAAATCCAGCTGTTGAATGACGAGTTATAACCGAACCATTTGACTAAATATTCTTTTACACCCCTGCCACCGCGGCGTTCCTCCAAAATGGACTCGATTCGATAAACTATCTTGTCGCCGACTCGTTGCAATTCTTCTTGGTAAAAAGAACCTTTCAATTCTTCACCCGAATCATCTTTAAGGATGTACGTAACCGGTCTTGTTTGGTTTAGTCGGCTGATCGTAAACAACTCTTCTGTCCACGCCGGCGTATAACCCTTTTTAAAATTTTGTCTGGCTTGGGCGATCCGCACGCGATCACCAGGTTTAAAATAGACTTTTCTACCGACGACGTCAGGGGTCGAATACAAAGTACGCCACACTTCTTCTTGATTGTTCGGGGTAACTTCCACCGGCGTCATCTTAATACTCCGATGATACGAATTGTTGTAGTTGTGGACCAGTTGTTGTATCACGTCGACGTAGCGAAGACTGTTGGTTTTGGTAAAGTAACGCCACGTTTTTTCTTTGAGGGTTCGATTAAACCGTTCGACGATAGCTGCTTTGGTATCCTCATTCTCCGTAGTGAAGAAATGGACTTTCTAATCTTTAAGAAACTTTAAGAATGTTTTGTTGACAAACTCACTGCCTTTGTCTGTTTGAAAATTTATCGGTTTGCGACTGTTAAAAATTGTCTTTACCGCTGCTACTAACGCTGTCCCAGTCTTGTTTTTCAGAGGAACAGCCCAAGCGAATTTACTAAATACATCGATACACGTTACTAGATAGGAAAACCCACCGTTGAATCTTTTTAAACCACGCAAGTCAATTAAATCAGCCTGGAACTGTTGGTCGATACCACCTGCAATGGTCGTACGTCGTTAAAATTTTCTGCGCACCGGCCTGTGTAGGGTGTAGGTGTCGTGATGACCTAGCCACTCTTCAATTTTCTTACGACTAAGTTTGGTTGCACGTTGTAAGGGGGCGATTCCGCCATAAGCTCCGGCTCGTTTTGGGTCGTAGTAATGACGTTTTAAAATCACTTCTTTGGCCATGGTTCCCACTTTGGCGTCTTTTTCCTTCTTCTGAGCGAATACGACGATGTTTCTCGCAATTTACTAGCCACCTTTTTTCGATTAGTGGGTGTGACGGGTGGTGACTGAGGCGTTTTGTCCACGACCTCCTCTTTAAGTACAGTGGGTTGTTCGCTGGTTTGTGGTGGTGGTTTAATATCGACAAGACCTAGAGGTACGTGTCTGTACTGTTCTAGTCGAGTCAAATAACGCTGTAATGTTTGTTGGTAGAGTCTAGCCTTGTCACCGATTGGTAAATCTTCTCTTGCCAAGACTAGTTGCATTTGAGTGTCCAATTCTCCCAAGTTATCTCTTAGAGCATCGGGTGGGCTATAAGGTTTTTCTAACAAACGAGGATCCATCAAAATCATTTTCTTAGCCATTTTACAAAAAACCTCTTAGTACAGCTAGTAAAGGTTTTAACAACGCAGATAAGAAACCTCCAGTTTGTAAAAATTGTTTTCGTCTTTTGAGCGATAATGTCCTCTTGGTAAGCGCTCTCAAGGTGTTTTTGTAACGATGCATACGTCTCTTCTGATTGGGGGTTAGTGTAACGTTACCTTTTAATACGTTGTGACAACATTCACAGAGTGTTCCTACCAGCTCGGGTGATGCTGTTTTCATAACAGCCTTGATGACTGGTGGTTTGGCTGTACCTAGAAAATTTAACATATCAGCATGTTTTTTTACTTTTTCTCCCATTTCGTTACTTGGGTACGTAAACAATATGTTGTTCCTCTGGGAAGATTCTTGAACGAAGCCTTAGATTATCTGGTGTGTCTTGCCGGAGGTCAATTAGCAAATAGCCGTGTGGGACTGAGGTTGCGTCCTTAAAACTATCCTGAACATATCCAGTTTGACCTGGGTACATCTGTTTGGCTAGATTAACAATCTGCGATCCATCGCGTGGATTTTTGAAAAGCACAATGTAATGAGTATCCTTGATATGTGTTAGGAAACGCTGGACAAAAACAGTCTTTCCACAAGAACTAGGGCCTGAGATTAAACAGGTAAAAGGATGTACAAACCTTGGGTCCATATTTAATAATGATAACTTTCACTTACAACCAGTTATTTTATATAAAAAACCTTACACATTGTGAGACTCCAACAAAACGTGACAATCACTGTTCAAGAATTTGAGAACCACTGATCAAGAATTTGGGAAGTGTAAAACATTGTGAGAATAAAATAAAAAAATGTAAGAACCCCAGACACCGACATGTATTGAGAACCACTGATCAAGAATTTGAGAAGTGTAAAACATTGTGAGAACTCAGCCAACATGTATTGAGAATCAAGAATTTGAGAACCTTTGGAGTAACGTGAGAATCAAGCATTGTGAGAACCACTGATCAAGAATTTGGGAATCACTGTGAGAATAAAATAAAAAAATGTAAGAACTCAACCAACATGTATTGGGAACCACATTGAGAATCACTGATCAAGAATTTGGGAATTTAAAACATACACTTTTAAACAAATTCGTGTGTTAAAAGTTAGCATAAATATCTTTTTTTTCTATCTCTCTCTCCTTTAATGTTTTAGTCTAAAAATGTCTCTCTCTCTCTGTCTGTCTCTATCTCTCTCTGTCTCTCTCTCGCTCTCTGTCTTTCTCTGTCTTTCTCTCTCTATCTCTCTCTGTCTCTCTCTCTGTCTCTCTCTATCTCTATCTCTCTGTCTCTCTATCTCTCTGTCTCTCTCTCTCGCTCTCTCTCTCTGTCTTTCTATCTCTCTGTCTTTCTCTCTCTCTGTCTTTCTATCTCTCTCTCTCTGTCTTTCTTTCTCTCGCTCTCTCTCTCTATCTCTCTCTGTCTTTCTCTCTCTCTCTCTGTCTCTCTCACTTTATAGTTTATTTCAAAATACTCTATTTATTTTTTTATAAACCGATGTTAAAATGTGTCTGCCTTTCTTTCTCTTTTAATATATATGTTTTAGATAAGAAAAATATGTTTCCCACTTTATTTCAAAATACTCTATTTTTTTTATAAACCGATGTTAAAATACGGTTAATGCCTTTTCTTTCTCGACAACCAGACATCTGCCCGTGTCACAAACAAAATGATCGGAATTTTATCTTGATACGTGTCACAAATGTTTGCTTATGGTACAACTCGAGTCAAGTTATAAAACAGCTGTCCCTTAAGTAAACGAATTGTCGATATTCGTACGTGCTAAACACGACATTTAGAGCAACAGCACTGTTTGTGTAAGTATTATATTACCAGGTGAAACAGGCTGTTTCAGAACACCTGCACAGCGAGTAAACATTGGTGAGTTATTTCTTGTTGGTACGTGCTAATTACACTCTACATTCGACGTAGACGAAACCGTTGTGTAAACAGTAAGGTCGTTCAACTCTGAAACAAGCGCACTTTATTTTGCCATATAATGGAATGTATTGTCTTGAGACATATCATTCAATCATCAGAAACTGAAGCGGACACATCTCTGAAAGAAAAGAACCAATTGTTTTGTCATAACAATAGCTCATAGTACGTATTCGTTTGCTAAATATTTTACACGTTATATAGTATTTAAAAGACATGTGCCCGTTTTATTTCTTTTTTCTTTGTTAAATTTACTTCTTCGTTACAAAACAAAAAAGACAACTAATTTTCGTTAGGATGTATATCTTTAAAAATATCTGTTTTTTCCATGTGTTAGGGTGTAAAATTACTTAATAACATTATACAAAGGTTTTAGTTGATTGTTTGTATTCGGTACTCTGTGTTAAGATGTTAAAATAATTATTTCTATTTAGAGAATATATAAGTTTTAGTTGAGTGCGTATTCGGTACTCTGTGTTAAGGTGTTAAAATATCTCTAATAGCATTATAAAAAGTTTTAGTTGTTTGTGTGTGCGTGTGTTGTGTTAGGGTGTTAAAATAATTATTTCTATTTAAACTTATCCGTGTTTCTCCCCCCTGTTGTTAGACAAGTTGGTCATTTATGTGAGATTACTCAACCTGGATTTCAACTGATGGTGCAATACTACAAACTAAACTCGAGCGTGATGAATATTTTTTTTCACATAATAAAGAAAATTAAAGAGAACATAGCATATTTTTTAACAGTATTATACATGTAAAAATATAGAGATAATACAATCAACATATTACATTAAGTCACCCTGATTGAAACACGTTCATATTTATATCTCCATTATCTTAAACGTCAGGGCGTCACCTGTTTCGTGAGCGCGTGGTTTTAAATCGATATCTTTCCGACAGGGCGAGAGGGGTATTTTTTCACCTAGAATAAGAAATAACACTGTGTTTATTCTCTCTCTCTCTCACTCTCTGTCTCTCTCTCTTTCTCTCGCTCTCTTTCTCTCTCTCTTTCTTTTTCTCTTTATCTCGCTCTCTTTCTCTCTATCTTTCTCTCTGTCTCTCTTTTCTCTCTCTCTCTCTGGCTCTCTCTCTTTCTATCTTTCTCTGTCTTTCTCTTTCTTTCTCTCTTTCTTTGTATTTAATTTTATGTGTGAGTAATGTGTTTTCGTTTCTACTTCACAGATGTCAGCAATCCAAAATGTTTGTGGCCAATGCAGCAAATCTTTTACTCGAGCTCGCGATATCGCGAGACATATGCGGACAGTACATGCTGAACCGACACACCCCTGTCGTGTGTGTCCTGTAGTCTTTGTAGGACCTGAGGCACTCCAACAACACATTGAGAGTGTTCATGGACCCGGTGCACCGAGATCCCCCACAGCGGAAGCCATTGCACCGGGGGCCGCTACAAACCCCTCAGTGGGAACCACCACTGCACCGGCGGGCGCTATAGACAAATCAGTGGGGACCACCACTGCAACGGCAGGTGCTGTTGTTATAGACACGCCAGCGGGGACCACCACTGCATGAAGACTCAATATAGACACCCCAGTGGGGAGCACCACTGCACCGGCGGGCGCTATAGACAACTCAGTGGGGACCACCACTGCACGAAGACTCAATATAGACACCCCAGTGGGGAGCACCACTGCACCGGCGGGCGCTATAGACAAATCAGTCGGGACCACCACTGCAACGGCGTCCGCTACAAACCCCTCAGTGGGGACCACCACTGCACCGGGGCACAGTCTGACGTGTCCCTGCTGTGGAAAGACATTTAACCGACGGGACAATTTAGCACGTCACATAAAAACAGTACACACAACATTGCTATTGGATTGTGCCCTGTGTGACAAACAATTTACACGTACTGATAATTTACAGACCCACATAAAACAACAACACCCCACCCCTAACCAACTTTCGACACAGAACCCACCAGGCGTCGAATCATCAACGGCGCACCAACAGACATCACCAACAGACTCATCATCAGCTTCAACGCACCAAGAGACATCACCAACAGACATCACACCAGACTCAGCATCATCAGGTACAAAGACATCACCTGCTGCAGCAGGCACCACACCATCGACGAGAACAGCAACAACTACGACACTACCATCAGCGACCTCTTCATCAAGCCCCATCCCATCCCACCCACCAAAAACAGGCCAGACCAAGAAACGCCCCATGACCAGCACCCAAACCCATATAAAAAAACCCCGTCTCCCTACTGAAGAAGACTCTTTAGAAGACTTACAGGCTGACATAAAACAAATCTACATCGATAACTGGCAAGCTATTAAAACACACTCCAATAAACATAAATATCTGTCCACATTCACTTTTTTCAACAGACCAACAGAAAATATGGACTGGGACCGTCTCATGCTCCCTGTCTTCAAACAACAGACAAAAAGATTCAAAATAAACTACAGTTTTCACATTATCCTGAGGCATAGAGAGACAAATGACCTTCGCTTCTTTCACGCTTCCCATAATAACACAGCCGTCTTAGATCAGCCACACTTAGTCAACAACATCACAGATTTCAAAGCTTTTCTCTCACAATTACACGACAGCGATATTGTCACACAAGCACAGTTAAATAGACCAAACACAAAATACTTTGTCGAAGCCATCCCAGCGACATCGTTCTATCTGTACCATATCCAAGACTTTCCTATCGGTTGCTGCATACAAGACATTCCCTCTTTCATCACGGACAACCATACAGTGATAACTTTTGCTTTTTTAGATGTCTAGCCGTTTTTAGGGGTGGTGCCGTTAAAGACGTTAGAAAACCGACGAGCCGACTAGTCGAACAGTGGCAAACACAACAGGGACTTAGGTCCCTCGTCGATTTCCCCGGGGTTAGTTTAATCGATATGCCCCAATTAGAAAAATGTTTTAACGTGAATATTGACATTTTTGAGTTTGACGACGAGGAAAACCTGACCCCCAAACTTAGAGGTAGCGACACTTTTCCAGACACGTTGCGTCTTTTAATGTTTAAGAACCATTTCATGTACATAACAGATATCGATAGGGCCAGTAACTCTTTTTCGTGTCCCGGTTGCGGTAAGTTGTGGAAGGAGTATTACCGACTGGTGCGCCATGAAAAGCGCTGTACCGGCTCTAAGCGAAGAGAAACATTTAGAGGTGGTGTGTATAATCCCCCAGAGACCATTTGGGACTTAATCAAGGAGGAGGGCATAGACGTAGACACAAAATTCGTCTTCCCGTATCGCGCCACATTTGACTACGAGTGTTTTTTTTAGAACACTGTAGTGCCCAGTGGTAATGCCACTACCTACACAGCCAAACACGTGCCCCTGTCGTGTTCGGTGGCTTCTAACGTCCCCGGTTTTGAAGCCCCCGTGTGTTTTATCACAACGGGTGATCCACAGGAGTTGGTCAATACGATGGCTGACCATTTGCTCAAAATTGCCGCGGCCTCTTATGAGATTCTGCGTGCGTATTTTGACGACGTTTGCACCCAGCTCAAGGCTTTAGAGACGATCGGTAATTCAGACGGGCTCCTTACTAGATTATAGGGTTATTTGGGGCAGCTACCGGTGTTAGGTTTCAATTCGGGTAAGTACGACGTGAACGTAATCAAACCGTATCTCATCCGATATTTCATGGGGGAAGACTTCCAATTTTTAGTCAAGCGAAATAATAATTTTATGTGTATTGCCACTAGCGACTTAAAGTTTTTAGATATAGTCAATTACCTAGCCCCCGGTTTTAGCTATAGCAAATATCTCGCGGCGTACAAGGTTAAAGAAACCAAAGGATATTTTTGTTACGAGTACATAACAGATTTAGCAAAGTTAGACGAGACGGCGTTACCACCCCACTCGGCATTTTTTTCCAAACTTAAAAACACTAACATTTCCGCCGATGAGTACGCCGAGTGCCAGAAGGTGTGGGCCGAGAACCACATGACCACGTTACGCGACTTTCTGACGTGGTACAACAATAAAGACGTGGTCCCCTTCCTGGCAGCGTTAGACCGACAAGTTAGTTTTTACGCGCGCCTAGGTGAAGACATGTTTAAAGATGCGATCTCCGTGCCCGGTGTCACGTTAGAGTACCTCTTCAAAACCCTCCCGCCCAACGTCATGTTTTCTTTATGTTCGAAGCAGGAGGTAGATTTGCATAACATCTTGCGCCAAAACATCGTCGGGGGACCGTCAATTATTTTTCACAGGTTCCACGAGCAAGGCAAAACCCGCATTAGAGGTGGCAAAACGGTTCAATCCATTAAAGGTTTTGATGCCAACGCCCTTTATTTGTGGGCGTTAATGCAGAAAATGCCCACTGACTTTCCCGTTAGACGGTACAAGGATGATGGTTTCAAGCACCACAAACTCCACAAATATACCGTGCAGTGCCGCGACTATTTGGCTTGGGTCTCCCACCAAAAAAAAGTGACCTTAAAAACCCAGTTTAACGGGTGTGAGAAGGCGTTGGGTGATGTATGCGTTAGGGTAGACGGTTGGGACAGATACTCTCGAACCGCCTACCAGTTCCATGGGTGCCTATTCCACGGCCACCCTAACTGCCCACTAACCGCCGGTCGTGACGTTAACCCAGTCAACAACAAACCATTGGCTGAGTTGTACGCAAAGACGGTGGAAACAAGTTCTTATTTACGGGGCCATTGCAACGTTACCGTTGTCGAAATGTGGGAATGCGAGTGGCAGGCGTTGAAGAAAACCGAGCCAGCAATCCGTCGTTTTCTGAACGCCACCTTCCCGAACCAGAAACCGTCTTACACGAAATGTCGGTACCCCCTGACAAAAGAAAATATTCTCGCCTCGGTGCTGGACGAGACCTTGTTTGGTCTAGTCGAGTGTGACATCCATGTCCCCGACTCTTTAAAAGACCATTTCTCTGAGATGACGCCCATTTTTAAGAATGTTGACGTCACGAGGGAAGATATTGGGCCTTTCATGCGGGAATACGCCGAAAAACATAAACTCCTGACTACCCCCAGAGGGACGTTGATCGGGAGTTATGTGGGCAAAAAGATTCTGTTGGCGACACCTCTGCTTCGCTGGTACCTAACCAAAGGGTTAGAAGTCACCTGTATCTGCCAGGTGCTTGAGTATACACCCGTGACGTGTTTCAAACAGTTTGGGGACACTGTTTCGAACGCGCGTCGACAGGGTGATACTAATCCTGCCTACGCCATTACCAGCGAGACCATGAAACTGCTAGGTAACGCGGCCTACGGCAAGACATTAACCAATAAGGCGAAGCACGTGGATGTCTCATACACGATGGGCGAGGGTACCTCTGACCAAAAAAACTCACCCCGCTTTAGGAAAATGACGTTAGTGACTGACGAGATTTTTGAAGCAGAGAAACTTAAACAGACTATATGTTGGGACCTCCCCGTTCAGATAGGATTTTTCGTCTATCAATACGCGAAATTACGCATGTTAGAATTTTACTACGACTGTTTAGATAAATTTGTAGATAGGTCAGACTTTCAGTTGTGCGAGACGGACACAGACAGCCTTTACTTGGCCCTTAGTTCAGACAACTTAGCGGACGTTGTTAAGCCCGCTTTGCGACAGGAATTTTATAGCTCCTACCACCAGTGGTTCCCCGCCGAAGTATGTCCCGACCATAGACCCGTTTTCGTCGCTACCGAGGGTAAAACGCGCGCCCTTTGTCAGAAATGCCGCGAACAAACCTTATTCGACAAACGGACACCGGGCCTTTTTAAATTAGAATACGAAGGCAGAGGGATGGTTTCCCTCTGTAGCAAGACATATCACTGTTTTGGTGACTACGACAAAACCACCACCAAAGGCTTGAACAAACACCACAACAAAGTAGACAAACACACTTTCTTAGAAGTCCTCAACACACAACAGGCACAGGGTGGGAAAAATATCGGGTTCAGAGCACACAAATCCTCCATCTACACATACGAACAACACCGCAACGCCCTATCTTACTTTTACATAAAACGACAGGTACATCCCGACAACGTCACCACATCACCCCTCAACATTTAAACTGTCTGTACACACAACACCTCTATTTCTTACGACGTGACGACAATGTGACGACAATGTGACGACACATATCCCTCCAGGTCTGGCCTGTACCCCTGTGATAATGTATAAAAAAACAAGCTGTGATATACATACATCTGCCTATATAAATATGTATTATTGTACATATCACTATGTGAAAATATCTATGTTTGATAATGTCACCATATACACCATATAATTGTATATTCATTTGCTAACAAATTACTGCATAATGTACATTTTGTAAAAAATACTATATATATTACCATACTCCTGTTTGATAATACAAAAACACTACTGAATATAAAATAAAAACTATATTAACTAAAACGCTTTTTGTTACCTATATCGTCTAACTGTTTGTCTAAATATATCGTCTAACTACTCGTATAACTGTTTGTATAACTGTTTGTATAACTGTTTGTCTAACTGTTCGTATACATATCGTCTTCTTGTTATGTAAATAGATGTCATCAAGGCATGTAAGGAGAGAACAAGAAAGTATTCAGTGGGGTACTGGAAGATGAGACAGGTCTATATTTCGGAGCTGGCATTTGCTGATGATGTTGCCCTGATTGCTAAATCAGAGGCACATCTCCAATCCAACCTGCAAGTCTGGAAGGAAGAGCTGGAGAAGAGAGGGATGGTCATAAGCAGCTCTAAAACAAAATCCATGGTGATATCACGAGAAGAAAGAAAACATCAGATTAAGTTGGGAGAACAGGTCCTGGAGCAGGTCGACCACTTTAAATATCTCAGAGCTATTATAGACCGAAAGGGAGGCATCAAAGAAGAGTTGGCCACTCGGAAAGCAGCGGCTGGGAGACTTTTTCAGGCCATAAATCGTGGATTCCTCAGCAAGAAAGAGGTTGGTAAGAAAACGAAGATGGCTGTATACCGCTCCACCTATGTCCCAGTCTTGACATATGGATGCGAGTCGTGGGCAATGACTACAACCCACAAAAGCCAGATCCAAACCTCAGAAATGAGGTATCTGAGGAAAGTGGTTGAAGTAACAAGAAGAGACATGGTCCGCAACCAGACGATCCGTCAAGGCCTAAAATCCCATCCGCTGCAGACCCAAATAGAAACAGTCCCAACTAAGATGGTTTGGCCATGTCTGCAGAATGGGAGAAGATCGGCTACCACGACAAGCATGGGAAACAAAGAGCCAGGGATCCAGACCTCCAGGACGACCCAGAGTCCGCTGGGAGGACAACATTAGACAATCTTTGAAGGACCGAGGACTAGAATGGAACCAGGCCAGGCAGAAGACAGCTGATAGAATGGTCTGGCGCTCTCTCTTCCAAACCTCTACACCTCACGGTAGAAGGGGAACGACTAAGTAAGTAAGTAAGTTATGTAAATATCGTCTAACTATCGTCTAAAAGTCTAAATGTTGTTTGTCTAACACTACCTAAGTTGGCTATACTAACAACAATAATATATTTAAAAAAAATATACCCCTCTCCTTGTTATCTCAAGTCCGCCATCTTGACCCGCCTCTTCTTGTTATCTAAAAATACCTCTAAAAATAACCTCCCCTTGTTAGCTCAAGTCCGCCATCTTGACCCATATAACCCCCCCTTGTTAGCTCAAGTCCGCCATCTTGCGCCGCCTGAATGCGCTTATATAAAAGTCACGCGCCTCCTGGCGTTTTTGCTATATAAAAGTCACGTGCCTCCTGGCGCGCCTCCTGCGCGCCTCCTGAAAACGCCTCGTTTCCGCCATCCCCTACTACTATCTTGGCATGAAGAAACTTACAGACTTTAACAATGAAATGATGTTCATTAAATTTAGTTTGAACTTTTATTCTTTGCGACTGAGCCTCCGTTTCAAGTAAGGTGTATGGTCTCCTCTGGCCTCTGTCAGAGAACGACATCTCCTTGACATGGATCCGATTAGCCGTTGGATCTGTTGTTGTGGGATGGCTGCCCACTCTTCCCGCAGTGCAAGAGACAACTGTCGCAGATTGGCTGGAGCCACGTCTCTCTGGCGGAGTCGTCTGTCGAGTTCATCCCATAAGTGTTCCGTGGGGTTCATGTCTGATGACATGGATGGCCACAGAATGGTCTGGACGTTGTTGTTAGCGAGGAACTGGGTGGTGAGTTGTGCCACATGAGGTCGAACGTTATCCTGCTGAGAAATCGACCCTCGTGCAGCCAGAAGTGGAAGGACGTGAGGACAAAGCATTTCAGCGACTTATCGTTGGGCATTCAGGCGTCCTTCAATTTGCACAAGGTCACTTCTTAGCATGAAGTTGATCGCCCCCCACATCAGTGCACCTCCACCACCATGTGGAGGAGCCTCATCATAGCTGTTCTGGGCGTAGCGCTCATGGACTCTGCGGTAAACTCTTCTCCGTCTATCGTGTCGCTGGAGCACAAAAAATGATTCATCACTAAACCAAACCCGTCTCCAGTCATTCCCAACGGTCCATTGACGATGCTGGTTCGCCCACTGCAGTCGGTTCTGGCGATGCCGGTCCGTAAGAACAGGACCTCTGTAGGGTCTTCTAGCCCAAAGACCAGAGTTGTGCAGCCGGTTCCTGACCGTTTGATCTGAAATTCTACGAGCTGCTGACATTGACTGGACTGTGCAGGACGCAGATGCAAGTCGATTCCTGAAGTGACGCAGCCGTATGAAACGGTCTTCGGCAGGAGTTGTGACTCTGGTCTTCCACTGCGCGGCCGGTCTGCCACTGAGCCAGTTTCTTGAAATCGCCTCCAAAAGCGACTAATGGTGCTTCTAACCACATTAAATTGTCTGGCCACTACACTTTGTGACTGTCTAATCTGTAAACGTCCAATGATGATGAGTCGTTGTTCTGTAGTGAGATGAGCCATACTTGCGCATTGAATTTTTAACTGAATTTATTCGAGGAGCGTCAATCTTTTATAGGCATTCAATAATATGGTCAGAGAGTTTTGTGTTCAGTAAGTTTCACGGGATTCCAATGAACCTGCCACGAGTTATTGTCAAAAATGCTGTTTTGACCTTGACCTCTTTCATGACCTCACGAATCATGAGGTGAGTACAATTCAGGTAACCACGAGAAGTTAATGACCAGGTGGAAACAGTCGATAGGTTGACTGATGTCCAATCAGCGAATATCTTTTATAAAAGCAACACCAAAAAAGCTGCGTTTCTTTTTTTGAACAGTATATAATATATACCTGTATATGTATGTATGTATATTGTTACCTATCACTTTGCTCACAGGCTTGTAATTCATCGCTGTGCGCAATGGAGCAGAACACGAAAACGCTTCGATTGTAAAAGCGTGCGAGTTGTGGAATGTGTGTGACACAGGTATTTAGTATATGACGTGGACAGGGTCTGCTGCGGGGGGAACGAAGGTTATCGTTAGGACAGTTGAGTTTGGCTTGTGTTTTTCGAAGTGTACGGATATTTATGTGAGAGCGACAGACCAGTGTTTATTGTTATAAAATATTTCAGAGTCAGGATAATTGACTCAATTCATTATGATGTGTGCCTGATTGTATGTGGCTTAAGGAGAAGGACAGTAAGTGATTTTAATAAAATACGGATTTGTAAAGTAGACGATACATAGACATTCTGACTTTAAACCGGCACAACGACATTATTGCTTATGTCTGCTAATGAACACATTTGTATTACTGATGTACGGTCCTATCATCATATGCTCTCAAAAGAAGTGAAGTACACTATGTTGTAGTGTGACATATTAAATGTGATAAAACGTACAACAAGCTGTTGATCAAGATTATTCAAGTTGGCCATTCCTTACGTTACTGTTGAGACTGTTGTCTATTATATCAAAATACCTTACAAGACCAGTGCAGCACATTAATATACTCGTTACCCAATAGCCTTCAATAAGTATAAGGTAACAGTATAAAGTGGTGGCCACTATACACGGGATTTCGTTCTACCCACAAGATTTTATCAAAACGATACTACTGTCCCTAGCCACATCTACACATTTTCTGAATAGAAATTTCTGCGCAACCTATGCCAACCGGTTTTCTTCAAACTAGGACCGGCAAGAAGAAACTTAAAGAGTAAACAGCACACTTCAATCATAATATTTGCTGAACTTTACCAACAGAAGTTCGTATTTTCTTCATCAACATTTGTGAGACGAAAGTTATCATCACTCTACGCAGTTCCAGGTTGGATTCGTCAGGAAAAATTAAAGTAATCAAACAACATTTCTGCAGTCAAAACGAAGCACATTCATTCAATCAGCAAAACAAGATGGCTACTTCTACATGTGGGAGCAATCTGCATCGATGAAATTTCGCTCTATCTGTTGCATATGTTGGAGGCAACAATACTGTCACGTGCATTTATACTTCGGAGGAAGGATCACAAAAAGATAAGTGGACTAGTTTGTTGTAGCCTTAGTCTTACACAATTCTATAGTAGAGCCTTTTTGTTTATCTGTTTTATGTTTGTTGTGGTTAGAAGGGAGGACGGTGTGGGACCTTGATAAGCAGAATTACATCTCATCTTCGGACGGGTCTGTAATCAAGGGTGTCAGTAGGGAAGTTTATGTAATATTTTCCCAAAGAGGCCCTGCTCAAAATGCTGTGTGGAAAGCGCTCTTTGTGAATATACTATATTTACTTTATGTTATAGACGTGTTGTCCTGTATTTTCACTGTTGTTTGTATTTGTCGGTTGTTTTTTTTTATTTAGTTTTTTCCTGCATTTTTGTACGTCTACTGTTGGTCTTCTCTATCTATCATTATGTTGATATATGGATTTTATGTTGTAAATTCGTCTTGTCTAGTCTAACCTTATAGTGTAAGCATACATTTCAAACATTATCCTTTTTTCTACACCTTAGTATTTTCTTCTGTTGCTACACTATTGTACTACGTGTTCTGTCTTATAGTGTACGACACCATTTTTGTGTGTTTGCATTGATTACTTGCTAGGTCACATTTGCAGAGTACTCAATTTTAACGAATTGGCATTGGGGCTGTTTATCGCTCATCAGTACCCATATTCATATTCAGACTAAGTAACTTATAAATATATAAATATATAAATATATAAATATATAAATATATAAATATATATATATATATATATATATATATATATATATATATATATATATATATATATATATATATATATATATATATATATATATATATATATACTTAAACTTACATAATGTCTAGTCTGGAGCATTTTATCCAGCTAGGTAAAGATGTTGGAATGCAAGGCCAGGAGCTTAAAGAGTTTGCCATGGAGCAACTGGAAAGAGAAGAAAAGAAACTGGAAAGGGATGATAGAGCAAGAATGAGAGAGATCGAAAAAGATGAACGAATTCAGTTAGAAAAAATAGCAGAAAAGAAAAGACAAGAAGAATTTGAAGAAAAGAAAAGACAAGATGAAATGGCAGAAAAGAAAACACAAGATGAAATGGCAGAAAAAAAAAGACAAGAGGAGATAGATTTAGAGGCTAAGAAAGCCCAATTTCTGCATGAAGAAAAAATGGCTTCTCTAGAGTTGGATAGACTCAAATTGGAAGCTAGTAATAAACAGAGTAATCAAGAAGGTGCAGGCTCGGTCAAGAGAGAACATGCTTCATCATTTAAACTTCACTTACCTAAATTTAATCAAAATATAGACGTTATTTCGTGCTTCCTAAACCGATTCCAGACAGTGTGTGAGGAATACAAACTGGAAAAATCATCATGGGTGATACATTTAATGTCATTACTGACACGTGAAGCGTTGACAGCTGTGTCAACAATGGATGAGGAAAACATAAAATCGTATGAGGCAGCTAAAACATTACTTTTAAGAAAGTATCAATTAGACGAGAATGGGTACAGGCTAAGATTTAAAAAACTCACACCCGAAAGCAACAAGGACTTTAGTGAGTTCATTTCAACTATAAAGTTATGCTTCAATCGTTGGATTGAGTTGGCTAAAATCAAACATACATATGAGGACTTGATGGACCTTATTTTGAGAGACAAAGTACTTTCTTCCATTAGCCCTGATATTTTGGCCTATTTACATGAACGGAAGCCAGAATCGTTACAATCCCTTGAGTTGTTAGGGCGCCAGTTTATGACGGCACACCCAGGGAAGAGTGTGAACAACTCTACTATTAAAGAGGCATTACCTGTTGCATCAGCTCATTCGGTGCAGATAAACAACCCTAGAGCTCGATCGCAAAGTATGGATAGAAATTTTGGCAGGAATAATGACCGAAATAGTGGATCTTTCCGAGGACGGTACAATTTTAGCAATCAACCTTATCAATATCAGAGAAACTCCCAACGATATTTTGATGGAAATAGACCATCACAGGGTTACTTTCAATTTAACAGAGGATGGCGTAGATCTGATAATACCTACATGAACAGAGGAGACAGATCCTATTATACAAAGAACAACCAAAACTCTTCTCCATCTCAACACTGTCCAGGTTGTACGTGTCCTCAGCATTCTAATAATCCTCAGAATGGTAAAGAGAGTCGGAATTATTACCGGGGTAATAACAACTTTAATCGCTCTCGGAGCGTGGATCGAAAAAAACTCGAACTGGAGTCATAATAGTAACACAGGAGCAGTTAATCCCAATGGGGAAAACACAAATATTGCAAATGCGTGTGCAGCTGATTTATTTAATCCATCAAATTGTTCAGAATGCAGCACTCTGTTTCAGCCAGATGTGGTCTCCAGACTTTCCTGCGGTCATCCTGCGCCCGCGTTGTTACCTGCATTAGCCTCGCATGATGGGAAAGGCTCGCTAATGTTTCACAGGGTTTTTTTAAAATAATCAACTAGTTTCAGTCTTGCGTGATACATGTTGTACAACTGTTGGGGTACGCAAATCTTTGGTACACCCATCTTGCTGCACTGGGGAGAAAGTAAAATGTGTCCTATTTGGGGGCACGGTGGAATTCTATCCTGTGGCCATTGTGCACATTGATACTCCATTTTTCTCAGGTCAAGTGAAAGCATGTTTATTACAGGAACCAATTGCTGACATAATCATGGGCAATGTTGTGGGTATAAAAGCGTGTTCACTCGAAGATATAGAAATCTGGGAACGTCAGCGTATACTACACGCTAATATGGTCATTACAAGAGCACGGGCACAGGCTCAAGAGGAAGAAGAAATGACTAACAATCATGACAAGGAGGAAGATCAACATCTTATGCCGATGTTAACGAAGACATCATTTATTGATATGCAAAAGAATGACAATTCCTTGAAAAGATTTTTCAAATTGGTAAAATCAGATGATGTCGGTTGCTCGGAAAGGTCACAACCTTGGTATACAATTAAAAATGACATATTAATTCGTAATGCTAGAGATGCTACATCGGTACAGCAACAAATTATGGTACCAACCAATATTCGACCTTACATTCTCAGACATGCGCATGATACAAACTGTGCAGGCCACATGGGCTTTGCTAGGACTAAATATAGAGTCTTACGGCATTTTTATTGGCCTGGAGTAGTCAGGGATGTCAAATTATTTTGTCGTTCGTGCAAGACATGCCAAAAAGTGGCTACAAAGGGTGCTTACCATAATGCACCTATACAGGCTGCGGATATTTCGGTGCGACCATTCGAAAAAATGGCCATAGACTTAATAGGTCCACTGTCAGTTCCGTCAGCCAGAGGTCATAGATATGTCCTCACGTGTATTGATATGTGCACCAGGTGGCCGGAGGCAATACCTCTTAAACATATTGCTACAACCGATGTGACTGATGCACTATTCCTCATTTTTACGAGAGTGGGATTCCCTGACAATATTTTATCAGATAGAGGAACACAGTTTGTGTCAGATGTCATGTCGCATGTCATGAAACTATGTAATATTGATAGATCTCTTAGCTCTGTTTATCATCCAATGTCCAATGGAATGGTAGAACGCCTAAATAAAACACTAAAACAACTACTGGGGAAGGTGATCACGACGTATCCACAAGACTGGGATAGAGTGCTCCCAGCAGTGCTGTTCGCTTATCGGGAAGTCCTAAACGAACACACTGGGTTCTCGCCTTTTGAGCTCATGTATGGTGCTCCACCACGAGGACCCATGTCGATAATAAAACAATTACTTACAGGTTCGGAGATGACTCAGGAATGCCAGTCATCCTATGAGTATGTGGTGAATCTACGAAAGACACGTATAGACGCTTGGCAAATAGCGACTGATTCATCTGAAAAGGCAAAAGAAAAAGCTAGATTTCTTCAAAACCGTTGGAAAAAGTTAAGGAAATTACTTCCGGGAGACAAAGCGTACGTCCTGCTACCAACGAGAGAGAATAGCCTTCTCATTTCGTGGAGTGGTCCATATACAATTATTTCAAAATTGACAGATGTTGATTACATTCTTGACGTGAAAGGCAAGAATAAAACCTTTCACATCAACATGCTCAAACAATTCCATGATAGACCTGAATATCTCAAACCTATCTTAGATGCTGTTAATGAAGTAATCACTGATCATCCTACATCTTACTCTTCATTGTCAGTGATTCAAGAAGAACCCACTTCTTTTCATGATGTACCTTTGCAACTTCCTGTCATGTCTCTTTACCCGACAGAATCATGGGTAAATGTATCTATTTGTCCGGATCTATCCAGCGAACAACAATCTCAAATTCTTTCTATTCTAGAGGTATATCAGCAAGTTCTGTCTAATATTCCAGGCCGAACGTCTATAATCACTCACGATATTAGACTCACAGATCACAAACCTATTAAATTAAAGCCTTACCCTATCCCTATCCACTTTCAGGATCAGGTTGAAAAATAATTAGATCAAATGTTACAGCTTAACATTATTGCACCATCAGAGTCTGCTTATTCTTTCCCAATGGTTATAATCAAGAAGAAGGATAATAATATCAGATTATGCATGGATTTTCGTAAACTCAATTCCATAACGGAGTCTGACGCAGAGCCAATGCCAATTCTTGATGAATTACTGTCAAAACTTTCTAAAGCAACCTACTTTAGCAAATTTGACTTAGCCAAGGGATATTGGCAAATACCTCTCACGGAAAAAGCAAAACCTTTCACTGCTTTCCCTACCCCTAAGGGCCTCTTTCAGTGGAATTTCATGTGCTTTGGCTTGGTAAACGCACCAGTGACTTTCGTTCGGATGATGAGGAAACTATTTTCTCATAGATCTGATATCATCTCCTATATAGATGACATTTGTTTGTTCCACAACTCTTGGGACGAACATGTTTCTGGATTGAAATCTCTTCTCGAAATTCTTCGCTCTAATAATCTGACAGCGAATCCTTCGAAAGTTCACATAGGTTTCAAAGAAATTTCTTTCCTAGGTCACAGAGTCGGCCATGGATTTATGAAAACTGAGGATAAAACTATCTCGAAGATTCTTAACCTATCAATTCCTAAGACTAAGAAGCAGGTGCGGAGTCTTCTCGGCCTTGTACAGTTCTATAATAAATTTATGCCTCATTTATCTTCAGTTACGTCAGTTCTATCTGAGTTAACTACAAAAGGCTCCCCTAATAGAATTGTCTGGACGGAGGCCTGCAACATAGCTCTAGTCCATTTAAAGCATTACTTTTCATGTGCACCAATTTTAAAACTCCCTGATCCTCATCTCCCATTTATTCTCAGGACAGACGCTTCGATGTACGGTATTGGTGGCTCCTTAATGCAAGAAAAAGATGGAATGCTTCATCCTGTGATGTATCTGTCGAGGAAGCTCACAAAGACAGAAACCAGATATCCAATTATTGAGCGCGAGCTTCTCGCGATCATATGAGCTGTCACAAAGCTTCAACGTTACCTTCTTGGTTCTCGTTTCATCATTGAGACAGACCAGAAGGCCCTGTCGTTCCTTCAAAAGTCCAACATGAAAAACGCACGAGTCGCACGTTATGCAATTAATTTGCAAATATATGACTATATCATTCGACCTATTGAGGGCAAGTCCAATGTGCTTCCAGACGTTCTGTCTAGATGTACACAGACAGAAATGCCCGATTCTCAAGGATCTGATATTGCTGCGACCCATTGACCAATGTACAGTGCTGATTGTCTACAGATACCTCGCTAACTTAAAAGAGCTATCCTGACAATATCCATAACCAGATACAGATTACCATTGTTATCAAGAGAAACAACTCAAGTCATTTGAAGTCATGATAACAGACGTTTTATGTGAATACATTCACATCGTTTTACACTACATCAAGATCCATAAACAGTACACAGGTTCTGATTTCCAGACAGTCATGACGTATGCAGTAAATGAACCAAATCAACCAGTATCTCAAATAAACAGTATAAGGCTCTTTGTCATATCTTAATGGCAATCCTTCACAAAATGACTGGGATGCAGAACTTTAAAAAGATCATATTTCCTATTCCAGCAACCGAACTTCAAAATGTTGGGGCTCAGAGACTGTGACACCCAAGAGGCAACATATGAAAAGAAATCTCACACAAGAAACAATCGATTCGATACGCCTATGGAGAACTTCACCATTTGAACATTCTTTTTTGTTATTACTTAAACCAGTTATGTGTCTCTAAAGTGCTAAAATTACAAATAGTAAGCTTTCACACTAATGAAAGATGAACCTATCATTGATGCCACTCAGTAACTTTAGTTAATCAGTTTTACACAATGCTACAGACAGTACACACAGGATCATGTGGACATTTATATTAACGTAATTATTATACTTACTTAATACTATTTAATTAGTTAGATCTTTCATTTCATTCATCTTTTAATTAAATGCATTCAGATATTTCATTTTCCAAAACTTTACAATTTCATTATCATATTTCTTCACATTTTCATTCATTTTTCTCATTTTTCCATGTTGCTGACTAAATTCCATAGACTGTTGATCAGGTATGACATAGACTGGACGGTAACTTTTCACATTTTCTAAAAATTGCTTCCTATATGGAAAACTTTCAGTTTTCGCTGGGGGGCGGGGTAAAAGTGTTACCTATCACTTTGCTCACAGGCTGGTAATTCATCGCTGTGCGTAATGGAGCAGAACGCGAAAACGCTTCGATTGTAAAAGCGTGCGAGTTGTAGAATGTGTGTGACACAGGTATTTAGTGTATGACGAGGACAGGGTCTGCTGCGGGGGGAACGAAGGTTATCGTTAGGACAGTTGAGTTTGGCTTGTGTTTTTCGAAGTGTACGGATATTTATGTGAGAGCGACAGACCAGTGTTTATTGTTATAAAATATTTCAGAGTCAGGATAATTGACTCAATTCATTATGATGTGTGCCTGATTGTATGTGGCTTAAGGAGAAGGACAGTAAGTGATTTGAATAAAATACGGATTTGTAAAGTATGAAGGCGTCGTAGACGATACATAGACATTCTGACTTTAAACCGGCACAACGACATTATTACTTATGTCTGCTAATGAACACATTTGTATTACTGATGTACGGTCCTATCATCATATGCTCTCAAAAGAAGTGAAGTACACTTATGTTGTAGTGTGACATATTAAATGTGATAAAACGTACAACAAGCTGTTGATCAAGATTATTCAAGTTGGCCATTCCTTACGTTACTGTTTAGACTGTTGTCTATTATATCAAAATACCTTACAAGACCAGTGCAGCACATTAATATACTCGTTACCCAACAGCCTTCAATAAGTATAAGGTAACATATATATTGTGGAGCTATTATGGCGAGTAGAAATATCTTTAGTTGATTCGCTCACTATTTGTGGTGATGGAAAGACAGATAACACTGGTATACACACATTTTGGTGCCTTAAATTTTATAGCTGTTCTTGGGTAATTTTGGGTAGCTGATTCCAAAAATGTAATCATATTTTCTTCTATCATCTCTAGTTTTTGAGATAACTAAGAATGACCATATTAGTAGGTCAATTGTTATGTACAATCCTAGAGTTAGGTGCTATCAGTGGCATTTTGACTTTAGTCTGCATTCATATTATATGTAATTACTGAGCATATATTACCAAAAATGTAATAAAACTTTATCACTAGCATTTTTTTAGTCAACACGCAAAAAGGATCTTTTCGAGGACTTCCTGGAATGTGATATGCCCGGACAGTCACGCTTAAGGGTCCAACAGTAATCTGCCATCATGTGGGCATCCCAACGTCCCTGGTATCTCCCTTCCATTGTTTTTATATCTTGGTGAAATCTTTCACGTTGCTCCTCACTAAAGTCGCCAAGATTCTCCGGAAATAAATGTAAATGGTTATAGAGGTAGTGCAATTTTATGCTCATGTTGCATACAAGTTCACAAAAACTCGACAGCATGTTTCCAACTAATTCAGAATAACTGTCTGCTTTAAAGTCACCCAGAAAGTTTTGCACAACTAAAACAAATGATGACCTGGCTGTGGACTCTGTTTTGTTCATGGAATCAATAAAATTTGGTTCGTTTATTAACTGTCTAATTTGAGGTCCATCAAAAATTCCAGCTTTAAGTTTGTCTATGTTCAATTCTGGAAACTTTCTGCATAAGTAATTAAAACAGGTACCATCTTTGTTCAGTGCCTTAACAAATTGTTTCATCAAGCCAAGCTTTATATGTGATGGTGGCAGTAGAACTCTTTTTCGATCAATGAGAGGCTTATTGACAATATTTTTTTCTCCAACTTTAAATTCATCCCTCAACGGCCACTGTTTCTTTGTCCAGTGCATATCTTTTGCCCTACTATCCCACAAACATATAAAGCATGGATATTTGGTGAATCCCATTTGCTGGCCAAGCAAGAAGTTCATCATTTTAAGATCTACACAAACCATCCAGTTATGTTCTAAATACTTCAATTTTTCCAGAACTGTGCTTATTGTAGCATACTCCTCCTTCATTGTAGTAGAATGAGCAATTGGAATTGAGCCATATTTGTTACCATTGTGTAAGAGAACACCCTTCAAACTTCTTTTAGAGCTGTCAATGAAAAGTTGCCACTCATCTGGTGTATAACTTACATCCATTTTGTTAACAAGACCTCCTACATTAGTACAAAACACAAGGTTGTTTTCTTTACAAAAGAATGGAATAAAACCTTGCTCTCTGCTGCGATAAAATGTAACCTTTGTTTCAGCAGTCAGTAATTTTTTTCTTTCAATCTTGAAGCCAAAAGTTCTGAAGATTCCTTGGAGAGATATAGATCTCGGATTAGATCATTTAGTTCAAGCTGGTCGAAGCGTTGAGCATCTGAAAAATCATCTTCGAAATCACTATCACTGTCACTTGTCGTTCCACATGCCACTGCTGTCTCATCTTCTAGCAGGGAATCCAAAATCTGACTGAAAGTTGGAATTGGTATGTCATCTCCGTGTGGAACAGATCGCCTAGCAGAATCTAAATCTGGATATTTCCACTTTTTGTGATTTTTTCCCATTAATTCCCTTAATATTCACAACACAGAAATAACAGTCATCATATTTGTTCTTGGGCTCTCTCCAAACCATTGGAATTCCAAATTTTAAATATTTTCTTTTCCCACAAGTCCACTGTCGCAGGTGTTCAACACATGTTTTGCGAACAATATGAGGAGCCCAAGACTTGTCCTGGTCACCTAGTTTTACTTTAAAGTAAGCAAAGTATGCCTTTTTCACAAAAACAGTAATATGCTTCTTATGTTCTTCTTTGAAAGTGTACTCTCCACAAATATAACAAAATAAATGCGGTGAAAGAAAACATGCTCTTCTTGAAGATGCCATTCTCTGTTAGAAATGTAATAAAATAAGTAGCATACTAACATGCATGCAGTGGCTTAAAATCTAAAAAAGGCAATTCTGGAAAATATTGTAATAATACAGGGTGACACAAAAAGTGCGCGCGCGGGAACGTTTTTTTTTTTTTTTTTTTGGGTCACCCTGTATTAATGAAATACAAAAATGTCTGTATCTCAAAAACTAGAGCTGCTACAGACAAGTAAATGTGATATTTGGATTGAACAGGCCTCATTTATGTACAATCAAGAGTAAAATGTTTGGCACCAAAAAATGTTTTTTTTTTTGTGTAGGGCTGTGTAATTGATAGTCTCCTAGAGAATGTAGATAATGTATGGTAACAGTAAACAATTTAATAACTCTCCAAGAAATGTCTCTTAATAAATGTTTATGCTCGTGACGTGAATAAGAAATCCCTGACAGAAACTGTGGAACAACACTTAGAGAAAGAGATGGACAAAGAGAACGAAGAATAGACGACCTGTTCCAAGTCTGCATCTCTACCACAGCTATTCCCGCATTATCTAAGACCATTGCATTTGGATCCGGTCCGAAAATTAGTTCTAATAGACTGTACCCTACAATGCAGCCTACCTAATCCTGTAGTGGAGGATTCGAAGGTAGTTGAAATTAAGGTATAGAGTCAAGGATTTGTGAAATGTGTTCTATTAATAAGATGGGTATTAAATAATGACAATATAACTTTTACAACATCAAATTATGAATGGGACACTATTCTGTATTTATATTATAGAAATTTAACAAATAGGGATTATTACATTAATTGTTGTTCAACAATTTGAAATAAAATAACAACATTAATTCAAACTAGTGATCATGTGACAATAAAATCAAACTAAATATATCATAACCAACGGGCTGATCACCCGTTTGCCAGTCACTTCGATTACGGAAACAACAGCAAATGGATTGATTTGCCGTTGCCCTAAAGACGCCAATAGGCGTGATGGGAAACAATGGCAAAGAAAACCTATCTGCTGTTGCCCTAAGACGCCACTAGGCGTAATGGCCACTGACTGCTTTGACGGTCGGTGGCTAAGGACGGAAGAAGAAGAAGAAGAAATATATCATAATTATTGTTTTCTCTAAATATTAAATTTGATTAAATCATCCTAGACAGGGTATGATGGATGGTAATTGTATTAATTTTGGAGAAATTATATCATACTTGCTTGTGTAGAGTTTAAATGTATAATTGAAATACAAGTAGCCGTGAGTTGTTTTTGAGTCCCATGAGACTTATCTGCGCTTGGGTGATCTTTTCTTGATGGTTGTATTACCAGCACTATGTTTGTGTATTGCCAGGAGGTTTGGATTGATTCTCTTTTCCTACAACCCCATCGATCTGTTTCCACGCCGTCTCATTCTTGTACTTATTTATTGTTTATAATCCCTTCCCTCATTTCTTGTCATGTCGGAACTTCAGCGACCATCTTTTGCTGATTAGGTAATCAATCACTTTCACTTGAACAAATGTTGACACCTATGGAGAGAAGTGTGGTTTACTAATGTGTAACACATTTCCTGCCAGACCAGACAAGTGCAAGGAAGCGACCGGATTAAGTAAATAAGCAACCTTGGGATGACCACAGTCGACTATATTATTATTATTGATCATTGCCACCAGTGACAGATAAAACAACTTGCATCACTCGGTTTTGCACATCTGTGCATGGGAACATTCACTCAGTACCTGTGAGTGAAAGTATTAGCAGTTGTATAAGACGGTTCTCACACTGTTAGAGAGCACTCTAAAATAACCCCAAAAACAAAGACAAAGAAAGGGATTTTGAGTGAAATTGTATTACATTTATAGGACAAGAACGCAAGGGTAGCAATGTACGCTATCAATATTCAGGTCTTTGAATTAATCAATCTATATGTGTTGTTTATGCAGTGAATGTGTGAGCACGCTTCTTTTAAAGGGGAATTTATTGCGGTATTTTTTGTGGTAACGGGAGAGAACCTGCACAAAAACAAGAAATTAATATTCAGGGCATGTATTTATTGCAAACCACTTTTTTCCAGTTACTAATGTAAATTTATAATGCCAAACTTGTACCATTGTTTATGCTTTACTTAAAATGTTATATTTTAATAATATTAAATTGTGGTCCGGCTTGTCTCTTAAACAAATATAATTTGTAAAATGAGCGTAGGCTTTAGCTCATACTTTTATAAATATATATATATCTTTTAATGTAAAAATCTGTAGCTAAAGTCTGGTGCTTACCTACCTTGTTGAACTTGTACATGCATTTTACATCCGGTGGAATGCGCCACCAGTAAAGCCTTGAAACATACCGTCTCTCACCATTAACCGCCACGTATGGTCGGTTTTGATTCTTCCAGGCTATGTTATTGTAAAAAAGTACATTTATATCTGCGTCATAATTGTCTGTCAATCTGACACTGTAAATATATATATATACCTGTATATGTATGTATGTATATATTGTGGAGCTATTATGGCGAGTAGAAATATCTTTAGTTGATTCGCTCACTATATGTGGTGATGGAAAGACAGATAACACTGACAAACAACATTTGTCTTTCTTATATAAGAATAAGTGTTCTTAGATCAGTTTCTTGCGCTGATTTCAAATCTGAAATCCGTTTATCTCTATCACGTCGGGTTCTTAAGATATTTGTGAATAAATATATTTTTGGGAAACCGTTATTTGCTCCGTTTCATTTTTACTATATAACTTATTAAAAATTAATAAAAAGCAACATAATTCTACTTTTTATACTGCTAAAAGATGCATGACATATGTTACGCGATTTTTCAAATAGTTACTGTATTTTGAAATAATTCTGAGCAAAATATGGCTTCTAGAAGTTGTAGAAATTCGGCTGATCTGTTCTGTTACGTGTGCGGATATTTTACCGATCGTGTTGACCAGAAAAACTTTACACCATTACTAAAGAAAGCATATGAACTTTATTTCGATTCGAAAGTTGATGATGCAAATAAATCTTGGAAGCCAAATGCAGTTTGTTCGATACATTGGCAGGTTGGTTACGAAAATTGCCAAAGCATAAGTCGATGCCTTTTGGAGTGCCAGTAATATGGCGTGAACATACAAATCACACTACTGATTGTTACTTCTGCTTGACAAATATCCATGGTTTCACTTTTAAAACTAGAAAGTCTGTGGTTTATTCAAATATTGAATTGGTTTCGAAACCAGTGCCTCATGATCCAATCACGTGTCCGATCCAAGTACCACCAGAACATAATCCGTTGGACGTGAATGAACCATCAGAAAGTGATAGTTTACCTGCTTTAGAAACTAATTCTGACTCAGATTACATACCGGTGAATGATGGTGTTTACTTAATTAACCATTCAGGACTTTCAGATCTAATACGTGATCTCGCTCTTACCAAAGGACAAGCGGAATTACTCGGTTCGCGACTCAAAGAATGGAATCTTTTAGCGCCCAATACTCCGATATCTAAATTTCGTCATAGACACAGAGAACTTGTTCAATACTTTGAGATGGATGATGACATTTGCTATTGCAAAGATGTAAACGGTCATGAGCATATAGTCAACGAATGGCGATTTTTCATCGATTCTTCCAAGACTAGTCTAAAAGCCGTGTTATTGCATAACAGAAATTTATTTTCATCAATTCCAGTCGCCTACTCTGTTCATATGAAAGAAACTTATGACAATATGGCTATACGTTTGGAAAAAATAAAGTACAATGACTACCAATGGTGGATTTGTGGAGACCTAAGGTCATTGCAATTCTCACGGGCATGCAGACTGGGTATACTAAATTTTGTTGCTTCCGATGTGAATGGGACAGCCGCAACAGACAGGAACATTATGCAAGAAAGGTGTGGCATATCCGGGATCGTATGCAGCTCGGGCATAAAAATGTAATACACGAGCCATTAGTTAACAAAGACAGCTTCATTTTACCACTGTTACATATAAAGTTGGGGCTCATGAAGAATTTTGTAAAAGCGTTAGATAAAACGAGCAAAGCTTTCACTTATCATCGAGAAAAGTTTCCGCAAGTTAGCGATGCAAAGATAAAGGAAGGTATCTTTGTAGGACCTCAGATTAGGAAAGTTATTGCAGACAAACAATTCGAGAACTTGTTACATGGTAGTGAACTTCGCGCATGGATGGCATTCAAATCGATCGTCGATAACTATCTGGGAAATCACAAATCTGTTGACTATGTTGCATATTGTTAAGCAGTGCATAGATGCATACAGAATTATGGGCTGTAACATGTCCCTCAAAATCCATTTGCTCGATTCACATCTTGACTTTTTCCCTGACAACCTTGGCGAAGTCAGCGATGAACATGGAGAACGATTTCATCAAGATATCGCCGTAATGGAGTCACGTTATCAAGGACGGTGGAGTGTGACCATGCTTGCCGATTATTGTTGGATGCTTCATCGCGATGTACCACATGCCATTCACCGACGAAAGTCGACTGCAAAGAAATTCAAGCCTACATAACTGTTATACTTCCCAAAGGAGCATGTACGAATGATGTTGTAATACTGTATGCTGTTGTTAGGAAAAACTTCAAATTGCGTATTTAAAAAACTCAAGAGAGATCCCGACCTGATAGAGAAAAACGGTTTGCAGATTTAAAAACAGCGCATTAAAATTGACCAGAAAAACATAGAAATGTTAGAGAAAGAAAAAAAAAAGTTTTTTTTTGTTAGTCAGTGTAATTGATAGTCTCCTAGAGAATGTAGATAATGTATGGTAACAGTAAACAATTTAATAACTCTCCAAGAAATGTCTCTTAATAACTGTTTATGCTCGTGACGTGAATAAGGAATCCCTGACAGAAACTGTGGAACAACACTTAGAGAAAGCGATGGACAAAGAGAACGAAGAATAGACGACCTGTTCCAGGTCTGTATCTCCACCACAGCTATTCCCGCATTATCTGAGACCATTGCATTTGGGTCCGGTCCGAAAATTAGTTCTGATAGACTGTGACCCTACAATGCAGCCTACCTAATCCTGTAGTGGAGGATTAGAAGGTAGTTGCGCTTTGGTGATCCTTTCTTGATGGTTGTATTACCAGCACTATGTTTGTGTATTGCCAGGAGGTTTGGATTGATTCTCTTTTCCTACAACCCCATCGATCTGTTTCCACGCCGTCTCATTCTTGTACTTATTTATTGTTTATAATCCCTTCCCTCATTTCTTGTCATGTCGGAACTTCAGCGACCATCTTTTGCTGATTAGGTAATCAATCACTTTCACTTGAACAAATGTTGACACCTGTGGAGAGAAGTGTGGTTTACTAATGTGTAACACATTTCCTGCCAGACCAGACAAGTGCAGGGGAGCGACCGGATTAGTAAATAAGCAACCTTGGGATGACCACAGCCGACTATATTATTATTATTGATCATTGCCACCAGTGACAGATAAAACAAATGTATCACTCGGTTTTGCACATCTGTGCATGGGGAAATTCACTCAGTGCCTTTGAGTGAAAGTAAGACAGAAGTATAAGCAGTTGTATAAGACGGTTCTCACACTGTTAGAGAGCACTCTAAAATAACCTCAAAAACAAAGACAAAGAAACGGATTTTGAGTGAAATGTTATTACATTTATAGGACAAGAACGCAAGGGTAGCAATGTATGCTATCAATATTCAGGTCTTTGAATTAATCAATCTATTATATTGCCATTACTGTCTTCTATTCTCTTTTGGAATAAGAATGATGGTATGCAATACAAATAATAATGAAATTCGCAAAAAGTAATGTGTAACACACACAATTAAAGTTTTACATATAGAGTGTCAATAACTCCTTCCTCTTGGGAAATATCACTTTATAACAAAATGTCATTTATATTATAATGTCTCTCATACCAACTTTCCCTATTGCCTAGTCCTGAACTAGTAGTTCTTGAATCACTGTTCTTAAACTTTTAAGAGATTCACTGTGACTTTAGATATTGTTTTTACACTTGTATTGATCTTAACAAAGACTGGTATCATCATAATTCTTTTCTAGGTGTGGTCAACCATAAATTTTGAATCAGTCCTTTCTTTGAAAAACCTATTTGTGTTGACTGCACCGAGCTGTCAATCTGATGTAGACAGTGGCTGGCAATTCCCATGCACTAGGGTTCCCAGACCTGAGCTGAGGTGTACACTTGGTGATTGAATGCTTCTCTGGCTATCACAGGTATACAACAGTCTTCTGCCTTGCTGATAGTATGGTATGATATGACCCTCAATTCAGAATACACACAGGGCATCAAAAGCCAGGCAGGCTGCACACACTTCCAAATGGCAAAACGTGTCTGCGGCGAGCTCTGTCTTTGTTCTGTTTCCCAATCAAGGGAGACATTAACGTCTTGGCGGACACGTTGTCCCGATGTGCAAAGCCGGAAAACGCTGCAGTTTAATCTTCTGACATTTCCATTTAAAGATTTGACTTCTATGCAGGAGTGTATCTATGTATCTTACTTAACCTGTACAACACCGACTAGTGTGCTTGCAATTCTGCATTTGTCTAGGGACATTTACCCAGCAAATGTATATGAACTATACTAACTACTCGGTGGTATGCGGAAATGACAGTATTATTGAGACTCTAAGGAACATGTGTCTGCATGAAGTTCTCTGGTTGACAATGGCACTTTCAATAACATTTTTTGTCAGAAGATTCAGCATATGACAATATAACTTTGATAACGTTGCATTTTCTTGTGCTGAACACGAAGACTCACATTAACATTCTCACGGAGAGGATTTGCACTCATTATACGAATGGTGTGGAGAACATTTTTCTATGAAAAGTGTCTACTGGTTACCATCTTCAGGATAGTGACACTAACCAAAGATGGATACGAACAGTGCTAATTATCTTTAATTATCACTAACTTTGTGGACATCAATTGATTCCATTTATATACTAACCATCTTAAAATTCGCAAGTGTTAGAAATACTCTCATGTACTTATTTAAATGTACGTGGTTTTGACATTTCTTTAGGATCATTTAATTAGCTATTTATTTCTTGGATGTTCAGTTCATATCGAATTCTATGAGATTTGTTCGACCAGGTACATCTGTTACGACTGCAGTGTACTGTTTCAGTAGCGCCCTGGTTTCTGTCTGTTGAGCTTCCCAGAGATTTTCGCCAAATTTGACATATCTTTGAAAGATTCCGTTTGTTGCAATGGATACTCCATGCAACTATCGTCAGCTTCCTCATCTTCCGTCGCTATGGCGACCGCCAGGAGATGTTCGGAGGACGGCACCAGTCTTTCCAAGTATTTCTTTAACAGGTTTACGTGGTAGACCTTCTCCTTTCCTTTAATGGAGATCTCGTAGTTAGTGCGGGAGATCTTTTTAAGGACGGTAAACGGCCCTTGCCATCCGATGCGAAGTTTGTTGTTTCCGGTTGGAAGTAACAACAAAACTTTCTCCTCTGGTTGGAGTTCTCTCTCTTTCGCTGCTTTATTATATCGTTGAGCGTGCTTTGCGCGTGATCGCTTAAGGTTGGTCGTTGCTAGGTCCCATCCTAGTTGTAACTTTTCCTTAAGATCCGATACATATTTGCTTGCTGAGACGACTGTCTCATCAGCCTTCTGGTTTGTCAGGGACCGCAGTAAGGCTTCTAGTGGCCCCTTAATAGGTCTGCCGAATAAATGTGTAGCTGGTGGAAATCCTGTAGAGGCCTGGGAAACTTCCCTGTAGGTGAATAAGGCTGCAGGAATGAAAAGGTCCCAATCTTCAGGTTTCTCTTGTCCCAGCTTACGTAACATCATGGTGAGGCTTCCGTTGACACGTTCTACTAACCCATGTCCGGCCGGTTTATAGGGGTTTGTGTAGATGTGCTGGTTCATAAAGATCTTAAAGATCCTCTCCATTAACAGGTTACGGTATGGGGATCCGTTATCCGTCAAAACTTGTTGAGGAAATCCCAACCGTGTAACAATTTGCACGAGGGATTCTGCGACATGCTTGGCATCCGTGCATGTTAGCAGTATAGCTTCTGCCAACATAGTGCATGTGTCGACTAAGGTCAGGATAAACCTGTTCCTTCTTTTAGTCCTTTCTAGGGGTCCTAAAATGTCGACAGCAACCCGTTCAAATGGTGTCCCTACTACTGGCATTTCACCCATCGGGACAGGGGGTGTCCAATGCTTGGGTGCCACACGTTGGCACTAGGCGCAGGATTTCACGTATCTGATAATATCAGTGTTCATTCCTGGCCACCAATAATGAGCCGATATTCGCTGAATAGTGGCGTTTTGTTCCGCATGTCCGCTAAAGGGAAGAGAGTGCCCCATTTCTAAGATTTGACTTCTGTACTGCACATAGTTTGACGGTATCTTCTGTCTCTTGACCAGGTCTGACCAAATGCCTTGCGACAATACCGTCAAAAGATAAACCTGTGTCAAACAAACAAGATGTCGAAGTACCGTTCAAAATAACAGTTCCTCGCGTTGAGGGCCTCTCTCCCTCAGGTTGAGAATCTTACTTACTTACTTACTTAGTCGTTCCCCTTGTACCGTGAGGTGTAGAGGTTGAGAATCACTGCACTAATTCTACCTTTCGAGGCTGTTTGCAAGCATCCGATGCGATTAGGCCCGGTGTGCTTGCCCTGATCAGACGTCCCTGCTGTAGGGGTCTTTCCCTTGTCTTGGCCTTTGTGGCCGCGCTGCCATGCAGGCCGTATGGGCTGATCATGATTGTTGTTGTTAGTGGGATATCGGGTTTTGTAGAATTTCGATTTTTCCTGGGGAGGTCTCTGGGGTACGGTTTCTCGTTGGTTATAGTGTTGGGAAGAATGGGAAGACTGTTCTATAGTATTTTTCCGAGAAGGCTCATCTGTCCATTTGCGTTTTGTGCTGGGAAGCTCGGCCAACGCATTTACATAACGCTTTATTGAGGATGTCATCCATCTTCACTGCGCCTTGTTCAGCTAGGAATCTACGGGTTTCGTTCGATAAAGTAGTTTTTATTTGTTCTGTAAGAACAAGTTCCAGCAATCCTTCATACGCGAGAGAAAGCTCAAAAAGTTCCATGCACTTTGTCATATAGCCCGCCAGGCGTGAAGAGAACTGCTGAAATGTCTCAGCGGTCTCCTTTCAGCTATTTCTGAACATTTGCAGAAATTTTCCAGCGTTCATCTCGAAACGCTCCAGTAAAGCTTTCTTTAACATGTCGTAGTGTTCTTGGTGGCTGCTTCCCAGCTTTATGTATACGTCATAAGCGGTACCTTTCAAAGATTGTGAAAGTTTTAAACACCACCGGGAACTCTCTAACCCAGCGGTGGCCAAACTACGGCCCACAGGCCAGATCCGGCCCGCCAACCAGTTTTGACCGGCCCGCCAACCTGTTTTGGCCGGCCTCTTATTGTTGATTGAAGCTACACTCTTCGCAATGAAATAACACACAAATGTATGTTTGAAATAAATAATTACATGTCATATTACAAATTACAAAACAAATTAAAACAACAGATTCATTATATTGTTTTTTACAGTAATTTCAGTCCGAAGACTGGTATACATGTCTTGGCAGATGTGCAGTACAGTAGTTTGCCGTTGCGTTCTGTACGTGGTTCATTATATATGTAAAACTAACTCTCAGAACGTTATTTTTTAAGGATTTTATAGGTCTGGCCCTCTGGTGTTACCCTTTACCATAATCTGGCCCTCGGCCAACCTTAGCTTGGCCACCACTGCTCTAACCCATACAGATTCGCCATCCTCTCAAATTTCTCTAGAAACGCGTCAATTTTCTCATTGGGGCTAGGGAAGGATTCTAGGGCAAAGGACATCGCTGTAAGTTGAGAAAATGGAGTGCTGGAGAGATCAGTTGCTTGTGACTGGGGAGGAGACTCTCCATTGCTGGAGGAAGACATAGCACCACGGCTTTGGACCTCGAGGGCCTTAAGTGCCAGTTTATGCTTTCTCTCCTTCTCTCGTTCCTCGTGTTGTCTCTCCTTCTCTCGTTCATTTGCCCTGCGAGCTTCCATCTATGCCTCAATTTCCTTCTGCTCTAATTGAGATTGACGCTCTTCTGTTTCTTTCTTCTCCGCATCATATCTGTCAAGTTCTTCATTGACGAACGCGGTCACTTCTTCTCCTTGCAATCCTGTTTCCCTTGCTTCCTCTCTTAGCATCGCTCTAAGTTTAACACGCTCAGCCACGTCGAAGAACTGAATGATATTAAGCCGAGGAAAGAAGAAGAAAAGAAGGAGGAAAAAAAACTCTTAGCCGCTTACGAGAAAAACCCCCCAATTTTTTTTTTAATTACCTTCAGTTATCAGTTTTCTAACTTATCGCTGTTATTAACTGGCGCAAGGCTTCTAATACAGACGACTAAGCCAAATAAATGGTAGATTAGATGACACTAGAAAAACTACTATTACTATGGTGGAGAAAAATTATTTTTTTTTAAATTCTAAAAAATTTTAAGGAGAAAAAAAAAATTCAGTTATTTTTTATAGAAAAAACCACCCAAAACTCGCCTCACCGAAGTCAGTTAAGAGAAGGGGCGTAATTAACTTGACTTGAGAGTCAGAATGACGTCATTTGCTTGGCTCAACTCTGCTAACCTAAAAAAAATACCCTAGTGATTGATAAACAATCACGCAATCCAGCGGTCTTGCACAAAATTTTCATATACCATATATCTGACAGAGATTATTATTACAAACAAGTTGGAAGTAATACTATAATGCTGTGGAAAAACAAACCTATATATGTGTGGTCAAATGCCCAGTAACTTAGAAGCGTTGTCTAGGGGAAAATTATTTAAAATTACTTAACTCACAAGACAGCTCACAACACACTCTATCTAGATAACTAGAGAAAGAAAAAGAAGAAACAAATATAATAGGATTTCGCACCCTTTCGTGGTACTAGTTCAAGATCTAGCTCAAAGTCATTTAGAAGGTGCTTGCTCAGTATTTGAGTTCTGTCCCGCGACGAGCCGATAATTTATGTCCTAAATTTTGATAAGATAGGACTGAGGTAATTATGGTCCCTTTCTAATAGAAGTGATAGTAAGAACTAGTGAGAGGAAGGTGAAAGAAATAGTTCCTGTTTCACGAGGAAAACTGGTGTACGAGAAAGAACAGTTTTGGATTGAGTAATTGCTCTAATCCATCCTATCTTTTACGACTCTATTTAAAGTAGACGCGCTTTCTCACTTGATACAGATTCAATTTACACTATCCTCACGTACCCACAGTTTGTGACAGAAATACGCACAGACGTGAAAACATACATGAACTATGGATCACATATATGGCAGGGGTTTTTGACCAACACTAGGGCTTAAGGTTTATTAAGTTTTTTTTTACTAGAAATATCACAACATCAAGAAAAGCATTACTCAATAAATTTTAGTTACATAAGAGAAATGAAATACAATCTAATAGTCCCTCTCTCTTGTATAGGGAAACTAGGAAAGATCCCGACAGAGGTAATTTATCCAAAAGATCAAAATAATTAACAATGGGGTAGGGGTATTTCAGAACGGGTAAAGAATAAGTCCTTAATGTAACCTATCCTGGGGACACTCAGATTAGTGAGAGAAAAATACAAGAAGAATTGTAAATTAGTGGTAACTTAAGAAAATAAATTCTTCCGTTCCGTTCACACACTACACACATACAGTGCGCTCACTATCAAATTTGCTTACCCCTCTGTCGACGCTGCATACATTCCATGGAATTAACCAAACAGGTAATTAAGACTAATTTGAGTCCTAGTATTTGTCCAGTTCAGCCCCAGACTCTCCTTTTATGCAACTGCTATTGTTCGGGAGTCGCTGAATTGGTACGTTGATTTGTTTTCTATGTAGTGGCACTGTCATGGAAATTTATCTTCTTCTTCTTCTTTGATCCATAACCACCAACCGTCAAAACAGTCAGCGGCCATCACGCCTGGTGGCGTCTTGTAGGGCAGCAACAAATTGATTCCACTTTGCTCGGTCGGCGGCCATCCTTCGTACAGTGCCCCAACTGTGGTTCATTCTTTGCATCTCAGCTTCCACAGTTCTCCGCCAAGTTGTTTTTGATCGGCCTCTCTTTCGCTTTCCTATCGTAAATTTATTCTGAGAGAAAGAGTCTTAGAAATAGTGGTCCGGTTTCGAGTGTAGAATGATGATGAAACGCTCAGTGATAGAAATGTAGAGAGTAAATAGTTGCTTCACAGAGTGCTGGAGGAGAGTAAAGACAGACTTTTTTACGACAAATCGTTTCTCTCAATCTACTCTTCAGGCTCTCCTGGTCAAACAATTATTTGCCAGTTTCCAGACACACACCTGCTCTCACACCGATTTGGTGCTTCAAACACACAGACGACGTGGATACAACTATCTTAAACAAATAGGGGAAATTTTGGGCTTTGGGTATTCCAACACAGTAACAGTTTATGTTGTTTATTAAAGTTAAAAAACAATCACCACAATAATCATGTGTTTACAGCAAAAAATATCAAAATTACAGAAAATGCAAATAACAAGGTAGGGAGGGGGTGAAGAAGATTGGTATCGACTAAGCCCGTCCCGCTTATTAGACAAAGATAAACTCAGTCCAAAGATAGATAGTTATCAGAAACATAGGTACGTTAACCTTACAGTGAAGTTAATTACTCTAAAAGAGGTGTTTCAAAATTTAGGTATGGGTGGTAGAAAGAATCCTGTTCTTCCCAATTGTTCTTCCCTTTACTAAGCAAATAAAAGGAGGGGGTTTTAAACAGAGTTAACAAATTATCAACTATCCCACTTAAAGGAACAAGGCAGGGTATACAGAAAATTATAATACCAGGTAAGCAAGTTAACAAAATGGTTACAAAAAGATTAAATTTCCTGTCATTCATACACGCGTGTGAGGATCCACACTCATATATTCACACACTTACCGATTACATCATCAGACACTCCAATAGAATTATATAAACAGCAATTACACTCTTGACCCATGAAAAGGTCTGGTACTTCCGTGTCCCGCCCCAGATGTTGTGAGGTTTGCTGATAGCAACTATTCTCACTTATCGCCGGACTTGAAGCCTAAGAGTTATTGTGTTTTATTATATAAAAGGAGTCTATGGGATGGCACTGACACAGTTCGACACAGGGATGAAAATGAAGTGGTCTCTTTAATCTTCCGCTATGGTAAAATTCCTTCAATGCGTGATGATAGTAACTGACCGGAAAGTTTATTAATCCAGTGCGGAAAAACTTAAGCCGTCACAGTTCAGGAAAAATATGTACTCTCTCACAGTAGAGCAGTAAATAAAGTATCGCTACGGGCACGGTTCAACTTCCAGTTTATCTTACAGATTTGTAATTTTAATATGATGAGTGTTCTTTAAATAGTCTTGGGTAGGCTTTCTTTCATGTAATTATGATAGCTAGGTCGCATTGAACCGCCACAAGATTAAATTTAAAAAAATGTTTCATCAATATGTCTGGAAGTTTTTAAGATGATTACTTTATTGCTGGGATCGCAAAGGTTACGATCACTCTGTATGAAAGAAAAAAGACATGTAATATACCGAAAAATCAAATAACATTCTAAAACGCGATGAATTTCCCGTTAAGACTATTTATAAATAAATAAATAAATAAATAAATAAATAAATAAATAAATAAATAAATAAATAAATATATATATATATATATATATATATATATATATATATATATATAGATATATATATATATATATATATATATATATATATATATATATATATATATATATATATATATATATATATATATTATATATATATATATATATATATATATATATATATATTCGCGTATTTAATAAACACTGCGCGAGTTCTAATGGTTAAAACACACATCTATAACTATAGGACTTAACTAAATTTATTAATTATAAATTCCTTCGCGACTTTAAAAGTTAATTAAAGCATTTCAGCCTCTATTATCTTTTTTTGAAATAATATAGCAGATATATCATTACCTTTAAAACTGGAACTATTGAGACGGTTTAATTTAATAGATTTAAATTAACACAAAATCCAGTGAAATAGAATGAATGAACTAGACCACTGATCACTTTACACAATATATATTTTACCGTTTTGCACAGAAATAGAATTCACTGCAAATATATATAAAAATCCAGGGGATAATCTAGCAGGATTTCAAATATAGCTAGTGCTTCTGTAAAGGTCTGGCCAACGAGTGATAAAGTGTATTTCTACGTGGTCTGTATATATCTAACTTAATTGCAAGATGAGTGGGACATGAGAAAATTGACACCTTTTTAGATCTCAGGACACTTTTGGGGTTCTGACCGCCAGACTAAAGAGAGATGCCGCCCCTGGTCTTCGTATCTCCGCTCGCTGCTGCGATCGGTTCTGTGTTTAACATCGAGATGCGAAATACCTGCAGGAACTTGCGTCGCTCGTTTCAGGGACCACTACTGTCTTTGATCGTGGCGCTAGTCTTTCTTGAAATCCCCCCGTCTGTGTCTTTGATCGTGGTCGCTACTATCTGTTTGATTCTGGTGCCGCCCCCTCTGGGCCAAGTTAATGAAAATACTGCATATGATTGCTCAAGAGATGTCCATGGGCGCGATTTAATCTCTCCTTAAATCAATGCGATGACCAGAATGAACGGTAGATAAACTGTCCACATATTAATCAGCAAACGTGTGGAACGGTTGCATAGCTAATGAGTCCAGGTGAAAAAAAATCCCGTTTGACGAAAGGTTACAATATTCGGGAGCACTGATGTTATCCAAGAGGTCGCTACGAAGGTCGTACTATATCATCCAACACTTCAGGGTCATTCAGGGTCGGCTGAGTTCGTCTGTCACATTTCCCTCGGCGGTCCATAGCATAGCTGTTCTTGTGATGGTATCAGGGTCCCTTCTGAGGACGTGGCCAACCCAACTCCAGCGTCTGCCAGCTATGATGGTGTGCATGTCCTCCTGTTTACTCCAAATAAGTAGTTCTTGGTTGCTGATGGTGTTTGGCCAAAAGATTCGGAGAATTTTCCTTAGTCAGATTGTGTGGAAGGAGGACAGTTTCGATATTTCCTTTTCTGTTACTCTCCAACATTCCGCACCATAGAGAAGCACAGAAAGTACACAACTCTTATACAGTCTTAATTTGGTGTGTGTGCTGTACTGGGAAGACTTCCAAATGTTGTTGAGAACAGCAAAGGCTGTTCTCGCTTTATTCATTCTGTTGTTAATGTCGTTGCTTGTTCCGCCGTCAGGTGTTACTATGCATCCTAGGTAAGTAAATGTGTCTGTCTGTTCTAACTTCTGGTTCCTTACTGTTATTGGCTCAGGATTGCCCACATTTAGTGTCATGACCTCTGTCTTCTTCAAATAGATGTTCAGGCCAACCTGCTGGCCATACTTATTCAGTCTATCGGTTTTGTCTTGAATGTGTTGATGTGAATGCGCGAGTAGTGCAATGTCATCTGCATATTCCAAATCTTCCAGTGTAGAAAACGTTGTCCATCTAATTCCTCTTGGACTGCCCTCTGTTGTCTGGCGCATCACCCAATCTATGACTGTCAGAAATAATGTTGTTGATAAGGGGCATCCCTGTCGTACTCCTGTTTTCACTTCGAAAGTTACATTACTCGATCCAACACTGCACGTAAAGTTAGAATAGAGGCTTTTTATAATGGAAACAATGCGGCTGGGAATTCCATAAGCCCTCAGAATTTTCCATAGGCTGTCCCTGTGTATGCTGTCGAAAGCCTTTTCAAAATCAACAAAGTTAATGTACAGCTGTCTCTGCCATTCTGAGCACTGCTCTATAATGTTCCTGAGGGCAAATATATGATCTGCACATCTACTGTTCTTTCTGAAGCCCGCTTGTTCTTTCCTCAGTTTATGGTCAACTGCTTTTGAAATTCTCTGGATGATTATCCTGCCTAGTATTTTGCTGGGAACTGAGAGGAGGGTAATTCATCTCCAGTTGTTGCAGTCTGCAAGGTCGCCCTTCTTGGGCAATTTGACAATTATTCCTTTACTCCACTCTGTTGGTGTTGTCTCAGTTTCCCAGACTTGTGCAAATAGTGGTTCTAATAGTTCTGCTGCTAGTTCAGGGTCTGTCTTGAATAGCTCAGCATTTAGATTGTCGTGACCAGGCACTTTTCCATTTTTTAGCCCTTTGATAGCTGTGATGATTTCTTCTTTTTGTGGAATGTCTGCATTTACGTCTAAGTCACTTTCAGTCTCAGGAACATTCAGCTGAGTCTCTGGTGGTTCATTATTCAGTGTTTCTCTGAAGTGCTCTGCCCATCCTGTTTCCTGCCCCTGTGCTGTGGTGATGAGATTTCCTTGCTTGTCTCTTACTAACGTTATGTTGTTTGCACCTCGTTTTCCACTGATAGCTTTAGTTATTTTATAAACTGTGCTTTGTTCATTTCTCAGTGCTGCCTCTTCTGCCTGTCTTGCAAGGTCATCCAGAAATGTCCTTTTGTTAGCACGGGTTTGACGTTTTACTTCCTGTCATGGAAATTTATAAGTTAATATAATTTTCTAGGGTGGGTCTAGCCTCCAGTGGCTGTGACTCTCTCTGCGTAATGAAATGTGTACTAAACAGAATGTTACTCCTGGGCTGTTCTCGGAGGGAAATAACCGAGTATGACCCGTGAATTCTCTCTGTATAATTCCGTGGTAGGAAAACTTTACTGTCAAATGGTGTTAAAATAATAGTGCTGTAAGTTCTGCCACATCAGGACAGTAGTATTTATATATGTACATAGATGGAAAAATCTTCTGGTATAGTCCCGTTACCGTTAACATTTAAAATTTAAATTGTAGTGTCTGTTTATTTAACCACTCTCATGGAGGGAGAAGGTGGACCGCACCGGGTTACAAACATCAGATTTCACCAACAATTGTCTGAATGTTTAGTAACAATGGACTGTAATGCCATAAGTCATAAGACCAACACTCTCTAAAACCGCTGGATCGCAATGGTATGACCAGCCTATTGAATAGGAGGATAAACATGAAATCATACTATAATCATATCCTAACACACGCGTTAGGTAAGACATGTATTTAATTATATTTAAAAAAACACACAACGAGTGTCTAGCTAATATATCGCTTTAACACTAGCTATGAACCCTAGTCACTTCAAATTTACACATGTTGAAAATAGAAATAAATGGTATCTCGACAATATTAATCGCCTACCGTCTTATGATTATTTAAGTCTCTCTTACTGTGGAATAACAAGAAATTAAATAACGTTACGGCTGGAGAAGTTAAGAGAGAGGTTGGTAAGAAAACGAAGATGGCTGTATACCGCTCCACCTATGTCCCAGTCTTGACATATGGATGCGAGTCATGGGCAATGACTACAACCCATAAAAGCCAGATCCAAACCTCAGAAATGAGGTATCTGAGGAAGGTGGTTGAAGTAACAAGAAGAGACATGGTACGCAACCAGACGATACGTCAAGGCCTTAAAGCCTACCCCCTGCAGACCCAAGTAGAACAGTCCCAATTAAGATGGTTTGGCCATGTCTGCAGAATGGGAGAAGATCGGCTACCACGACAAGCATGGGAAACAAAGAGCCAAGGATCCAGACCCCAAGGACGACCCAGAGTCCGCTGGGAGGACAACATTAGACAATATTTGAAGGACCGAGGACTAGAATGGAACCAGGCCAGGAGGAAGACAGCCGATAGGATAGTCTGGCGCTCTCTCTTCCAAACCTCTACACCTCACGGTAAAAGGGGAACGACTAAGTAAGTAAGTAAGTACGGCTGGAGAAATTTAGCTATAAGTTTATTTAATACGTTATTCAACTTAACACAACATCCAGTTTAATATAATGGAGAACTTTAACAATTAAATCACTCAAAACTCTAATATATTATTACCGCAGCACAGATAAAATGAAATAATCTCCACGTATATAAAGTTAGTTGCTTATCCTTTACAGGACGTGACAATCAACCCCAGCTGTTATTGGCTGTTTGTAATTTTTCTAGGCAATATTTTCATTCAGTAGTTTGCCATTGCTTTCTGAACGGTACGGCGCTTATACCATTGTTAAAAATCCACACAAAGCGATCTGCTACCAAACTACCTGCAGCAGGTTTCGAACCTGGTATATCTGGATTATGAAACTGCGTTCATATCCATTAGGCCACAGACGCCGACCCACGTATATAAGTAATCCAAAAATTATAGTTTGGCTCTCATATGCGAGCTAGGTACTTTCTTGAAAATCTCTGGCGCCACTGATAACTGAATTTTTAAGAGTTCTCTATATTTTTTTTTTTTTTTTTTTTTTTCGTACGCCCGCTAATACTCGAGGCGAAATCTCAGGTTATTACTATGTCTAACCTGACATTGATTTTACGTGAGTATCCCTTTTTACTTGTACAGAGACAGGTGTCCCTCGCCATTCAGGCAAATACTCTCCGATTTCGGAGGTACCCATTGCAGCTGGGTCGGCTCAGGTGCCGCCAATCCCTGGTCTACGACACTCCTTCAAATGTCCTCGCCAGGTCTCGAGTTAATCCAGTCCAATTCCCGGTCGACGAAAAATCCTCAAATGCCGTCGCCCGGGTTTGATCCTGAATCACCCGGTCGCCAGAGCGGTGTTGTAACCACTACGCTAGCGCGGCTCCTATATATATTAAATGGTGTCACGTGACCGATAATTTATTTTACCATTTCGTTCCATATGTTATTAACTCTTTTAATGTTCTGTTTTCCTAGACATTTGTATTCTTCTTTTCTATCTTTCATTTATCACCTGTTCAAACCCCACCCGCGTTTGGTTACGTTCTGGCTTTCAGTAGAAATCCCCCACTGGTCAGAAACGGTCAGCGTAGCGGCAATATTACAACACGCACCTGGTCCGTCCAGGGGAATTTCTCTGGTCGCTTTAAAACGTTTGATCACGAGCGGCTGGTACCCTTTGAGGCCTGGGTAACGAGTTTGATCTGTTTCAGGGGGAGATAACAATCGCGGTCAGTCTCCGGGTTTTGCCCCTTAAGAACGCAAGAGCCCTCATAATATTATGCATTTCTCTACCTGAGGAAATTTTCTTGCGGTTGTTGACTTCTGATGTCTCTAGAATAACCTTTGTCTTACTCTCTTGATTACGCATTACGCCGATACATCTGTAGAAATATGCAGGCCAGGTGTCCGGGGGGAGCGTCCTTTGTAATCTATAAGAAGTAGACGGGTTTAATAAGACAAAGACATTCGTGAATTTTCCTGGCCCGTAGATGACCATCATGAGATAAGGCAAACTTTAACACAGTACTAGAATGTGTTTGCCTATGTTCTAGTCATTTTCGGGTTTCAGGGAGACCGAATCGCTAGAGCAGACTCCAGTCAGGCGAAGAAAGTCATATACTCTTCGATCTAGAGGGTTTCTGTATACATCTAGCAACGAATCGTCAACCCCGTTCCTGAATCAAAACCCCTTTTTGTCAACGCCAAGTTAAGCTCACGCAGTGCAACGGAGCCAACGCTAAATCTGGAATCACCAAATGCAGTAGTAGTTCTCTACTCGCCTATTGGATTACCATCCAGAGCATTGCGGCTTCCAGAATATCAAAACCGCCCAGCATGCCTATAGCAGAATTCCATATCACCCGCCTTTTTTGTGCCTAAACGGGGCACTCAGCAAACCACAGCCAAACCAGTTTAAACAGGATTTACAGCCAAGCAGAGCCTAGCGCCGGATAAGCGCGCCTGGGACTCTTTGTCCTCAAGTGACTTCTTCTGGTGTATTTTCTGGATACTTAAAACCTCGCACGTATGAGCAGCCATCTATGGACAGAGTTCCAGCCCCCCTCACGCAAGTAGCGGTCACCAACGTATAGCACCTACAAGGAAAGTTGGGTATTTCACTTCATTCATCTTGAAGGATATTTATCCGTAAGACACTTTTCGGAGCTAGCACCTTTGGTCCCACGAAAAAGCGGACAGGCTGTCGCTCAGTTCGTTTATTTGGTCAGCAGGAGATAAACAACGTCTTCCAGTGTTCCCTCGCGCAATTAGGGGTCACCAACGTTTAGCCCGACAAGGAAAGTTTGGTATTTCACTTCAGTCATCTTGAAGGATATTTATCGGTAAGACACTTTCTGGAGCTAGCGCCTTTGGTCCCCGAAAGCGGACCCTCTGTCGGACAGCTTAGTTATTTTCTCCGCGTTCTACAGGTTTTATGAGTGTTGGTGGTGTGTGTGTTTGTGGGTGTGTATTTGCATTATTGGTGGTTATTGATGATTATTTATGACTATTGATGAATATTTTGATTATTGATGTAATTTATGCTGTGTATGATGATATGCATTAATTCCATGCTTTTCTTCTTTAATAAAGTTTACACATTTATTAATGCGCTGTTCCCGACCCTTTTCATCCATAATTAAACTTGTTTAGCTCTTTACTATAATCTCTATGTTTGATAAGAGAAAAGAGTGAGAGCAGGAGATGCTTAGACAGTAAAAGTGAGTTGAGGCTTGGAGAGAGAGATCATTTTGGTAAATCTTCTTCCAGGTTGTCTCAAGTCCATCTCCTATTTACACCTTTCTGTGTGTGTAATCTATAACTCTGCCAGTCCACTATCCCTTGTCGATTTCACTACTATTGTCCAATTCGACAAATACTCTACACTTTACTCAACCACGACAAATGGATTGAAATCGTTAGCTACATGCTAGATTTCTCACTTCTGCCCGATTCTTGGGGATTTCTGCGGTCGAATCGTGAATGAAGGCTAATTTTCGCGACTTCGCCGACTGCTGATGCATTTTTTCTAGCGCTCGACGCCTTTAAAGTCCCGTCTTCTCGGTGAGTAAATTTTGTCTCCTGGACGCGAACAAAGAGATAGAAGTCGACAAAATGGTTACTGCCCATTTTGCATTCGTTTACCTCCCCCTTCATTCTGCACTACCGTCTCTTCTCTCTGTGAGCACTACAAAACCCGTTGCCTCTCCCCCCCCCCTCTGTGTTTCAGGGCAAGGCGCTGACGTAATTGACAGCTGGCCTGTCCCCCCTCTTGAAGGAATGACATAGACTCGGGATAGCTGTATTTGATATCGGTAAAAAAAAGACAGGTAGGCGTGGCGAAACTAGGAACAAGACAGATGGTGAAAGGCGTAGCTTTTTTTTGCGCGATAACCTGTGCATTGCTAATTAGGAAGTCTGGGAGAAAACCACGTTGAGCGATTATATTTAAAAAGAATAAGAATAAAGTGGATCGATCAAGATGCTAAATTTTCATCTGTCACACTGCTGCATGTCCTCATTTCCGTTTTTTTTTTTTCAGAAGTACTTCTTCTTTTTCTTCTTCTTCTTCTTCTTCTTCTGCTTCTTTGTCTTCTTCTTCGTACACTCTCGGATGTCTACTTGAATATTTTCCAAGAAAGAAGATGTCAGCTTGAGGTTATTTGAATCTCCACAGACTTTTCCCAGGAATGGTTCTGGTGACGGCCATATGTGATTACTCTGTTCCTCATATATTGGACATCTTTGAAGTAAAAGTTCGGCAGTCATTTCAGCAGTGCCACAGTTACACTCATCGGTAGGTTCTATCTTTAGCCTGTTGAATAGATGGTATCTGTTGTGGCCTGTGTGGAGTGAAAGAAATTACCACTCGTTCTCTTCTGCTGAGCTGGTAATATACTACAGAAGTAAAGAAACACGGTGGCACAAAAGCGTAGACACTTCATTCTATGAAGAGTTATGAGGCTTGACTGGCTAAATATTTAAGTAACATATGGTGGAGACACTATTATGGACTAACCCGAACTGCATATATAAATGTGAGAAAAATTCCAGAAATTTTGTCACCGAAAAGGAACAGAGGCAGGAATATTTAAAAACAAAACAAAAATCCAGCGTTATGAAGTATACTAGCAATAACCAGTCAAACTTGACTGGTTTTTAATTATATTGTGCTGTTTCCGTTCCCGGATGAGCAGATAGAAGTACATTGTTAGAATGTTTTTGGTTTCTTTCCATTACACAGTGTAATCAAACTGTTCATGAACACCGTCATTTGAAGGCTTTTCTTTGTTGATTGTAACTATTTTCGGGAGAGTATATATAATGGAAACAATACAATTGTTTTCAACACGGTTGCATTCCTCAGCTGTGACCAACGTACACACGGCGAGAATTATGTTATTTTAGATTCAATTTAAAAATTCTTTGATGACAACATTTCGTGTGAAAGTGCGTGGATTGTTTTCAAACAGTGTTCCCTGATAATAAGTGGTTCTAACAAAAACTTTCAAGTTTTCATGATTTGTACATCGGGTGATGGCTCATGCACACCAATTTTTACGCACTTTTTCTTTGTCGAGCGCTACTTATTTCGTGAAAGAATAAAACAATAAAACAATAATAAAACCAAAGTTTTTGTTTTATTTAACACCCACGCCGCGCAAGTTGCACACCGTGCGTTGCGCACTTTTTTTTTCTGGCGCGAGTTACTATTTTGATGGGCGTTGATTCAACATTCGCGTAGCTCAGTTCCCCGCACCAATAGCGCGCCATCAATAACATTGCAATTTTGGTGCGAAAAGATGTAACTTAATAACGTCAAGGAAGAGATCAGGAAATTCTAAAGATTAATTTGCAGCACTGAATTTTGTAATGAGAGATGTTTTTAAATAGGATTGATAGGAATGATCACATCACTTAATCATCTTGCCCAGTTAATCTAGAAAAATTATTCAGAAAACGTTATAAAATCTTCTAAAAAACAAGAGTTTTAGTTGTCACCATTACAAAACAAGATTGCATCTAGAAAAATGGAAGAGAAGCAACGATTTTCCCCTTTTTGTACTCTGGTTCTCATCACCTCATCTTTCAACAACGCGGATGTGACATTTTCTCATCTCTGTTTCAATCGATATTAACAGTGAGTGTGTGTGTGTGTGTGCGTGAGAGAGAGAGAGAGAGAGAGAGAGAGAGAGAGAGAGAGATAGAGATAATGAGAGATGGCGATAGACATATTTGAAACGTCCTTCTTCCTACAAAGAAAGAGAACAGAAATGTCGACCCAGAGGATGGTTATCTCCCCGGGTATGATCAGTCGCAGCCATCCTTTGCGTCAGAATTACCTTAACTTAAATTTAATACATTATTAAATTTATATGAAGTATCCTCGGTACAATAGTGGTAAATATCCCAGCCAGTCACGTTGGAGGCAGCGGTTTGATTCTCCACTTGATAGAAGAGTTTTTGTTTCCCCCGAAATAGAAAAGGGTAAGTATTTAAAACTGAAATTCTGGGATTGAAAGAAGAAGAAATAATGTGAATGAAAGTGGTCTATAAAATTGGTTTTTTTTTTACTTGCTGTCTGATTTTAAAGTTGTAACTGAATATAAATTTTTCGGAACGGCTGTCACACACCTGTAGAGTGAAATTCATCTTTAAATAAAATATACATAGTAAAGTTTAAACACATTATGTAAAGTTCATAAGAAAGTTGGTCATTAATAGAGCTGTGTTTAAAACTAAAGACTCGCTGACCTAGTTGCTTGAAAAAAACACGTTGATTTAATCAGTGAATTACCATTCACGATCCGACGCCCGTACCTTGAAATACAAAAGAGTGTATTGTAAGAGTAGTATGTTATTATTTCCCTTACTGTAAAATCCTTACTTTAATGGAGTTATTTCAACTATATTTTACACTGTTTTAGTAATTAAATTTAATCGGCTAGGCCAATGCCGGTCAAAGCTTGAAAATTTAAAATTTACCAAGAAAAGAAGGTGCTTCCAAAGTTTTATCTCTGGTACACACAAAACAGATGTCAGTGTCAATAGAAACATTCTCAAGTAACTTCAGAGCAGAGGCAGAGGCCTTAAAAACTGCAGCAGACGTTGTAATGGCACAGGAAAGCACCGAGACAAGTTTTTTTCTTCACAGACGCACTGTCAGTAATTGGAAGAATTATAATGCAGACCTGGATGACCTAAGAGTAGTGCTCCACAAACTATGTCAACGATTCAAAAGGGTTGCGATACAATGGATCCCATCTCACTGTAGCATTCCATGGCAATGAAGAGGCAGACAGATTGGCAAAGGAAGGCGGAAAACTACCTCAACCTGATACAAGCATAACTTTCGAAGAGGCAAAGAGTTGTATCAGAACCAGATATAGAAACATATAGGATGCAGAGCATCCAGGACACACACACACACACACATAATGATGCATATTACCAGCTCAGCAGGAGAGAACAAGTGATCAGACTTCGCACGGGACATAACAGATTGGGATACCATCTATTCAACAAGCTAAAGATAGGAACTACTGATAAGTGTAACTGTGGCACCGATAAAATAACTGCTGGACACCCTGCTTCAAAGATGCTCAACATATGAGCAACAGAGAAAGCACATATAGCCGTCACCAGTACTATTCCTGGAAAAACTCTATGGAGATACAAATAGCCTCAAGCTGACCACTGCTTTCTTTGAGAATATTCAAGTAGACGTCTGAGAGTGCGTGACGAAGAAGAAAAAGTTGTATACGACGAGCGGAGCAGATAGATTTTGAGCGTTAAAGATTTGAAACGCGACAAATATCCAAAGCTCAGGAGATCTTTAAAAAAAGTGTCATAAATAGCTGACAAGTGAAAGTAACAATAAAATTAGTCACACCCAGATGCAGCCTAGAATTAAGAGCGGACAGGTAATATATACAATCATGACTATAAGACATTTACATAGACAAGACACACACGTAGACAATACAGTTGGCACGACAGCACATCAAGAATGTGTCAACTGATACTCACTGTGCAATTCTCTATCCAAAGTCAAATGATGGTACACGCTTCCAGGGACTTCTGACAAACGGAAAAACCACTTAACAATCACCATGAGTGTATCCCTTTTTGTCTGCATGGGGAAAAACAGAGAAAGAAAATGTATTTATTGTTAAGGAATAAACAAGGTAAACGGAACATTCAACTGTCGCAAGGCTGACAAATTGGCAAAGGAAGGGGGAAAGGTACCTCAACTTGACACAAGCATAACTTAATGAAGAGGCCAAGAATTTTATCACGCGCAGATACAGGAGGAAGTGGAAAGCGGAACATCCAGGTCACAATAACAATGATGCGTATTACTACCTCAGCAGAAGTGAACAAGTGGTATCTTCAGACTTTGGACAGGTCACAGCAGATTGGTATATTGTGGTGGGTTTTGATGTTACAAATATGGAAGTATTAATTGTAGCAGATGTGAGGTCAGCTGTGAAAGCCCCTGAGGCTAACTATTATTGAATTTTGTTCTCAGGGAACCTGTCTGCTACCACCTATGACCTCAACCTGCTATATTTTATCCTAATTAAATGTTATGGTGTATGTATGTTATCTGGCTAGGTGTCTAGGGTATTGTGCAATGTAATGTGAATAAAATGACAACAACTACACCCATAACTAAAGGAAAAAATAATTAAACAAGTCACTGAGTAAATTTAGACTGTAAAATCTTTTGTACAATTTATTTTCCTGTATCTAATTTGTTTTGATACAGGAATAGTTAAACTCAAAAAAATAATTTCACTTTATTTACACAAAGTAATTTAAACAACAAATGTCTCTGTGACTGTTAATCTCAAAAATGTTTATGACTGGAAGTGTCTGATGACTCACTAACTCCTATGCTTGGACACGATTATTTGGAACTACTAATGTCATCACGACTAGGCGGCTGTTGGATTGGAATTAGTTTGATGGAGATCAAGTTCAGATGAACTACCACATTGCCCATGGACTACAATCTTATCTTTTGGTGAAGCACACGGTGATGTATGTCTCACAGGATACGTCCAACAGACTGCAGCTTCTGCACACAGCAGTATACTCATTAGATTGAATAGGCAGGTACTTTCGGCCTCACACTGGCAGCTTTTGTAGATTGATAGTATAATATGTGGCTCACTCTTTGTTTCAAGATGGAACCCTGAAATCAGAGGATTTGTACCGTCCTCAATACTTGATAACCTTATCTCCATCCCTAAGTACTTAAACATCATCATCAACAGTTTCTAGTTCAGTAAAGGTGCTAAATAAATAGCTATAGTTCCTACATGATTTAGTGCCCAATTCATCATCAGATAAGTTTCCAACATCTATTTAATACATTCTTTTTTTCATGGAAGAAATTATATTTACTTTTTATAACTCATGGACAAACAATATGACTTGCTGAAGACGGCCAGTGGTTTTCTGGTCTTACATCATAATAATAATAATCATACATCAATTTCACCTTTTATGTATTTTTCTTTTCTCCCAAATTCTGAGTAAGCCTGTGTGGCTTTTCACAGAAATGACAATCTTTCTTCCTAACATTTGTGGCATACACAAAGTGCTGAAATAGGCGCCTGTCTGTACACGCCTCTACCTATCCAGTATTCATACACATTCACTAATGCAGATATTCAATAATAATTTTACATAAGGTTCAGCTTACCGCATCAATGAAATAATACACACAAGTATGTTAATCTGGCGATTCAATGGTCAATCCAGATCTCTCACTGATACAGAACAGCGAAGGCACTATTATTATCTCCTTGCTTCTGAATTTTAACACAACTTGTAAGTTTAATCGTTTAGTGGCAACCAACGCTAGGGTAAAATCGTTTTTATTCACTACTATTAGTTTATTTTGCTCTACCCAATCAGATGAAGTTATGCCCCACTAGTCTTTTCAAAATTAAACTACACTTCCACAATTGTATCGCTCCCCCCTTTTCCTATCGATCTTTTTCAATAAAAAGATTCAAAGCTATTTGAATTCAAACTACACTAATGCAGAAAATAAAATCGGGTGTGTGTGGTTTTCCTACAGTCCCACCATCTAAGTGGTTATACAGTCTAACGTGCGTTCTTTTCTTTTAGTGTATCGAGGTTTTGGGGGCTACTCTCTCTTCCTCCTTCCCAATTTCTGAATTACACTGCATAAGCTACCTTCTAACTTTTTGGGAAAAAATATGCCCTTAGCAACTGGTTTCTAAGGCCTAAGTATGTTTTTCAAACTTCAACCTCTCAATTGGCGTTTAGTGTTAGACTAATTTATTACACATAAGGAAGGGAAACCCGAGGCATGTAAACAGTAAATGTTCTACTTCTTTATTTCTTACGAGTGCCTGATAACATACCTTTATATTTGTTTCATATTAATTTACTGTTTACAGGCCTCGGGTTTCCCTTCCTTATGTGTAATAAATGTTTATACAATACCAAACCTACCCTCTGTCCTGTTCTCAATGTTCTTAGTCTACTATCATTTACTGGACACAGTATTAAGGTCCTTGTCTTGTTGGAGTGGCCTATACTGCATGATAGGGAAACAACAGAAGTGATTGCGTCATTAATAGGCTAAACTGCCCATGGTGGACTTCCGGTGTCGTGTATTGCGGTTCGCACTAATGACCTGTCATTGAAACATCATTTTTGTGATGCGTAGATGGCAGGGAGGATAGTGTGATTCGCTTGCATGGCTAGGCGGTGTTGTCGCACGGAAGATCCAGGGTTCAAATCCTGGGTAAGCCACTCATGTCTGTTGTTTTTCTGTTGTCTAGTGTTCTACTTCTTTATTTCTTACGAGTGCCTGATAACATGCCTTTATATTTGTTTCACATTAATTTGGTGTAAGACTAAGCCAGTCCGTGACGTCAGCAGTCGCATGTCTTCCTATACTAGATTAAAAAAAACCAACGCGTGTCAAGGTTGCATTTCTTCCGTCTATCAAGTCATTCCTCCGTTTCTTTATTCTGTCGTTCCGTTTGAAACTAGCGATGCATTTTCAGTCGTGTCAAAAGGCATTTTATTTCTAGTAGCATTGGTAAAGCAGAGAGGGGAAAAGCTAGCATTTTATGTATAACGTTCACTATGGCGTTACTGCGTGTTAGAACCTAGAAGACTTTGGGCGATGGCGATGATGTTGCACCATAACTCACTATCTTTTATATATTTTATTTGACTTTAAAAGTTATAAAATTTTATTTAATTTATTTATTTGATCGGAGTATCAGGGATCTTACTACATATATCATCTATTCAACAAGTTAAAGATAGGAACTACTGATGACTGCTGAACAATTACTTCAAAGGTGTCCAACATATGAGGAACAGAGAAAGCGCATTTAATACCAATGTGGTGGGTTTTGATGTTGAAAAAGATAAATATTACTTGTCTACAGATTGAGGTCAGCTATGCAAGTCCCTGAGTCTAATAGTTGATGATGATGTTCTCAGGGTACCTGACTGCTACCACCCTACGTCCTCAATCTGCGATATATTTTGAGTCAATTTTATATTCTGGTGTCTGTTTGTTTATATGGCTTGATGTCTAGGGTAATGCAAAATGTAATGGTGAGTGTATGACAACAAACACAATTTAACTCATTGAAAAGGGATTAAACAAATCAGTGGTTAAAGTTAGAATAGTATGTTACAATTTTTAATTTCCTGTACCTCAAATCTTTTTTTGTTTAAATTATCAGAAACCACTGGTTGTGAAAGAATTCCATCAATTATATTCCCCGTGCTGGCAGCAAACACGTTACCTTTAGAATTGGAGGCAGACGCTAAACCTCTTAGACACTCCGACCCCCCGAAGGTATACGTAAACGTTCTTTTTTCAAAACGTTACAGATATTTGAATTGACATACTTCAGAATCAACAAAATGATTTCTCCCACAAAATCTTCAGTCTTCTAACTGTGCTGCAGATGCTGATAGATTAAGAGGCGTCGGCTTTAATGCTTTCCCCTGCCATTGCTTTGACGGGTATACCTGCTCGTTAGTGTTGTTATTGTTGAACAGAATCAACATCATGGCACTTTGGGCAAACCCGTAGGTGCTCAGTCTCCTTCAGTATATGTCGAAGAGTGTGAATGCTAACTGTTCCTGTAGCTCGCTGGTTATATACACGACGGATGCACCTTCTCATACGTCCATCTCTGCTAGCCTTACGTTTGATGCCAAATTCCAGCTGTCTTAAAACTTGATGATTCAGCTATTGCAGTGTCATTCTCTAACAGGCGATCATTAACTGTTCTCAGTATCTCTCCTTTATCCATATCCAGTGTCCCTACTATGGGTGCTCCCGATGCTAGTCTGTCAGCTCTCTCATTACCGCATACCCCTGCATGACGGACACAATTATGAATACAGGCATACCTCACTTTATTGCGCTTCGCAGATATTGCGCTTTTTTCAAATTATTCATGTTTATTTATCAGAACGTGCCTTCTTCTTCCGATAGATTTTGGCTCTCCACCAGCAAAAAGATTACGATTCGCTGAAGGCTCAGGTGATGAAGATCAGAATCTTTTTTTAGCAATAAAGTATTTTTAATTTTACGGTACATTGTTTTTTTTTTTTAGACCTAGCGCTGTTGCGCACTTAATAGACATAGTGTAAACATGATTTTGGGCTTTTGTATGCACTGGGAAGTCTTAAAAAAAATGAGTGTGACCCGCTTTATTGCGATATTTGCTTTATTGCGGTGATCTAGAACCGAACCCGCAATATCTCCGAGGTATGCCTGTAATAACTACGAATAGCAACATTCTAATAAAGAACAATTGTAACTATAACACAATAGCACAAATAGACAAGATCACTATTTCCCTTTGTGCTCCCCACGGACCATGCTGTCTTCATTGAAGCTGCCCCCCATTGCTAAAACCATGCACCAAAGCATTCATATGCTGCCGTCGTGGTTTATGTAACAATTTGTTGTACTTGATGAGGTTGCCAAAACCCCCCATCCACAGCCTCATATTACTTTCCTCTTACGACATGTATGTCTCCTCAAAGACTCACAGAAGCAACACGGGGCAGTAACGAGACTAGAAATAACAAAAATGAAACCAATAAAATAATTACAATATTAGCAAGAGTAATATAGTGTTCATATTCGCTAGTTTAACTGTACTTTTGCGACAGTAGAAAGAATAACAAAAGTACACATTTATTACAAATGGTAATTATAAAAAAAATAACAACAATAATTATAACAATTATTAACAATGCACTTACGAGGCTAAAACGCTGGATTACACACACAAAATATGGTTGTCCTTTCTCCCGGTTCTGCAAATACGCTGTATCTGAAACGAAAGATTTTGTAAAAGCAAACCATAAAAGGAAAGTTATTAGCATAAGGAAATTTATCTAATTTTTCGTCCATACTGTTTCCGGTCGTTGTGAAGGACAGTAGACTGGGGGCAGCCTTATTGGCCAAACACGCGGCGTTTCTACTTGAAGTTGGAATATTTTAATTTTTTCTTATTATTTTGGTTTTTATTCTTAAAAGGGCCTCATTGTTTGTCGGCCGTTATTAATTGTGCCAAAGATCGAAACAGGGAGGGTGTTAAGTTAAGGCTAGCTGCTCAAAACAGGGTTGGGGATAGGTTAAGGTTAGCTCTGTGACGTAAATATGGATAGCCAGTCTGGCAATAAGTGGCAACAAATATGGCGCGCCTTGTTGCACTGTTATAAACTTATACCCAGTTTCCAACATTATACAACAGTCCGCCTTAAATTCGTTATTCTTTGTTTTGCATGACTGACCATTTCCCCAGTTTTGTTTACATGGCTGCTGAAATATGACTTCTTTCCTGATTGTTATTGTTGTTTAGAATCGTCACCACTGCATACCGGACAAACCCATAGGGGGCTTAGTCTCCCTCAGCTAATGTCGAAGTGTATGAATATTGATTTATCCAAGTAGCGCACGTGTTGTATGGACATTTGACCCATCTTCTTATGCGTCAGTCTCGGCTAGTTTTACGTTTGATACCATACTGCCATGGGAGCCGCGCTGGTGTAATGGCTTCGGCGTTGTACTGGCGACCAGGTGTTCATGGTTCAAACCCGGGCGTCGGCGTTTGAAGAAATGTTTACGGCCGGAAATTTGACTGAATAGCCTGAACGGCTCCTGTGATAAACCCTCTGTGGATGGGAAGGAGCGAAGCTCCTGACCGGGTTGGAAGGAAAGTCCTCAGGTTCCCCAGCCTCGCAATGACATGTCATTGGGCCGAAGGGCTGAAAGCCCAAGTGCCGCTGGTTAAGAAGAAAAAAAAAAAAAAAAAAAAAAAAAAAAAAAATACCATACTGCCACAATCTTAGTCGCGTTGACTCACCGACTGCTGGGTCGGTCAATAACAAGCGATCATAAATTGTCCGTATTATCTCTCCCTGATCCATATCCAGTGTCCCCTGGTATATGTGTTCTCGAGGCTAGTCTGTCAGCTTTCGTATTGCCGTGTACTCCTCCATGACCAGGAAAGTAGATTTACACCAGTTTCTGATGGGTTAGGAGGTTCTCTATTTAAGTTTTGCATCCATGATGTAAAGATCTATTTTTAATCTTTCGAAGCATGAATTAAAAGTCCGATACAATAACTGCCCTGGTTAATATAGTTTCACACAGCTATTGTCAGGGCAGGAGTTGCCTCTCCTAGGTGGATTCACCTAGATATATGTTTTTTTTCAAAATCCCGTCTAGGTGTTATTTTCCTTCATTAGCAGGGCCGGTGCCAGACTATTTTGCGCTCTAGGCAAGGCTAAGTACTTGCACCCCCCCCCCCCAAAAAAAAAGATTGAGATAACTTCACCTATTGTGCTGGTACTTCCTCACTTTCTTCATCTTCATTATGATCACTGTCATCACTACTGCCAGCATCATCACTGGGTACTGGAATCATCTGTTGCAGAATCGCCTAGTATAAAATCACTGTCATCTATATTTACCTCATCACTTTCACTACCACTATTATCAGTCTCCTCTAGAAAAGCCCCTACTTTGCAGGAGCCGTTTGCGGCCTTAAAAAAAATCCCACTCATTATTCTTGTTTCTCACATTTCTCACTCTCTTAACTCACTGACACTCTACACTCTACGCCCCTCTGAGGTCTGCGAACTAGGCAGCCTCCTAGTTGGCCTAATGGTAGCACCGGCCCTGCTTATTAGTTGAAGAACGCCACCTAGATCAACTTTCAGTTGTCGGGTTTTCGCCCAAAGTAGTCTAAAAGTAGCCCAAACAAAAACCGCCTTAAGTAGCCTAAGTCGCCCAAAAGTAGCCCAAATTTCAAAATCTAGGTGTTTTTCCGGGTACCATTTAGGTTTTTTTTTCCTTTCAAAATTCAGAGTGGCAGCACTAGTTACTTGTATCTCCATTCTCATGCTGGAGGCTGTAGTCAGGTAAACTCCGCTTTGTTCAGCGATGACATTGCCCCTTACCCGAGCCGAGAAGCTCTGTTATGATTTATCACGACAGAGACCAGACTCATCAGTGAATACTATGGCATCATCATCCCCAGCACGATCATTTTATCAGCTGATTAATGTCCAGTTCTGTTTTGCCATTACACCAGTCTCTACACTTCCTGCCAAGGCTGATGACGACTTGCTGGTAGTTTGTCCACTTCTTTCCAGTTCTCTACACGCCCTAAACGAGTAGTTTGTTCTTCAATAAAAAAAAAAAAAACATGTTTGAACCCCGGGTGTTGTAAGGTCTCCCCAAGTAAAAAGATAAAGGCAGTCTCATGGCAGATTCTGTCTTAGGAGAGTGAAATGTTCGAGATTGTGTACCATGCGTCACCAGTGATTCCAAATATCAGCTTAGAACTTGTCACATATGGAAATAGTGCAGCAGTAATCATCCGCTTTTGCCCCTCCCCATCTAGTTTATATTTTTTGCTACATGAACGATAGATTCACCAGTGCAATTAACACGTGAGCCATCTGGCAATTAAGCCCTATGTGAAACAGAGAGCGAAGCGCGGAGCATGGCGTAAGAGATTCTTTGATCAGGGGAACACACGATATTCAGTCTGAGACGGACCTTGGATTGTAAAACTTTCAAGGGAACTAATTGCGTAGCTGATATTCGGCAAGGCGGAGATGATGAAAGTCAAGCCAGAGAGGCAGAGGCGGAAGAGGTGGTAAAATTACCTTTGATTCAAGAATCGAACGGCAAATTGGCTCGGGTCTGGCAGTAGGTGTGACTTTCGCATTTAAGAACGATAGAACGAAATTTATCAATATATACCATGTCTCTCCGATAGCCATGATCAGTTGCCCAGAAATCTATCTGAATTCACTAGCTCGTTATCTTAAGATTTCTCGTACAGAGTGAAAATTATTAGATTTTCGTGGAGTGTTTCATTTTTCTGATTGCGGCTGATCAAACCTGAGTACTAGCGGCTTTTCTTATGGCCATATGAACTTATGATCATACGAACTTATAATATTATAAGCATCCAAGAATATTTAATATTGATGAGCTTCTTGCTGTGACCTGTGCGGTCCAATTTTACTCATTTCTATGAGAGAAAGCAGAATAGAAACATTAAATTATAATATTAACTGGACCAGAACTATTACCAGATTTATTTATATCAATCTCATCAGCCAGCTGCGGCGAAATATATTGTCAGCAACATTTGTGTAACTTAAACCTAGCGTTTCAGCCACATGAGGCTAAACAACCTAGGAACTGTATATGTTCTATTCATCCTACATCGGCGATCACCACGCATGAACCCTACTCCAACCAACTGAAGGCATAGATAACTTATTGTATCCAGGACAAATTAAAACACCGACTCTAGCGACTCCTGTGAAATTTGCAGTCAGCAACTACGGAGAGTCTGGGGCTAGATTTGGCAAAACTAAAATTTGACACTTAATAGTACTATTACTTATTAGTGTATTTCCTTGGAATGCCTGCGACAACTACTGGGGTAAGCATAGTCTGAAAGTGGCCACTGCGTGTATGTGAATTGAATGAACAGAGAAAGAAACTTATGTCTTTTGTTAACATCATATACTTATATGGTTTCTTCTTTCTTTTTTTTTTATCTCAATAATCTGATTAATCACGGGATAGATTACATTAGGAACCTATTCTTTTCACATCCTGACTATTTCATCACTTATTGTTACCTTTTGATCTTCTGGGTAAATTAACCTCTGTGGGGATCACCCTTTCCTTTCCTTTAGCACAGGGGAGAACCTATTTGTTTAATTTTCATTTTGTCTGTAAACCATGATCTATTGATGCATATGATTTATGTTATGATTTTCTATTAATAATAAACTTTATTAAACCTTTAGTTATCGTGTCGGTCAACTCCTATCCATTATATGTTATCCATAGTTTGTTTTCACGTTCGTGCGTATTTGTCACAGAATTGTGTGCATGTGAGTGCAGTGTAACTTGTATTTTCGTACAGGGAGAGAAAGTGCGTCTGATTTAAATATCGTCGTCCAGATAGGCTGGATTAGATAAATTATTCTATCCAGAGACTGTCCTTTCTCTTACACGATCACCCTCGTGATAAAAACGAATATCTTACCCCTTACTTTCACATTGTCATCAATATCACCTCTGCTCAGACAGGGCTATAAACATCTATACCTATCTGATAATTCATCCTCAACAGAACTTCCATCCTGGAAGTACGATATAAAATATGTATAGTCTCTCTTATGACAAACTCTTTTTTGTTTTGTTTTTGTGGGCAGGATCGCCTGTTTCAGCCACGTGTAGTTCCTGGAGGCAGGATCGCCTATTTCAGCCACGTGTAGTTCCTGGAGGCAGGATCGCCTGTTTCAGCCATGTGTAATTCCTGGAGGCAGGATCGCCTGTTTCAGCCATGTGTTGTTCCTGGAGGCAGGATTGCCTGTTACAGTTACGTGTAGTTCCCGGGGGCAGGATTGCCTGTTTCAACCATGTGTAGTTCCTGGGGGCAGGATCGTCTGTTTCAGCCACGTGTCGTTCCTGGGGGCAGGATTGCCTGTTACAGTTACGTGCATTTCCTGGAGGCAGGATTGCCTGTTACAGTTACGTGTAGTTCCTGGAGGCAGGATTTACTGTTACAGTTACGTGCAGTTCCTGGGGGCAGGATTGCCTGTGTCAGCCACGTATAGTTCCTGGGGGCAGGATTGCCTGTTGCAGTTACGTGTAGTTCCTGGAGGCAGGATTGCCTGTTACAGTTACGTGTAGTTGCCTGTTACAGTTACGTGTAGTTCCCGGGGGTTTCTGAGGAGACAAAGAAGTAATATCATCACTACTCCCTCAGGTATGTCGTAGGAGTGAGTAACTTAACGTTGCCGTAGTACTGCTATATTTTATTTTGGCTAAAAGTGACCGGAGGTTATAAATCTATACCTTCACGAGCCAGCCACTATGCGAGAACCAACCACGACGCGCGCCCTACGCCCTGCGTAATGCAGTTATTGAGCGTATAAAAGACTGGCCCAGGAGAGGCTGGCGTGCCCGATTGTTCACATCGCCGATCGATCACCTCTCCCCCTCCGATCAGGATCACGATCACCTCCGATCGCAGATAGCAATATACTAAAACCAACATCCTTTTCATGACGTACGCAGAAGATAAAATGGTTCGTACCAAGCCACAAGCCGAAAAGAGGAAAGTTTATAAAAGCCCAACAACAAAGAAGAATCATCAAAGAACAAGAACAGATTACCGGAGAGCAAAGCTGCCCCAAATACTAGCGTCGAGGCCGAACCTCCTGAGAAGCCGAGCAATGCAGCTCCTGACACCACGGAGGTGGCAACAATTGACAGCCGCGCAAAACTGGATGCAGCTCTTGGCCCAAGAGGAAAGGAAGCCATTACCGGAATTGCAAAAATTATGATGAGAAGGCTAAGATTCCAGAAGGGGGCAAGGGATAAACTACGAGCGAATGCACCACCTCCATACGAAACAACATCCACGCCCGTCGTGCCAGGCCTAGACATCGAAGACGCTGTCCTAAACTCGATGACGGAGAATCACCAAGTGGCAGAGGAGTGTCAAATCCCACAACACAAAACTCATCAGAAGGCGCTAATTGCGAAAGCTGAGATACAAGCCAACAAAAACCCCGAGACACAAACGACTAGACCTAGTCTGGACGAAACAGCAACTCAAAACAACTCAAAAGCTCAGGCACAAGAAAAGGCTCCTTCGAACAACGAACAGGAACATGATTCTTGTTCTAACCAAGACCGGAGAAGGGAACAAATGACAAAGATTAACAAGACAAACAACACAGATACGATATAGGAGAGGATCGTTAAGATCACCCAGATGTCTGAAGGTGAGGCCTCACTCAGGGCCCTACCAGACGATAAAGTGATCGGTATCCTTGAGGTAATAACTGGCAGGAGAGGCATCGCTAAAGTAGGGAGACACGAAAAGGGAGTCGTGCTTTCCCTCAACAACACTGAAACAACCACTTCGTTAATGATCGAACTGAAATCCGGCCCAAAGGAAGTCCAGCAGCCCCACCAGATAAAAGTAGTGGTGGAAACATCCAAGACAACAAAGAAGTTGGTCATAAGAAGGGTTGATACCAGATGGCCCGCAAGCGAGGTTCACAGCTACCTATAAACCGAAAACACAGATGTCAAAATCACACAGGTCGAAAGGCTAAAAACCTAGGACAAGAAAGACACAAATCTGATTGTAGTAACGATTGAAGGATCGTCAGGACCTGAGAGACTGACGCTCCACACTACATCAAAAAGGACAGAAGCATATATCCCTCCGGTCACGCAGTGCTCCAACTGCCAGCAGTTTTCCCACACAAAGAAAACATGCAGAAGAGATACAGTTTGCCGGTATTGTGCGGGGAGCCACCCATATCGCGACTGTCCCAAGGTGACGGAGGATCGCAATTACAAGGCCATGAATGCAAACCGTACCTGTGCAAACTGCCACGGAAACCACGGGGCAAGGTACAGAGGCTGCCCTGTGTTTCAGGAAACTATGATGAGATAACTAAGAGCATCCTAAAGGAAGCCAGTGTCCAAAAACATCCCTTTCAAAGAGGCAAAACACAGAGTGGCTGCGGATGTTGCAGACAAACAGCGCACGATAGATAGAAGACAGCTACATCAGCTGACAGCGGAAGTTAAAGAAATGAAACGGAAACTCCAGGTCGAGAAAAGAAGCAGGCAGACTCCTGAAGATCAAACTGACAGTGGAGAAGATGTGATAGATCTGCAGAGCTTTAGGCATATGATGGACGAAATGAAAAGAATCCAGCAACAAATAGAAACAGATGTCAAGAAGCTGACAGAGCTGAAAGAAGAAAACGCAGAAATACTCAAAAGAATAGAAGCAGAAAGAATAGCCATTGAGGAAATTACATCTAACACACGAGAAACTAAAACGAACGACCAATCAGACGAAGAAGTAATCGAGGAAACGCTAGAAAAGCTACTCCCAACAATAACAGAAAAAGCGCTATTTCAGATACAGGAGAAAAGGAAGACACAAGAAACAGAAACGAGGAGGGTAAAAACTCACAAAACCACACACGCCAGATAGTGAGGCAGGAAATGAAAAACACTATGGAACACGCATCGGCACCACGAACAGACAAACAACGAAGAGGAATCCAGACAGTCAGCTAGTGGTCCTTTTTAGGACCAGTTCTTTTCAGGACTAACAACCGCCTAGCATTGAAGAACCTAACGCACAATATACCCCAATTAAAACCGCTTTGTGCTGAACAGGGTATAACAGCAATCTAGTCGACCAACGAACGGCTGGCGTACCAAAGGCTAAAGTCCTGGAACAAAGAAGACACCAGACTGATAATAGTGACTTTACAAGGGAAAACAGTTCCGGAAAGCATCATTATTCAGAATAGACCCCGAAGAACACATGCCTACATCCCGCCAGTGATGCAGTGTTCGAAGTGCCAGGGATTTTCTCACACAAAGAGCGCGTGCAGAAAAGAGACGGTCTGTAGATACTGTGCGGGCAGCCACGAATACAAAGACTGCCCTAAGGCAAAAAAAAAGACCTCGACTACCAAGCGCCAAACAAAAATAGAAAATGCGCCAACTGCCTCGGAAACCACGGAGCACAATACCGTGGGTGTCCAGAATACCAACAAACAAGGCAAATAGTTACAGTGGCCATTGGAAAGGCGGTATCGTACCAAGAGGCAAAATACAGAGTGACGGCAAGTACTCTAGGTAATAAACACCAAGACAGCCTAACGGAACAGGTCAGACAGCTCACGACTGAGGTGAGAGATCTGAAACAACAAATGCAAAGAGAGAGAAAAAACCGTCAGCCACACAAAAACAGAGCCTCAACTACCAGATGTGAGGAAATCCCTGATAGCTCGGAAAGCGCGAAACAATTCATAAACGACATGAAAATAATGCACCAAGACAAGAAAAGAATCCAGCAGCAGGTAGAAGAAGATGTCAGGAAGCTGATAGAGCTGAAAGAGGGTAACGAAAAACTACTCAAAAGAATAGAGGCAGAAAGAATGGCCATTGAAGAAATTACATCTAACACACGAGAAACTAAAACGAACGACCAATCAGACGAAGAAGTAATCGAGGAAACGCTAGAAAAGCTACTCCCAACAATTATAGAAAAAGCGCTATTTCAGATACAGGAGAAAAGGAAGACACAAGAAACAGAAGCGAAGAGGGTAAAAACTCACAAAACCACACACGCCAGATAGTGAAGCAGGATATGAAATACACTATGGAACACGCCACGGCAACACGAACAGACAAACAATGAAGAGAATCAAGACAGTCAGCTAGTGGTCCTTTTTAGGATCAGTCCTTTTCAGGACTAACCACCCGCTAGCATCGAAGAACCTAACTCACAATATACCCCAATTATAATCTCTTTGGTTGAACAGTTGAATGGGGAAAAAAAACACACACACAAATAGTAATACGTCTTACAAGGAGAAGGACAAGAAAAACCTACGTTGCGGCCACAAGGCCTTCGTCAGGGACAGACAAACAAGAGACAGGAAGGAAAGAAAATAAGAATTAATTAGAGAACATGAAACTATAAAAATAAGAGAAAAAAACTCCCCTGTGTCCAGTCACATGTGAAGCAAGATGGCTGCCACTAAACCGGTTGAACAGGGTATAACAGCAATATAGTCGACGAAAGAACGAACGAACGGCTGGCGTGCTACACTTAGCAGCAGCTCGGGCGTTGGCGTAGCTGGCGAGTCCTTTTTAGGGCTTTATGCTAGCAGATAGATAATGTTAGTCCTTTTCAGGACTTAGTATCTATCAACACTGATCGGGTTAACAGCCAACACAGTTGACTTTTTTTGGATGGTAAATGCGCTCTGATATAACCAAATAGGTTGAAAGGAACGCGCCTCGCCAGAAGAAGGCAAAAACCGAACCAAAAAAAAAAAAAGGCTGGCGTGTGTGTGTGCTGAACGTCATGGTAAAAGCAAGATTCGGAAGAAGACACGCAGAGTTTGCATAGACACGGGAACACGTAAGTTATAATTGTTAGCGTATTTTGTAGTGATATTAGTATTAGTCTTCTGAAGTTTTAAAATAAGTTTCAGCGTGGTCCGGTTCTAGGGTTTGATAGAATAGCTAAGTCTGTGTTTACTAAGGAGACTCCTACTAGAACACTATAATTAATTTTAATGTTATAGATTAGTGAAAGGTATGTGGATAGGTTTTAGTTGTCGTGTTAGTAAGTCCAGTTCACTGATATAGGAATACAGTAGGAACCTATTTCCTTCATAAAATCGGGCACAAGAGCAATCTATTACTGAAATGGAGATATAATTAACAATACGGCAAGATAGCTCCTGGAAACCGGCATGGTATACCATGTGTAGATGAAATGGACTGTACATCAAGATGGCGTCTGTGAGCAGGCCTGGGCAAGCCGGCATGGACATTTTTGTTACCACGTGTTAGATGGATAAAGGTGTTAAGTCTGTTTATTATTTGGTACCACAATACGTGGACGACACCAGGTTTATTACAAGATGTGCTATTTTAGTAGTAAAAGATTAATACAATTTTCTCCATTCATGCCAAGATAGTTTATTGTAGTGGAACTCGAAGTACGTTAATGTATATTTTTATTGTGTCACTTTGAGATTATTTACATCTATTTATGTGCATAATTTTCGTGTTAAATTTCTTTGAGAAGATGCATTTTGTTTGAGCTATTTAGATTCCGTGTAAGCACGATACCACATATTTGTGCGTAAGACACTTTGAGACATTACGCGTTTCTCTGTTTGCTCCTTGTGGAGCATGAAGACACTACTGCGGCTGGCGTCCACCGGAAGCTTGCACGAAGCATTTATATGCTATTGTAGCGGTTGTTTCTGTAACAATGCGTTTCATATGATGAGATTCCCAGTCTCATCCGTCGTCATATACGACACGCTTGTTGCCAGTCTCATCAGTTGTTCCCATACGACATGCTTCAGAATGTGGATCGGTTGCAAGTTAGTAGTTTATTCTCATTAAGGAAAGTACTGGTTGTACACAGCGTTTAATTCTCTTTGATGCCCATTTTATTACTATTTAATTATTGTCATGCAGTGGGAGGGTGTAGGATGGTTTATGATAGCACGTGGGTTCACTTGGAGACATATATTTCTCTTCCCGCTCCTCTTGGAGCATGGAGCCACCTAGGTGGCTGACCTCCACTTGACACCCGCACGAAGCATTCATATGCTCTTGCAGCAGTGGTTTCGGTAGCAATCCGTGTTACATGGTGAGATTGCACAACACCACACTAGTTTCATTGGACGACATGCATGAGAGTGGATGTGTGTGTGTATAATAGTGGGGTGTTTCAGGTGGCATGGATAAACGGGCTGTTTGGCAGGAGAAAGTATGGTGTTTCTCATTATTTAATTATTATGATTTTAACTAGTCAGTGCTTTATTTGCGTTTCAGGTTAGCACATGAGAACTCGCTGTATGTTTGTTTGTTTTTTCTTTAGTTTGTTTATTTACTCTTTGTCGGCTTGTGTCAATGACTGGGTTGTAGACCCTCAATAAATACAACCCCTGCCTTATAATCAAGATACTTTTAAGTGTCCGGGTCTGGTGCGAGTGTGGATTGTCCGCAAGGCAATAACGTTGATTACATATCACAACACACATCTTCGACCCCCCTATAGCAGAATTTTTTTCCCCCCTAAATAGCGGCACTTGGGCTTTCAGCCCTTTGGCCCAATGACATGAATCAAATTTCATGGCATTGTGAGGCTGGGGAGCATATGGACTTTTCTTCCAACCCGGTCAGGAGCTTCGCTCCTTCCCATCCACAGATGGTTTGTGCTCAGGAGCCGCTCGGGTTATTCTAGTCCCCTCGTCGAAGGCACTCCTTCAGATGTCTTCGCCAGGACTCGAATGAATCCAGTCCAAGTCGCGGTCGAAGGCCATCTTCAAATGTCCTCGCCAAGCCGCGAACCTTTTGACGTAGACTTCCTACAAGGGTCAGCTGTTGTAATGTTTATATGCTCTATAAGCCAGCAAAAAAGGAAACATGATGATGATGCATCAGGTCGCAATGTCTCGCTAGTATACAACATTAAAGCTGAAATAATCGCTAGTGAATGTTCTGGATACATGATTCTCACGCCAAACCCACACATCCCAGGGTGTCTTAAACCTTGTTTCGGTCTCCGAAACCCCTCTGGATCTTAGTAAATCTTTTCATCCAAAAATATAAAAATTAGGAAACCTACCCACCACAAAAATATTTATAGAATGTGTGATTCCTGTAAACACGCATTGGGACCCTCGCCGGTGCTACAGAGTTCATGCAATGTGCTGAGATCCTCCTTGTGTGACCTAAGGTAGGAGATCAGAGCTCTTATGGAGTTGTCCGTGTGCAATGAAGATAGTCCTTAAAATAACCCAAAAAAACCAAACCAAACCTTCAAGTGCCCTCTTTTCAGTTTGAGTGGAAATAAATTCTATATTTTGTTATGCATATGCGCATAAGAAAATAAATGAACTGTATTTGGTCGACCACTCTATCGGCTTCCTTCTGGCCGAACTGCAAAGCAGTTCTGGTGGTGTGTTGCCGTCTCTCCTGAGGACATGGCCAATCCAGTTCCAGAGCGTATCTGTTATGACAGTGTGCACATCTTCTGGGTAAGAAATGCGTTCCCGGAGCATAATTATTTCCCGAAAGTTATAATGTCTTCCTATCCCCATTAAACATTTTTTTTTCAGTACTGCCTCTGGAGCTCCAAATCAAGGAATTTTTACAAGCTGACCTTTTAATGAGAATCTTCAACAGGAAAATCCTCGAAAGTCCCATAAACTGAAAACAAAAGTTGAGAAAAGCACGTAAATAATGAAACCAATATTTTTAAAGGTAGCAGTAGTTCTATAGCACCGTGTGGTTCCTGGGTATCTCTGAGGAGATACAACAATTCATGGAGTCGGAGTGGCCAAGAGGTATGGCGTCCGCCTCGTATTCAAGAGGGACCAGGTTCGAATCCCAGTTGAGGGATTATAATTTATGGACATATTTTTTTCAGAACCAGTGGTCCTAATTACGTCATACTCCCCCCTGGTCTCATGGGTAGTGAGATCGGATGCCTAGCCTTCTCGGATAAGGGCGAAAAAACAGGAGGTCCCGTGTGCAAGTTGCGCATGTTAAAAATCCCACGGCAGGTGGAAATCGTAAAGAGTAGGCCTATCAAGCTACTGCCCTGACAAAAATTTAAAAATTATAAACCTACCCACCTCAAACATATTTATAGAATGTGTGATTTCTATATACACACATCGGGATTCTCGCCGGTGCACGAAGTTCGTGCACTACCCTGAGATCCTCCTTGTGTGATCTAAGGGAGGAGATCGGAGCACTGATGGAGTTGTCCGTGTGCAATGAAGATAGTCCTTACAACCAGATCAAAGAATTGAACAACTGCTTCTTTAAGCACGTCGAAATCAAACTAATATGAGGTTGCGCATAGGGCCGGCAACGTCATCTCGTAAAATTGCTACAGAAGCCAGTGAAGTAAGAACGTAATAGTGATTTAATATAGGTTTCCTACAAAGGCTACAGCAACAGTACCATAAGGTGCGAAACGGAAGAAGAACTCTACTCACCATTTGGGTTATACACAATCCCGTCCTTATCAATGTATTTCAGAACGTCGTCGTCGCCGCTTTTAACCATGTAACCTAGTTCCTTCCCTTTAAGTCTCCGTCGTGCCTTTGATACTGGCACCAAGATCTCCCCTTCCCCGACGTATTGCTGAAGATTCTTTTTATCGATTAGAAATTTGGTACTTCTCTTGGAAACATTTTTTGTCCGAAATTTGAGCTTCCCTGAAGACTTTTTGCTTTCCGGTAGAGAGTATTTGCTATTTTTATCTAAATCTACTTCCTTTGTGTCCGAAAAAGCGTTGTCGTTGTCATCACTGCTGTTGTTACCACCAACTCTAGGAGCTGGTGGGTGGTTTCTAATACCCGAGTCATTAAGGTCCAGATTCATAGTTAATCAGCGTAACGCCCAAAGAATCCCCTTCTTTTCTTCTGAAGCCGATGTGGTTGTTGAAAGCTAGAAATGGCAGACGACACTGTTGACTTGAGTGTGTGTAATTTCCGATCCGCGAGGTTTCAATTCTTTCACTCTTTTTTCCCCTTCTACCGATCAAGGGTAGTGTTTCTATGGCTTTCTTGCAAGCACAGAGGGTTACACCAACTCATCAGATTCCTCAGCCAGGTCTGTGTTAATGACGGGGTATGAAATGCAACGAACTGTAAGGCCCTCCATCTCAGAGAAATTTTCATGAAAAGTCACTTTCTTGCTACCCGATCCGGGAGGGCAGCTTGCCGGTGTCACCACACGCAGCCTTTTGAGACAGTGCTCGCCAGGTTAGACGTAGAGCGCTCTGAAAACAAAAACAGCAGTCGACTAGAGACGAAGCCAATGCCTCGCTATCTGAGATGAAAGGGCCGTTGCCGGGATCACCACACGCAGACTTGCGAAACAGCGTCCGGCAATCTCTCCAGACATCCGGGAGACAACGCCACAGTCATGTAAATGTGGGAGGTCACAATGAGAGATAGACAAGACCCATTCCACAGACGGCAATAGAGTTGTGCTGAGCGTGATAGTTGTCACTTGATGACGTCGTAATCCTCTATGTGGATGGCGTGTTCATTCTGTGAAATAGAGACCCAAACGTTATATTTATAGGCTGACGAAAGGTCTGTCCCTTGATGCATTTATTTATATATCCATCAATCTGCATGCAGCAATCCATCCTTCAATTCAACCGTACATCCGTCGGTCCTTCCATACATCATTCCATTCTTCCGTCCGTCCGTTGGTCCTTCCCTACATCCTTCCATTCGTTCGTCCATCCGTCGGTCCTTCCATACATCGTTCCATTCATCCGTCGGTCCTTCCATTCGCCCGTCCGTCCGTCCGTTCATCCATCGATCCACTCACACATTCATCCATCTATCCTTATATGCGTCTATCCATTTTATATCCATCCATCCATCTAACCACCTGTAGCGAGAGGAAAGATATAATGATGGTGATATTATCCTGGACAAATAGATGTATCAGATGATACCAGGATAGTGCCAGATAAGAGACTGGTCTTACAAGAAATACCCCATTTTCTGGAAAGAGTAATGGTGTATCGACATCAAAGGTATAGTCAAGCTGTATAGGTTCCTAGATGAGATGGTAATGTACTATCTAGATTCCTATGGGCTCCTCTCCAGACTAACCTTAGACAATGACTCTGCTAGGGGTAATTAACTACACAACAAGAACTTTAAACTAAATTTAAATAATTCACTGAAGACTCTGGGTAAAATTTATAATTTATTTATATACAAGATCTTTTCTTCTTTATTCTTTGTTAATTTTCAAATAAAATTCAATTGATTGCAAAATAAATTATGGGTCACTTTTATATATACACAGCACATTTACAGTTAATATCTTAAACTAATATAGTTCATATTCACTGTTTTCTTGCTTCCTGGTGGAATCTGTCTCTATTTTTGTGCTTTCTTGTATAGATGAATGTAAATGTTACTTTATGACTCATATGACTGTCAAATGTCTTCTATATACACCACAGTGTTTTCATTATCACATAGTTTATTCGTAGGTGGGTTTATATAGATATATGGTATTTGAAAGTTGAAGTAGCCCAACACTGAGCTACTTATCTGAAACAAAGTCCTTCCTCGGCCTCGTACAGCAGTATGATTGGATAGAACCCCACCACTGCGGGTGCTCCACACGTCAAGATGACACAGTTAATTCTGGCAAAAGTTCTGACATACTTGAACATCTATTTGCTGACTTGGTCACTAGAGATTGTGTGTGACACTCAGGGCAAGATATAACCTGAAACAATATATACAACCTACGTAGTATCGCTCATTGTCTCCTTAGCCAGTCAGGAGGTATAATGAGACAGTTCAGACAAGATGTGGTTAATCACAAGAGAATAGTAAGTCATGAATAACACAATTCGTTCCAGTTCTAGCACAATAGTTCAGTAATTAACTTGTTACAGTTTTGTCCATGATTTGTTTCTATAAAATCATATAGGCCTTATGGTAATCACTGTGTCATATATCAAATAATACAGAAAATCAATCTGTTACAATCATTCCTTCTTCCAGTTTGGATAGTCCTTTCCAGCAAGCATAATATCTTTAAAATGCTTTCCACAAACAACTAGCTCAATCCTTTCGTTCTACTGATTTAATACAATTAAACTAAACCAACACACTTCGGTTTTTTCCTCCAGAAATACCACAGTGTGATTCTACACATACCTAATTAACCATAAGTACACCTTGCTAATATATTTACATATATATATATTTCATTATCATCTCGCTTACCCTCAATCACAGACAGGCTTTCAATGGTTACACAGTCTGATCACACTTCTGCAGATGGCAACGGAGGTGATATAAATGCTGTGCTCTGTGTCTGTAGTTTGAATTAGGCGGCGAGTGTGTCTGTGTCATTCGTTCTCTCCCCTTATATAGTGGACTTGCGCATGTACGACATGACAACTAGCCCAAAGTACGTTTGCATGCATCCAAAATCGTGTAGGCAAGGCAAGGTGTGCTTTGATAGTAAATCAAAGATAGTTCTGGAATCCTTATTTCTGCACCGATTTCCTCCATCTTAGGCTTATTTTACTCATATGAATGAGTAATATGATTAATAATGTCTATCACTATGCCTATCCACTTTATCCTATAGTTTATCCGATTATTCACTGGAGCAGCCGAAACAGAGAAAAACGCAACATGGTTCATGCTTCACTGTATTCTATTCATAATAACTTCGGCTCTACAACACATCCAGTGAATCTATTTCTGTCTGTCTAAGGCTAATGATCCCTATTATCGAATTGGGTCCTTCTTTATCCAGGTACTCCATGATTATTTGTATACTGCCTTCCGAAATATCATCAACATCTACACTTTTGTTTCCTCCATGTCTAGCGTATCTTCCGACACTATTTATACCAAGCTGGCGTTTCATTGGTCAGTTATATACACGGGGTTTGCGCGGTGATAAATTTTGAATGATGTCGAGATATGATTCAGACTTCATTACACCATCCATGGAACTCCCATTTAACCAGATATCCATCCATCTAACAATCCATATAACCATCTATCTATCTATCTATCTATCTATCTATCTATCTATCTATCTATCTATCTATCTATCTATCTATCTATCTATCTATCTATCTATCTATCTATCTATCTATCTATCTATCTATCTATCTATCTATCTATCTATCTATCTCTATCTATCTATCTATCTATCTATCTATCTATCTATCTATCTATCTATCTATCTATCTATCTATCTATCTATCTATCTATCTATCTATCTATCTATCTATCTATCTATCTATCTATCTATATAAACATCTGTCTATCTCTATATCTAACAATCCATATAACCATCTATCTATCTAACAATCCATATTACCATCTATCTATCTAACAATCCATATAACCATCTATCTATCTAACAATCCATATAACCATCTATCTATCTAACAATCCATATAACCATCTATCTATCTAACAATCCATATAACCATCTATCTATCTAACAATCTATATAACCATCTATCTATCTAACAATCCATATAACATCTATTTATCTAGCAATCCATATAACTATCTATCCATACAACAATCCATATAACCATCTATCCATATAACAATCCATATAACCATTTATCCATATAACAATCCGTATAACATATATCCATAGAACAATCCATATAACAATCCATATAACCATCTATCCATATAACAATCCATATAACAGTCTATCCATCTATCCATATAACCATCTATGCATATAACCAACCATCTATCCATATAACAATCCATCTATCCATCCATCTAACCATCCATACGTCCATCTAACCATCCATACATCTATCCATCTAACCATCTATCCATCTATCCATCCATCCATCCATCCATCTAACCATCCATCCATCTAACCATCCATCTATCCATCCATCTAATCCATCCACTAATCCACCAATTTAATCCATCCATCCATCTATCTATCCATCCATCCATCTATATATCCATCTATCCCTCTATCTATCTATCTATCTATCTATCTATCTATCTATCTATCTATCTATCTATCTATCTATCTATCTATCTATCTATCTATCTATCTATCTATCTATCTATCTATCTATCTATCTATCTATCTATCTATCTATCTATCTATCTATCTATCTATCTATCTATCTATCTATCTATCTATCTATCTATCTATCTATCTATCTATCTATCTATCTATCTATCTATCTATCTATTCATATATCTTTCATAGATCTGTTATTCCATCCAAATATCCATCCAACCAAGTATCCAAGTAGCCTTCCGTCCATTAATCTTCCCATGCAACACTCCACAAATGCGTGAGATATAAAATCTAATGCATAGAAAATAAGATAATTTTATCTCGAAAAAATGTAGCAATAGAAGTATCTGGTAAATCCTTTTTCCATTTGGAGTTCCCTACGTTTCCACGCAGTACGCCGCTTTCAACCATATATATATACAGGCATATCTCACTCTTTCCACAGGTTAGGGACCAGAGCACAGACGAAACTCGAAAATCGACGAAAGTCGAAGCATAGCTGTTACCGTATATTTACAGCCACCACAAATGTAATGTCATTTTTTTATAATGTGACCACAAATGTTAAGGTGGGATTTACGTATGATATGTAGGAACGTGACAATCTCCTTACTGTGTACTGTTGTAGTCCGTCCGACCTGGGCCAAGCAGCTTTGTTATGCATGAATAGCTCACCAGGCGTTGAGGCGCTGAAAGGGTGTCATGTTGACATCCGAACATCAGACATTTCTTGTCGAAGATTGTGTGGTTGACAAGTGAGGTGGGTGTGTAGAGACACGAATGCGTATAGGATCTTTGATACGTAAACAAGGCACCCACTCACTCACATGCAGTAGTCAGTAATTGTAGAAAACTGCTGGAACTTTCAACCATTTAATTACGTGACACAGTGACATCAACAGTTACAGTCAAATGGACGAGAATCAAGAACATCATGTATATTGGATATGACTGGCAAAACATCTGGTATTATAGAGCTTGAACCACTCATCTATAAGGACGTTATCGACAATGGTCTGTCCTTTAACAACTGTTCATAGGTGGTAATAATTAGGAACATAGAACATCATCAGTTCCGTATAGCTCGTAGGTATGATGCTAATAACGCTGGCTTGACAACCCATTCTTTTCCTACTGTAGCTCAGGGCCCCCCTGACTGAACGCGTCAGGTAGTCCTTAAACAAATATAATTGCTTAATATGGAAGTCTGTGAACTTGATAATAAAGTCAAGACTTCATCTGGCTTCACCTTTCAGGTACTTCTTCTTCTGCTCAAAGTTATAGGCCGTAATGACGGGCCTTATAATGGTTGATAAACAACTGTACATTTTTTCCATAGGCATGTATTATCTTTCATGCTGAAACGTACCGCCATCCTGCGGGTTTCATAACAATATATGGTTATTGTGCTTCTATAAAGTACTTCAACGAATAGACCTAACTGGCTACGTCAAGCACACATAATGGACTCTGGATCACAAGAACTGTGAGCGCTACTCACAGGTTCATACTAAATGTTCTGCAAACTTTGCGTAATAATAAAGTAATTTTACCTTGGACAGAATTCCAAACACTAAACAAATAACACCTGTCGTCATTCCAGACGAACAGAATAACTCTGGGGAAATCACTAATATGACAAGACTATCTTTTCCCCAGATAATGCAGAGAAGAAACAACGGACATCTTCGTCCGGCAGAAACCAGCTCATAACTCACAGACGGAAGTCTGCTCGGTTCGAGCTAAAAGCAAACGCATGCGTAGACAGAACAGATTTGAGAACAGTTAACTATCCCGTCTTAAGAAAGAATAAACACAGTGAAGGTAACCCCTAATCAACCTGTGTCAGGGAGTTAACATACAGTTCTGTACCTTCGATTATCAAAAATATAAAATAGATTTACATCTTCTGGAACCGACAAAAATGACGGTAACAGACTACCACCCCCTCCGGATTAAAAAAAAATGAAACATTTAAAAAAAAAAAACATCAATGAGCGAGATGCAACAAGCTCATAACGCATGAATGATGCGCCGATGAAAGGATCAATAAATATAACGACATAATGTCAGACCTAATCAACGCACAATAGCGCGTCTAGTGAGAACAAAAGTTCACCTCACAAAATAAGAGAAAATATATATCCGGAAGGTACCATCAAATAAACATCTGGCGATGCTAACAAAATTCACATACATATCAAAAAATTGCAATGTTATAGTAATGCGAATGATAACATATCTTGCAAAGTCATACAAACATATCTATAAAAGTATCATGTTATATAATGACTATCATCTAATGGGTTGACACAATCAAAATTTGTAAAGTTATATTATATACATGTGACAATTCAAGTGTATACTCTAACAAAATAGAAGATGATATCCACAGAGTATCAATCAATTCTGTATGTCGTAGATCATGTAAGCAGCATCGTCATGATTCTCAAAAGCACTCCGTACCTGGTACTAGTTTGCGCTGAGAACAATATAAATAACACAATTAGCAACATGCTATAATGTACTATAATTACTAATACATGTTACATGTGGCCGCATTAATTTTTTTTCTACCTTTATATTATGTCAACTCAAGCTTCTCCATTACACTAAAGATGGTAATAGAGAAAGAAAACAATTAATTTACCACTCTAAGTTGACAACAAATGTGTTAATATATATAGGTATAGTGAAGAGACATATGTCTAGCAGTGTATCAGGAAAAGCTAGGACACAAAACTTAAGTGGACTCACGTGGGCATCTAGACAGTATGTCTGCCATCACATTATCCAGAAAACGGATAGCTCGCACCGTGAAATGAAAAGGTTGAAGAGCAATAGCATATCGAGTAGATCTCGAGCTCTTCAAATTCTTACACTGAATAGCTGTAAGGGCTTTTTGGTCTGTTTCCACAATGAAATGCGCACCAAGAAGGAATCTTTGCAACTTAAGGATTGACCAAACCATAGCCAACAACTCACGGTCTAAAACCGAGTAATTCCTTTCTGCCGCATTCAGTTTCCTAGAAATATACATTACAGGATGCAGAGTTCCTGAATACTCTTGCATTAGTGCCGCTCCGATCCCCGTGGATGAGGCGTCACTACGAAGAACAAAAGTCTTATCAGCAATAGGTAGCCTTAAGATAGGTGGGGATGAGAACAAATTCTTAATCTGATCCAATGAAGCTTGACATTCTTGAGACCAGCGCACCATGTTAGGAGACCCTTTCTTCAATAGGGTTGAGAGTGGTGCCATGATAGAGGATAGATTCTTAATGAATCTTCCGTAGAATTGTATTAATCCCAAAAGACTACGTAGTTATTTCTTTGTTTTAGGCACAGAGATATTTAATATCTTAGAAATGTTTTGGTCCTCTGTCTTCAATAGACCATGACTAACTCGATGACCCAGGAAAGAAATTTCGCTAAACCCAACAAAGGTTTTAGAGGGTTTCGCAGTCAAATTATGCTCGCGTAGAGTTGACAGTAATTCATTTAACCCCAAATAGTGATCTTCCCAAGTATTACTGAAAAGACAGATGTCATCTAAGTATGCAATGATATCTGAACGATATGAGAGAATTCGACGCATCATGCGTAGGAAAGTAGCCGGGGCGTTCATAAGCCCGAAAGGCATAAAATTCCACTGAAACAAACCCCTAGGTGTTGAGAAAGCAGTGAAAGGTTTGGCGTGTTCAGTTAACGGAACTTGCCAATAGCCTTTTGACAAGTCAAGCTTAGTAAAGAATCGAGAGTTAGAAAGTCTAATAAGTAGATCTTCTAATAAAGGCATAGGTTCAGCATCGAATTTCGTAACTTGGTTTTTTTTTTTTTTTGTACGCCCGCTAGTACTCGAAGCGAAATCTCAGGTTATTATTTTAATGTCTAGCCTGACATTGATTTTACGTGAGTATCCCTTTTTATCTTGTACAGAGACAGGTGTCCCTCGCCATTCAGGCAGATACTCTCCGATTTCGGAGGTACCCATTAGAGCTGGGTCGGCTCAGGAGCCGCCAATCCCTGGTCGACGACACTGCTTCAAATGTCCTCGCCAGGTCTCGAGTTAATCCAGTCCAAATCCCGGTCGACGAAAAATCCTCAAATGCCGTCGCCCGGGTTTGATCCTGAATCACCCGGTCGCCAGAGCGGTGTTGTAACCACTACGCTAGCGCGGCTCCCGTAACTTGGTTTAATTTGCGATAATCTACGCAAAGGCGTATGTTATTGTCTTTCTTTCGAACAATAACCATTGACGAACGAACGAACGAACGAACGAACTTTATTTTCGAAGGGTAAAGAATTGGGCGCGTAGGCCCGTCTAACATTCTGCCCTTCCACTCTCATTAATCTTGCATACTATATCCTTTCATTCACACATGATGTTTTAAGCATTAATTTAAAGGCATG